>CM037025.1:17294168-17627151 GCA_020875875.1 Dioscorea alata | reverse complement strand
TACATCCTTCTCCTTAAATATGTTCAGAGCAAAGTCTAGCGAATTTGTGGAATATCTTTCAGAAATATGGAATCACATTGTTAAAGCTTAGCTAACACCCAGCTCCCTATATAGTCCATGCACAAGTTGCAATATGAGCTTTAATTTTATGATCTCTAATTTTCAAGTCATAAGACTTTCACATCCATTCACCTGATGTAAAACCTTGGCTAAAATTAACCTGAACACATGCTTAAGTGCTGATCAAGGTCCCATAGATTTTAGTTTTACAATAATCTTATAAAATATGCTCACATGTTTCCAGGATTGTGCCACAAAACAAATATTCATCGTTAGGTCCAATATTAATTATAAATAAATATCAGAATGTTGAGAGTCTACCATGGAACACTTTCCAAAAAAATGTTTTAATTTCAGGAGCAATGTGTATTCTCCATAGTACTTTCTAACCCTTCCAGCCATCCTCTAGATCAATACTTCTATTAACATGTTTATAAACAATTGAAGACTTTCTTATGAGTTACAAAAGGTTGTTGAACCCAAACATTTGAGACATTCTCCTCAAACCACAACTTAGACAATGAATCCTAATCTAAATGGCCACCCAACAAAGGAGTTAAATTGTCTAAATTCAAATGATTGTTAGGTATAAGGTTAGAGAAAAAATAGTTATCAAAATCCTCATTCATGTTGATGAAAGTGGGCTTAAGGGCTAATGGTATCTCAAAAAAAAGTCCATGAATCTCTCCAAAAATTTATATTAAACAGGTTACAAGAATTAATCTAGAGTTAATCCTAACAATCTCACAAAATTTTGTGGAAAGTTTAATAGAAACAAGAAGAATTAGAAATTTTTCTGAAGTTTCAAATGTCAAAACAACCATATTTTAGGTTAAAGATATCAACCTAGTGTTTTCTAGCACCATTTAGCACCACAAAAAATATTCTCACCCACCAGAGAGATGCTTGAGATTTTTGATATCCAATTCTTCCTTAGATTTATCAATTGTAATAGTGTTCTAATCAGTGGAATGGATACCACTACAATTACTACTTTTGGACTAAAAGAATTCCCTAGCTACCCTATTTATTTTCTCTAGGATAGAATCAAGGATATCACAGGTAGATAGTAGATAGATTGGGAGAGATAGCATAGAGGTATTAATAAGAATTAGTTTATCATAATAGAAAAAACTCCATGAGCCAACAATTCCATTTGCTTTGTCAATTAAAAATTGATACTGGTTTATGGGTAATCTATTTGGAGAAATAAGAGTTCTAAATATTTGAATGGATATTTGCCAATGTGCATACCTAAGATTTTGCTAAGGGCTCTAACAAGTTTCTAGTTGCACCAAGATGGGAGATAGATAGTAGATTTACTGCCATTAGGGCATTGGCCAATGAGATCCTAGTAAATTTTTAAACACAATACACAGGACCTAGCAACTGCCCTAGATCTATGTACACTCTTGCATTAACATATGACATGCAATTAAATATTTATATAAATTGGGTTATTATTTTTTAAAATTTATTTTAAATGCTTGTGCATTCTTGCTATAGTGGGTAATTATTAATGTTAGTGCAAAGGCACTTTAAGTTGGCATAATTTGACACCTAGACAAGGTGACGTGGTAACCAATGTGATGTGGCATGGATAACGACATGTAAGCATGAGGACATGGCAAGGTGACTTGGCTAGGAGGCAAAAATCTTTGAAGATCTTGATGAAGCTATTTTTGGTATGTGCTACAATTTGAAGACAAGATCTCATCAAGACCATATTTAGGAGATTTAATTGAAGACTAAATATGGATGGAGCTAAATTGAAGAGATAACTATCAATGGAAAGATTTGAAGGATATTGAAGTTATGATTTGAAGAACCTTAATAGATATGATTGAAGACTATTAAGGGTAAGATTCAAGACATGCCTATTTGTGGCATGATTGAGCTGATTAATTGAAGATCTATCATGGAAGTTTTGAAGACCAAACTTGGGTGAATTGAAGTTCAAGTTTGGAAAGTTTCGTGAAGACGCACAATGGCGTGCGCCCCTTGTGAGGGGACTGTGTGGTGAGGAACTGAGGAGGGAGGTTAGTTGCCGGTAGTCAGGATCTGGTAATCTGGCTGCATCAACTTGGACTAAGCATGATCAGGTGGTTGATGGGTCTTGAGGTCGCTTAGAAATGGAACCAGAATTCAGTCAAGCCAGCAGTCAGGGTCATGTTGCAAATCGTGTTACAACAGGAGTTGCAACAGCTAATTTTGGAATGTTCTAAAGTTACTAGCCGCGGAGATTCTAAAAGAGGTATGAACTATATTTGGGACGTTGAGGCATCTATATATACTACCTTGGTCTGCGATTGGGTGCGACTCTTGAAAGAGGAAGTAGGAAGGCACTAAACAATCTAGATAGGGTAGTATTATTTGTTTGTGAGTGTGAGTGTCAAAGTGTTTGTACTCATCTTTTATCACCTCTTTTAGTGGATTGTTTATCTCCGGGCTTGACCCCCCAGACATAGGCGAGTTGACGCCGAACTTAGTTACCAACTTTGTGTGTCTCCTTCTTGTTTGGTTTATGTGTGTTTTTCTTTGAGTGTTTGAGTGATCTTTTAACCCACAAACCTGCACCGGCAGAACTAACAATTAATATGCCTTTATAGATTATATTTTGTTACATACACCCCAAAATATTTATGTTTGTTATTTATTTTTTTATATTCTCACTAAATTCATGAGGATAAAAGAGTCAGGAGTTTAAAATGATAGTTTTTAGTTTACTTCCATTCGGGAGCATAATATAATTTTTATAGTTTATAATAGGAATTATCTATTTTTGTAAAAGCTATGTAACACATAAACTTGTTTCATCAATATATATATATATATACAAATATGATAGGACCAAGTCCAAGTGGTATATATGCATGTAAATATTGATTAAATAAGTGATTTCTAGTTCGAATTCTTGTGTGCACAAAATACACCCTCTAGGAGAGGACTATCCTTTTATAGGGCTTTTAGTATCTCATCTAAACTAATATAGAGCCTATGACTCCAATGGAACAGTGTATCAAAGACCAAAACAAAAAAAAAGTGATGGGAAAAATGGTGTGTATAAAAAGGCATCAAATATGACATTTGGTCACAAATATATTTTTTTATATGTACTGTGTGTTTTTAGATTTGTGGGTTCATGAGTGCCATTAGAGGCTTCTAATGTTATAATTATATTGGATGAAATCATGAGCAACTCCAATTAAAAAGCAAGTGCAACTGACATAGTGATAAACAAATGAATTTATTTATTTCATTATAAAACACATATATGTGAGTTTACTTTTACAATGCGTAAGTTTTCTTTTTAATATTAATGATGTATGAAGGCTATAGAAGTTACTTATCTTGAAATACTTGTGGCTTAGCATATTTGTTCCTCTCAAAAGGGATCCATTGGCTTTGACTTCTTCTAATTTATTTTCTAAAAAGTATGCTTCATAGATATTTAATTTATTAACTTTGACCTTTCTTCAAGTGCTTGAGTTTGCATCCTAAAACATTTTTCATACATGTGGGTCTTGAGTTATGAATTATCTACACTAATGAGTCACAAATTCAAACAATGTTCGACCTTTTGAGTGTTGATTTAGTATAATTTAACCATTAAAATGATGGAACTTATAATGGGAATAATCTCTATAAAACCTTAAATCTTCTTGTTGTAATTGCTTGGGAAACAAGAAAAATGAAGGAAACGTATTTGCACTTGAATCCATTGATGCGGACGATTATTTCTTATGGCTCTTCTAAACTTATCGCACACAAAAAAAGGATTTGGGAACCCTAATCAAAGAAACTCTAAAATTAAATCTAAGTTCTCAGCATGCATTAGTTAGGGACCACATTCCATTTATAAGAAAACTTATGGGGTCATTACAAGTCTGCCCATTAAAGACTTGATGATTTTTCCCCAATGAATTTTGTACATAAATACACACATCTAATTTAGATAATTAGGACACACTCCAAAATTAATTTAGATCACTACAATTATGTCATTTAAATCAAGATAGTAATATATATACAACTATTAATGCGATTATATCCCTACGTGCATCATGTGTTATTCGTGTATGGTTTATGACTTAATTCATATATTTTATTAGATCCCTACATCATGTGTAGTCCATATCACAACATAAAGTCCCACAAACTTTTGTTGGTCTTAATGGGCCTTGATAGTCCGTGGGTCTTGGTGGGCCTCTGACACACCCCTTGCGTGTGTACCCCACGAGTGCACAGGTTGTCGAAGTAATAAAATACTCTGGTGAGTGGGTAGTTGTATCCACAGGGAATAGTGTTTAGAAACAAGATGTATCACTATTTAGCTATGAAGGAAGTCGATGATGAGAGAAATATATATATATAAATGTAAAAGAAAATAAAAGAGCACAACAAGAGTAATGAAGGTAGGAGAGGTAATCGATATAAAGATGGGGTACCCGGACAAAGCTCCCCCTAGAACTAATGCTTCTAGTGCAAGACTAGTATTATACCCTCTAATTGATGTCTAATGAGTCGTGGAAATCCTTAAGCACACAGTCCCAAACTTAAGGTCAACCGTGACTAGTTCCAACATTATGCCCAGGCATTAGGTTTCACTACGACCCTTAACTCTCGTTGACCTATCAACTAAGCCCCAGGGGAGTCCATCATCCTAAGCTTCACACTACGTGGAACTGCTTGGGGTTCTAGGGATTTCAAGTGAAAGACCCTGTCCCTAAGTATAGTTCTAACTCTTTAGTCCAGGTGAAAGAACCCTAGTCTCAGTTAAGCCCCAACATTAGATTCACTACAACCCTTCATTCTGTCAGGGGAGTCCATCTCCTAGCACTTTACTCTACTTCGACTGCAAAGAACTCTTGGAACACGGAGGTAGGAAAAATCACACCGGAGGGGAAAGGGGACGTTTCGCTACCTCAAGACTCACCCTCTCAACCCTGTCCAATCTCGAGTAGTCTAATCCTATAGGAGTTGTCACACCTCCAAAGGACAACCTAGGTGACTCTCAACCCTAGTGTCACGGCTAAGGGAAAATCAATACAATTAACATGCAAGATTGGAACTCAATTAAAAGCATCAATTAAGAAAGCATAATAAAAGTCATAGAAACAATATCATCCTAGGGTTTACAAGTCCGAATACCCACTAGGGTTTAGCTCTCCATGGAGCAATACAAAGTCAATAAAGAGTTTAAGAACATATGCATAAAAACCATAAAGAAAACCCCCTTGTAGATCGTATCGATGGTCTTGTGGAAGGGGGAGGGGGGTCACCAAATAGATCTGAAAACGGGCTATTTATAGGCTGAGGTCAGACTAAAATCGGGGTTTCACACTCCCCTGTGGAATTTCCACACGGGCTTGTGGATTCTCTGTTTTTCTGATTTTTGGCGAACAATGAACAGTAACTTGCTACAATATTTTTGCTACAATATTTTGTTACAGTGCTGTTACAGTACTCTCCCCGAAATCCTCCCAAATTCATCATTCTTCATCGAGGCCGTTGAATTGGGCATACAATCAACGATAGATCATGTCGATTACTTCATTTCTCTTCATTGGCGAAGTTCTCCAATGCTACACGAGTTAGACTTTTGTGAATGTGACTGCCCTTGTGCCCCTCCAATGGAGGTTGGCACACACACAAGTCTAGACTCGTGCCTTGTTTCTTACTTGGTCCGAGAACTCTTCAACAATGGCGAATATAACCTATTCTTGCTTCTTTTCTCCTCAATTCGTCTCCATAACCCTACATGCACAAAAGAACACAAATGCACACCAATTAATGATAAAATCTGAGTAAAGTAATGCTCAATGTAAGACAATAATACTTCGTATTACTATAACACAAACACTTATCAGCCTCAAAATCTTATTTTGGAAAAATATATTTTTCAAGAGCCCATTTTAGATTTGAGGAACTTTTTGAAGGAACTTAAAAACCATATATTGAGTTTGAAGTGTTACTTTAATCAAGTTGATATTAACTTGGGCATAAGCTTAATTTAGATTCATATTTAAATCAACTATTGTAGTCCATGACTCTATCATTAAAATCTCTTATAGCAGTCTTAATTTTGGATATTTATCTACTTTAATATATAAAATGCAGTTAATTTTTAATGGTAAAGATATATATATATATATATATATATATATATATATATATATATATATATATATAGACTAACACCATGGGTCATATAGTCTATCAATCTTGTGAATATGCTATTTATCAAGGAGAGAATGATGTAGATTGAAAATAACATGGTAGTTTTAAGTGTCAAAATTATTATTGTGGTTTTCAAAGAGTGAGATTAAAGATCTAATACTATATTTTGTCAAATTACTAAAGTTGGAGCTATTTTTTTCTTACTTCTTATGAATGTAATAACAATTATCTGCATATATGCCTAATCTATTAATTTTGCTAACATGATGAACCTGAAAGTGCCATTTGAATTTGAATAACCACTAAAACCTTAGAATTTGAGGACAGAGGGGATCTTATTTTGAATTTGAAGAACTACAAAAGTTCTATTTGAGATTAAAGAAATATGAGAGTCCTATTTTTTAATTTGTAAGATCACAAGGGTCTTATTTGAATTAAAAAAAAAAATACAAATTTCTCATTTTGAAGTTGTAGGACCACTACAGCCCTATTTGAGATTAAAAGAATATGAGAGTTCTATTTAGAATTTGCAAGACCTTGAAAATCTTATTTTAAATTTATTAGAACACTATATTCTCATTTAGAATTAGAAATTGACTAAACACAATAATATTATTTTGGATTTAAAAACCACTAGAGTATTTTTTTTTTTAAATTTAAAGGACCATTAATTCTTTTAAGATTTGGGGAGCGTAAGAATCCCATTTAATATTCGTAAAACACTAAAACTCCTATTTTAAATTTAAAATAACTTTATAGGCTTTTTGAAATTTAAAAATCATGGAGGTTTTAATTGAGATTTTAAAAGCCTTGAAGGCCATATTTTGAATTTGAAGGTTTGTTAAAATCCTATTTGAGATTTAAGGATAATGAAATCATACAATTTTTGCTTGAGGTACCATGAAACTTTGTTTAAGCTTTGACAGGCATTTGGTGAGGTTTGGGTCTCAACGAGAATTAAATGAACCTAAAAGCTTGTTGGAGTTTGACATGGGACACGGGAGTCTAAAATATTAAGGTCCCGTTTGGATTGCGGAATGTAAATGAGAATGAGAATAGGGAGAAAAGAGATGATAATGAAGAAAGTGTTTGGTTGGAGGGAATGAGAGTTAGAAATAGAAAAAAATAAAAGAGAGAAATATAATAAAATTACAGTTATGCCTTTTTATATAAATAGATTGTATCTTTCAAATTGTAATTTTGATATCATTATTCAATTAAATAAAATATTTTCAAATTGTTTTCTAATTTTATTCAACTTAATTATCATGTTTAAATGAATTATCACTGTTTAGTTTAAACAAATTATAAAAAATGTTGATGTTTTAATTTCTAGCCAAGATTAATATCATATGTATCATGATCTTCCAATATTAAAATGGTGGCACAAACTATAATGGTGCACCATTAGCATCTCACTTCACATTGTTCATATCAACATTTGTAACACAATATTTCTTTTAACTGCAACCTGCTAAAAAATAATATCTTTCATAATGTTGAATCAACAATTATAATGACATATGCAAGCAAATTTCATACAAAATATAAGACAACATAGTTACCAAATATAACACAAACATAGTTTTAATGCATCCCATAAACTACCAAGGTCGACAAAATATTGAGAGTGGTTACAACATAGTACTAATAAAATGCGAAGTCAAACCCAATGCAAAAGAAGTTTTTGACAATCTTACAACCATTCAAAAGACAAATAACATACTACGAACATAACAAGAAAAGTTGGTGATTTGCAATCGTACAACTACGGCATAAACGTCATTGCTTCAACTACATTGTGTCCCTTCCTAGAAGTAGATAGAATATGCCAAGAAAATATTAGATTGTACTAATTGTTAATGAAAATAATGATATGTTATATAAATTAATGAACAAAAATGCCTTGAATATGAAATGTACTAATGACTTTTATATAAATGAATGAAAAAAATCCCATGGACATCAATGGAACTAATGATAAACCCTACCAATTGAACTAATGAATAAAAGTTGGTTATGGCACATTTGATGAATATCCTACCAATTGAACCAATTGAACTAATGAATAAAAGTTGGTTATGGCACATTTGATGAATATCCTACCAATTGAACTAATGAATAAAATGGCATGAATGTCATGAATAAAACATGTAACAGTCAGGCCAAAGTGATAAATAACATGGAAAGACTCATACATCCTAGAAGTAGGCGACAAAAACGTAACTTCTCATGATCTGACAAATCCCAAAACATGTTAAGTTTCTTCTCAACTTTTCTTAAAGATTGCATTACCACAAATGCCTCATCCTCGGAAAGCCCATTAACTTTGAAGATAACTTGAATCAATAATTTCTTTTTCTCTTGCACTTTTTTATGAGCAGTTTCCTTGAGTGCATTGGCCTTGGCATTTCGAATTACACATTCAGCTAATGTCTTAAACCCCAGACCCACCATCTCCACAAATTACTGAAAAGTTTTTAAAATTATTGCGATATTCTAGTCTTTCGCACATTTTCTTCTTTTGGATTGTAGAGCTCGAGGCGCCATGCCATTATCTGGAGTTATGGGTGATGGAGACTACGGAAGTTCATCCATGGACATTAAAAAACCATCACTTTGAAATGCAACACTTTGAAATTGAGAGAAAGCGGCATTATCTTCCAAGTTAAGGTTTTCATGCATATATTGGTCCACATCATCTTCAAGGTCACCCCTTGCATTTCCTTGCGTCTTATCCTTTGTGAAGACTAGAGCGAGATCATTAAAAAATAGAAAGAATTTTCTATAAAGGCTTGCTGCTTCCTTGTGATTTTAATAACAAATTAAACTTTCAATATAATTGGAAGTAAAGTTACCTTAACATATTCATCATGAGTTTTTTTCACATTCAATAGTACTGTGCTCATTGTTCCAAACAAAACCATTGATGAAAAGTATATCGGCAATTGTTGCAGTTTTGGTTCTAAAAAGTTTCACCCGAGACTCTATATTTGGCACAACCTTCAATGGAGTATGTGAGAATTTATTTTTTATCATTTTTTCTAATTGGTATAAATAGACATTTCTAAACCCATTCCCTCCCCGCTATATTATATTTCTAGATAACTCAACTTGAGTTTCAATCAAGGCCTTGTCTTCTTGTGTTGTCTAGTAGTATTTGTTTAGACCACTACTCTTTTGCTGTGATTCTTGATCCATTCTAGAAGAAAAAATTCGATAAAACACAAGTTAAGCAAATAAAGAGCATGAACACACATATGAACTTATTCAAATTCATTTCATGTCATAAAATGATTCATAAATATTTATCATTAACTTAGAAATATACTAATACATAACAAATGTTCATAAAAAATACTAATACATAAAAGTATTCATGTTAAGTACATGAATATAAATTGTTGAGATTAATTTGATCTTCAAGTGTTAAACATGTATGTAGCCATGTCTAGCCTGAATTGTGCCTATTCATTGTTGGATCAATAGCTGTAATGATATTGGTATCATCTTCAATGTTGTCCTCCATCATTAGATTAATAACTTCATTCTCTGCGAGGTCTTCTGTAATTTCTCCTTGAATAAAATTGTGTAATAAACAACATGACTTAATAATGACCCCCAAGCTCCACAATTTTAGGACATAAATTACATTTTTATACAAGGTCTTATATTATATAAGAAACTGTCTTCCAAAAATATTTTCCTCATTTGATGGTTCCAATCATACATGTTGCAAGACCAAACCAGGTTGGAGGAAGGTCAGAGATTGGGATCGGAGATTGGGGTTGGAGATTGTGAGAGGTTTGATAGACAATGGAAAAAAGAAATAAAAAAGAAAGTGAACACTTTTTTTATAGTATAAGAGAATAAAGGTCATTTTATGCTAGGAAGAACCAATCCCCCCAACTTTGAATGAAATGAAAATGGCCCACTTGCAATAATCTCACACCCATGAAGAGATACTATTCATGCCTTTCCTGGTTGCCAAATAATTTTATACTATAAGGCATCAATCCATGATCCAAACGGGGCCTAAAAACTATAAAGATCCTATAATTTTCAATTTTGAAGGATTATGAAAGTTTGCTCATGTTTTAACGGGCTTAAAGCTATATTATTGAATTTTGGGCCATGTAAGTCCATTTTAATAAACAAAAGAGTTATGCAAGCCCATTTTTATTAACAATGGCCATGTAAGTCTATTTTAACGTGACAAGAGCTGAACAGTCTTGCACTATCAAATAAGATCCAATTGAGTCTTGTTGAATTTCCGGCCACATAAGCTCAGTTTAATAATTAAAAATCCTACACAAGTCCATTTGTTGTCAAAAATATCACATAAGCTTGTTTATAATCAAAAGGACTATGCAAGCCTGCTTTATTAGAAGGGCCACTCAAACTCATTTTATCAAAGAGACTGCTCAAGCCCTTGAAAAGACCCACACATGCTTATTTATTATCCAAATGACCACGCAATCAATCCCATTTCATCAAAAAGGCTATGAAAGCCTTTTTCTCATCAAAAGGTCCATGGAAGCCCATTATATCAAAAGTGCCACTCAAGCCCATTTATCATCAAAGAGCTCAATTTGCTATATTTAAATATAGATCGCTGGGTTATCTCTTTAATGGGTTTTATCTGTTATTTTCATAGGTTTAAATTTGCTCTTTAGTGGGTGTACATAAGAATGATAACAAGTTGGATTTATTTTTTAAAGGTTAACCTTGCAATAATTTCAAGGTTAACCCTATATTATTATTATTATTATTATTATTATTATTATTATTATTATTATTATTACCTTATGCGTTCACTTAGAAATTATACAATACTAGTTTCTAAATGGTTATTCATCTTCTCAATCTCTCCAAGCATCTTTTATAGTGAAATTTTTTTTTGGTGAAGGGGATATGCTAAGTACATAACGTCTTAGGTTCAAATTAACACTCTACAAATTTTTTGTTATGCCATGACCTGTGGCTAAGCACATGGCAATTGCTGTAATACCCCAAAGTAGATAATGCGAATGTCCACCTTACTCTGAGACAACACAAGGTAAAATCATCCACTGATCTTCCATCACAAGTAAAAGTATATATATATAACGCATTAAAAATGCAACACGAGGAAACATAAAATCAACTAGAGTATGGCAATTTGAAAGTGTTGAAAATAGTGCAAGAAATATAATTAACAACCACTAATTACACATTAGTAAATTCACTTAACAAGTTCACACATTGGAACATAGTCCAACCTAGTAACAACTCATGAGGAAACGTAGGAGATAAATAGAACCCACATAATGCAACAACTCTAACAATCACCACCTGGGAAAATGGAAAGAAAAATAAGTGTAACATAGTTACTCAGTGAATGACTAAAACAGTTGGTGTTTAACAAGGAAATTAATTATCTTAAAACATCACATTTCAAATAGTCATTTCAAAAATATCTTGTAATGGGGAAAGATATTAATAAACAAGTTTTTCATACTATAAACAGTTCAATATAAAGCATTAAGAAAACCAGGGTTGAAGAGTAATATAGAAAATCTAATGTAGAAAAGGGATAGGCAAGAAATCATTCCCAAATTAAATCACCATTGTGATCATTAGGAATGGGAACATCAAGGCTAGTTACATATTTTCAAACATATAATCAAGTCCACCTTGGCGTTGACCTCTAAGATCACTCGTGAGATGACGTACTGTGTTTCAAAATTAGTGGGGGTACCTACCTATTCCAATTCAGGTTTTCTGTAAGCCTCAAAAATAGGTAAGCAATAACTGTTAGTCATCCACACCGTCTCTCACTAGCTGGACTACAGAGACCATTACTGCACTAGCCAAATCATAGAAGAATATCACATATAAAAGTAATCGCAATAAATGAGCATATATAGTTTCATATGCATAAGTGTCTCATTTGAATTCATCATCCATTTCACAAAATCATAATTGCATGCCCAACATAAGGTAATTATAAAGATATTTAAACCAAACTGTAAAGTATCACATCTCACCAATAATTACATAAAGGACAAATTGGTTTAAATCATGATACAATAGTAACTTGATTAGTAAGACTAGGGCCTGTTTGGATTCATACTGAATTTTTCCGTAGGAATTTTATTCCATAGGATTCGAAAAATGATTCTTGTGAAATTTACTACAGGAAAAATTCCTATGGAATGCTATTGGATATGAATTTTTCCATAAGAATTTAAGTTTGAAAATGAAACTAGCTAGCCATTGGAGTTTTTGAAAAACTAGCTGTTAACAATTTTCCTCTATTTAAAGCCAACACTCTTTATGCACTATGTAAACTTATCTCCTTCAACTTTAAATTTTTACGTCTCCAAGCCTTTCAATTTAATATGGATTTGGGTCAATGGAGAAAGATTAATGAAGATGATGACAAATTCATGCTCACCATTTTACCAAGTCTATTTCTTGTAATTTCAGAAAATAGACCTTGTTATACATCAATATTAACAAGTGCTGCATATGTACAAGAAATTCTTGAAAGTCATAAGGCACATTATAAAAGAGAATTTCGTATGGAGCCTCATATATTTAAAGTACTTACTAATTATTTAAAGGAAAGATCTTTTTTTTGCCACTCGAAAAGAATTACAATTGAGGAACAACTAGTGTTTGTGTACACTATTGCGCACAACATTAGTAATCGTGATGTGCAAGAGTGCTTTCAATATTCAGCAGAAACAGTTAGCCGTTATTTTGGTAAAGTGTTAAAATCTATTGCTACTCTTACTAGTATATATATAGAATTACCACCAACAACTACATCACCCGTTATCCAGAGTAGTTGACTTTTTTCCATATTTTAAAATTAGAAATCTTTATACTGTCTTTTTATTTATTATTTACATTTTTTTAATTTTTTTTCTTAATAAATGTTATGGGTTTATTATTTTAGGATTGTATTGGTGCTATTGATGGAACACATATTCCAATTACTATTTCTCTGGCCTTGCAAGATCCTTATAGAAATAGAAAACAAACATTGTC
Organism: Dioscorea alata; assembly: GCA_020875875.1. Taxonomy (NCBI): domain Eukaryota; kingdom Viridiplantae; phylum Streptophyta; class Magnoliopsida; order Dioscoreales; family Dioscoreaceae; genus Dioscorea; species Dioscorea alata. The sequence goes on along the minus strand of CM037025.1, from coordinate 17,613,873 downwards.
TTAGAACATTATGGGCACATGCGATTTTAACTTATGTTTTGTATATGTCCGAGCTGGTTGGGAAGATTGTGCTTCTGATGCTAGAGTATTCAGCATTCAATCGACCAAAGCTTCCATGTCCCACCCAGTAAATATTACCTAGTTGATATAGGATATGCAAATGCTCTAAATTTTATTGCTCCATACCGGGTTGTGCGTTATCACTTACAGGAGCAAGGACGGACGCAATGTCGACCAAGCAATTACAAAGAACTATTTAATATGAGACATGCTTCACTGAGGAACCATATTGAACGCATTATTGGTGTCTTGAAAATGAGATTTTCTATACTTAAAGTTGCAACCTTTTATCCAGTAGATTCTCAAACTGATATAGTAGTTGTCGAATGTGTCTTGCATATCTAAATATTATTCTAAGAATGCCTCTTGTACATTTTTTCTCTTTCGGTCATTTTTCCTTCTTTGCATATCATCATCTCCTAACCTTTATCGTCTTTCACTACATGAACTTTGGTGTTGTGAAATATATAGTGGACTGTATAGAGGTTCCACCTGTGCAAAATCACGATCCTCTATTTCTATTTTGGGTGTAGACAATGATTGAATGGGATCATTTGGAGCCGATATCTTGGAGATGGAGTGTTCATTGGCATATTTGCATAATAATCTACATCACGAGAGTGTCTTTCTTCTATATATCTCCCTGTAATATAAATGTACAAAAGATTAGAAAATTTATTACAGATCTTTAAAACAAAAACTAGTAAACAACAACAAATTTTTACCCTCATAAATCTCCTGCACTGTTGTGAAATATGGAAAGGGTCTTTGATGCCACCTCCTTCCATCTTTATTTCTCTACATATTATGATGAAAATGTTTAAAAAAATTATTGCATAAAAAGTTTTTTATGTGACAAATTTATATACCTCAAGTAGTGATGTCAAAACTTCATCAGTGCCCAAAATTATTACATATGTAAATTTTTTTTTATCTCTTTCTCTAATGCTTTGACTTGTACAATAGTGCAGTTTATATTAGAGAATTTCGTTACCATGTCAGGCAATATTCTATACCATGCCTCTTTAGTAAATCCATTTTCTGACCGGTATACTGGAATATTATAATCACCTAACAATTTCACCTGATGAGCCTTATGATTTTCATTCCATTTGGGCCTTGTGTCGGTCTTCTCTTGATTTGCCATTTATAATGCAAAGTCAATGGTATTATTCAATGTCATTTTTATATTGTTGCACAAGAAGCATTCAACATGCAGCCCCTGAAAATTAGAGAACACATAACAAACACACAAAAGGAGTCACAAGTTAAGTAGATAAATGCATGATTTAAACATCATAGTTTAAAATCACTAACATCATGAAAAAAAACCCTAACATCTCTTACTTAAAAAAATAAATAGAAAATTCCTGAAATTTGGAAAATCCCTTAACTATTATGTAGGTGGCAGAAACAATGTGCAGTATTCAAGGGCCATCCATGGATTGAGAATAATTGTTAAGATGAACCATAGGCATTAATAGAATAGTTGAAAAAAAAAAGAGAAATAGAGGGAAATAAAACTTAACATCCAGGGAGATAAACAGATTTGGAAGTAAAAGACAATGATAAGCAAACAAGAATTCTCTTTTGAGCTAACAACAACCATGAATTAGATTTAAAAAATAATTATCAAACTTGAGTGGAAGCTTCACACAAATCTAGGTAACATTCTAACTTAATCTTGAAATACAATCACATAAATGAAACTAAATCAAAATAAAGTCAACAAAACAGCAAACCACATCATGATTCAAAACAAGGCTGCTTTATCACTTCAATAGAACTGCTATATAATCTACTGTAAAAAAACATGCAAAAAACCATCATCTGATCACTAGGAAACCATCTAGGTCCTTTTAAATTAATTACTTATTATAACCCTTAATTAGCAACAGGAATTTACTAAATAATTAGACAATAACTAAATATTTAAATATATTTTAACCATTAAGACAATAGACATCATTCAATATCAGTATCTTTCACTAGTTAAATAGATTTATTCCAATGAAATTCTCTATATTCCACCACCATTGCAATTTTGAGACCAAATGTTTGGGACCAAACTTCTATAACACTTATCTACACAAATATCATTTAGATTACATTAATAAGGAATAGAGAATGCAATGACAAAATAATTATAATGCAAGGGCTAGTAATTCAAAATGAAAATCTGACACATAATTAGAATGTTGGGCTTATTAAAGATGCTAGTTTGTTCAAGGAAGGGCTTTCAAAAAACACTTCTCATATGAGAGGGGTTGGAAATGAGCAATCTTTCATCACAACCCATCATCAATAATTCACAATGAAGCAGCCAATTGTGAGAATTAGACTAGATAAATGTGATCAAACCTTTCCAGATATCTTCTTTTATTAATCAGCCATGAAGAGATGTAAATATTGAAAAAAGACAATGAAAGATGAATAGTCTACTAGAACACATCAACCACAACCGCTCTGCTAAAAAAAAAAATATAAGCATTCCTCATAAAACCATCCCTTCCCCTTCCCCTATTTATGAATTAGATAAATCAATAACAAGAGGAAATATTTGAAACAGTTAAATCTATGATCATGAACAGACGCATCTTGTCAAATAATAAAATGTTTTCTGTATCACTCAGCAATTGGTGATTTGAGTAAATAAATCAACGGAGTCAAATTAAAAGCATGCCCTTTTCTCAATAGGAACATAAGCAAACCATCCAAGTGATTTACCAAATAATAATAACACAAACACAAAAACACACACACACCTATATATTACTTGTAACTCTCAGCAATTTGTGATTTGTAGAAATTGATGATAATATAGGAAGAACAAAGAAGGAATACAAAGCTATGAACCTTTTAAATCTCGATCTTGAGGAAATAGAGAGATTGATCAGGAGAGGTGAGATAGGTAGGGTTTAAAGTTCCCAAAGTCAAACACGGTGAGGTAGGCTAAACCTCAGAATGTCTCTATTCTCTTGTCAAGTCGAGCTCGGCGAGCTGACAAATGGCTGCGGCAAAGGGTAGCCTCAAGTGGCAGTCTTGAATCAAGACTATGGAGAGAGAGAGAGAGAGAGAGAGAGAGAGAGAGAGAGAAGTAGATTGATGTAAACCTATATGTGGATCAGGGTGGATGAGAGAGATGAAGAGAAAGCTGGAGCGGATCTGGGTGGACGAGCGAGATGGAGAAAAGGCCGGTGTGGCTTAGGGTAGACGAGAAGGCCAGAGTGGAAGAGGAGGAGGTTTTATAATTTCCCAATCAACGCTCTACCTGAAATGTACTAAAAAAAAATTGGTGGTCACCTCTTTTACAAATTACTATGGAATCATATAATTCCATAGTAATTTTATACTGTCAAAATAGTATCCAAACACCCCTTATTATACTTTCCTACATAATCCTAAATTCCATAGGAATGACCACCATTCCTATGGAATTTAGTGGTACCCAAATAGGGCCTAAGTAGAAAAATATTTTGAAAATAATGTTTAAAGAAAAATCTACTTGCAGAGTAGGTTTAAGAGCTTAGATGAGGTAATCATGCAAGAGCTCCTTGTTCTTGGTGGAGGGTTCACCACCTAAGAGTGAATCCAGCTCAATATAAAATTTAACCTAAAAGCATGCATGCAAGAGAAATATACAAAATTCGAGTCTTATATGTGATGAATGAGGAGTTTGGGTTCAATTTGGCTTAAAATCAATTTCAATTAACTCAAACATGGCTTCAATTGTTGTAACAAAACCAAAATTTAAAAAAAATGAAGAATTTCAAAAGTTATCATCATTTCTATAGTGGTATACAACAACATGCCTTTGATTACGATAGTACATGGCACATTGTTATTGTATGTGATCTTGTGTTATAGTCACGTCATGTGGAAGGCCATGTGCCCTATACCGAGAGGCAAATGGACACTCACATGCCAGTGTTAACTAATAGAGTATTTTTTGGGAAGGACTAACGCACGCTTTACGTGTGTATATTCTGCAAGTGCACGAGTATTACTTCCTTTTCTCTTAATCAATAGCCTGACGTGTATCTTGACTCTTAAATTTATTCCTACAAACTAATTACTAAAATATAATTGAGGATTGTGAAGTGTAATTGGAAGGAATTGGGTAATCATATGACAATTCACTCATTAATTGTTTGTGATATAACATTAAGATATAACAATTTGATTTAATATTGGACCAAGGGAAATTCAAAGGCCTACTGGTCCCAATCTCTTGCTAACTAGATTTAAAACACTAGAAACTTAAGATAGAATCTCTTTCATCCAGCCTCCTATGTATACCTTAAGTTCAAGGACTCCAATAAAAGGGCCAATAAAACCCTAATCCAGAAACCTAGCTGTGTCTAATCTCTTAGCGCATGCATAGATCTAATAAGGCATGGGTGTTTTAATGCGTGGGAATTTTTTTCTCACGATATCAACAAAATAGCATTAAACAATCTTGCATTGAATCCAAGATAACTAGAAATAATATTGTTGGAACTAAAAAAGTATAGTCCACATTGGTTGATGTGAAGAAATGAAAAGGTTTACGTATAGGTATAGGGGTTGAGCCACTAAGCCTTGAGGCTTTTTAGTGTAAGACCCCTAAGCCTATGTAACACCCTCAAATAGAGCATACGAAAGTACTTATTAAAAACTCAACATGGTATCAGAGATACAGGAAGAAAAAAAAAAGATCATGACCAAGTAAAAAAAAAGGTCTTTGAGGTTTAATTGAAAAACTAACACAAGCTAGTTAAATAGGACCTCTGAGATACAAGTATAAGGTACTTGGTGTACAAGTCTAAGCAAGTTTAACTGGTAAGGAAATAACCTAGTTGAACTTGAGAGAGGGTGTTGGAACTAAAAAAATATAGTAACACATCGGTTGATGTGAGGAAATGAAAGGGTTTATATATAGGTATAAGAATTGAGCCACTAAGCCTTGAGGCTTTTTTGGTGTAAGACCCCTAAGCCTATGTAACACCCTCAAATAGGGCCCACTAATGCACTTATTAAAAATTCAACAAATATATTATTGCCAATAAAAATTTACAAGCAAAGATCGAGGTATATTGGCATACAATTCGCATCGAATTGGAGTCTTCCAGTGAATATGAAAGTATAAACCAATGAATAACAATAATCCACAGGAAAAATATCAAAAAAATTTCTAAACTAACTACCTCCAATAGGTCACTGATGGTTGAGGTTGTGAAGATCTCAAGATTGTCAAGAAAGTACCAAATCTCTTCGTGTGCTCTATACTATCAATGCACGTTCAATCCTCCTTCAGAAACTCACCAGAATCCACTGAAATAATGATGAATCTCTTCTCCAACCGCACAAGTCTCCAAAAATCCTGCCACCTCTAAATAATTTTGGCAAAAGAATCCTCCATGAATTGTAAAACTTAGGGTTATTTATAACCTGAGTCCGCCACAGCCTCACCACGCCCTTTGTGAAGGCCGTGGTGAGTAAATTTTTTGCTTGGGCCGCAAGTCACGCCCTGGAATGGTCTAGCTTAGGTGTTGTGTGAATTGAACACTGGCGTTATGATCCATAACGCCGCTGTGGAGGCTGTTGTGACACTTCTGTGCTGTCTTCTATGGCTCCACACTGGAATGGCTGGGTCACGGTCATGATGGAAGTTGTCAATGACCGTGGTGACATCTAACCACTGCCGTTGTGAGCTGTGATGGTGCTCAAATTTAGCGAGTTGATCTGTTTTGTTTCAAAATGCCCCTATATTTGCTTCTTTAGCCCTAAAATGAAATAAAAGCCCATGATGAACAAAAAAGAAAAATTATATACTAGTTTGGTACTAAACATATAAAATCTCATGCTAAATGTAGTATAAATGATATGTAAAATATGCGCTTTCAAGAACTTATCAAGTACACAGATATCCACATACTTGTGTGGACTCAAGGAACAACAACTTGATCTTGGTGGTCCACAAGAAGCTAAGGAAACCAAAGAATAAAAATCCAAGGGAATCAATGCCAGCTTTTCTATGATCCTAACAAAAAAATATTCAAATCTATACATCGAGCATCAAGATCCGCTAGTTTATAAAGCCCTACATCCAAAATAAAGGTCTATTATCAAGAAACTCATCAAAATCGATCCTAAAACCTAAAATCCAACCATTCAAAGAATGGAAGCTCACAAAATCAACGATCTAATATCAAAGGATGAAGAATCAAAGAAGTTAAGAGAGGATGATATCAATTAATGCAAAGAACAAGAAGAAAAACCACAAAAGAGATGAGATGAAAGACCTTACCTTGATTCTTGATGAGAATGGAAAGAAGAAGAAGAAGATGAAGAAGAAGAAGAAGAAGAAGAAAGAGATCCTTATTCCAAGATAACTCCAAGAGGATTTGGAAATGAAGAGAGGGGTTGCTTTAAGAAGATAGGGTTGGGGTTGAGAGATTAGGGTTTTATGTAAATAAGAAATAAATCCAAAAGCACCCCCACTCTCTCAGAAGATCACCACAAAAACACGAAGTTACCGTAATACCGAGGAACATGCCCAAGTTGAAGGCTAGGCATTACATTTTTTTTTCTCCATTAATATCTTGTTTTTTTTCTTTTACAAATCTCTGTTTGATAAATGTTGGGCATTACACTCTACCTAGAATGTGAGATTGCCACGTATTGAGTTGATAATCACATTTTGGGAAAATGATATTCCCACTCTATAAAACCAAATGAGGTAATATAAGGTTACTTGTCCACATTCCAGGGTTAATATGATATTACCCCCAACCAAACAACCACTAAGGATAATTTGAATAGAGGCTCGAGATTTATTGTGAAATTGGATTTTTAGGGATCAACATTCAAATGAGGTTGTTCTTAATATTTTGTAGGGAAGAAAGCTGGGTTTCACAAGAAAAAACCTAGTCCAATTTGGATCATGCCAAGTCCAATATAGTATCAAATAAGGCTGATAGGATTTCTTTTACCTAGGCTAAATTTGGTTTGGGACAAAGTTATACAATAGTACTCTCACAACACCATAATGGGTCTTTAGCGGTCTTTATTTTGAGTCGTTTTTTCCAAACGCCGCTATATTTAAGACTTTCACAAGTTTTTCCATAAATGCCACTAAAAAAATAATTTACCGATATCTTTCTAAAAGTGCCACGAAAGTACCGTAATTTAGCGGCCGCTAAATTCTTGATGCTATTAAATTTTAAAGCCATAAAATTTGTATTTAGCAGCATTTTTTTAGTAAAACGCCAATAAATTCCTGGTACTGTTAAATTTCAAAGCATAAAATTTATATTTAGAGGCGTTTTTCCAAAACATGTCACGAAATTAATGTAATTAGCAGTGTTTTTATAAAAAAAACACCGCTATAGTCATGATATTATTAAATTTGATAGTCATATTTATATTACCATAATTTAGTGGCATTTATGACTAAAACGCGGCTAAATTTCTGATATTATTAAATTTGAAAGTAAAAAAATTTAGACTTAGCGGCATTTTAGAAAAAACACTGCAAAGTGATATAATTTTTTTTATTTGAAAATTTATAAAATTTCAAATTTCGCAGCGTTTATTACAAAAACACCATGAAAATATAAATATTTGTAATTTAAAATTTACAAAAGTAAACTTTAGCGGCGTTTATGCATAAAAACACCGCTAAAATTTAATTTTTTGAAAATTCAAAATTTGCACCATCTTTTTTGAGAAAAATTTGAATTTGGAGCCATTAATTTTAAAATTTTTATTTAGCAACGTTTTTACTAGTGTTTTTCATCAGTTTTTATTTTCTATAAATACCCTTTGATATTAAAAAAAGTGTAAAAAGGGTACCAAGATGATAATGAAGAAGATAAAGATGAAGAATGTGATGTCGATGATGATGATGCGATAAGAAGAAGAAGAAGAAAAAAAAGTACAAGAAGTGAAGAAAAAGAAGACGAAGAAGATGGTGATGATGATGAAGAAATTAGAAGAAGAAGAAGGAGAAAACAAGATGTGAAGAATAAGAAAAAACTAGAAGAAGAAGAAGAAGTAAAAGAAGAATCTAGAAGGAGTAGGAGAAGGAATTAGAAAGAAGAGAGAAGAGTGAAGAGAAAAAGAGGAAAAAGAGAAACTAATAATAATAATAGATAAAAGGGAAAATAATTTAAAAATAAAAACAAAAAATCTAAAAAAAATAAATAAATAATAATAATAATAATAATAATAATAATAATAATAATAATTAGAGGAGCTGATTTATTTTTTTTAAAAAAAATCAGGTTAAAAAAAATAACATTAATTTTTTAAAAATGCTGCTAAAGGTCACAAAAAATGGCGCTAATTTAGTTACATTTATAGATAAACGCCACTAATGTAATTGGTAAATTAATTATTTTTTAAAGATATAAAACGTAGCTAAAGGTCAGAAAAACGCCGCTAATTTATCTGTGTTTGAAGATAAACGCCGCTAATTGCTGGAACATTGCCGACACTATTTTTGGTGGCATTTTTCCCTGCATTTTGAGAAAACACTTTTATGATATTTAGCGGTATTTTAAAATGCCGCTAAATATTAAAAAAAAAAGCCGCTAATGACCATTATGGTGTAGTGTTTATAGTAAAGAACCTTATTGCTATAACCCATTAGTGCTAACTAATATAAGGGATAGGATGAATCTAAATGAGGTTGATGTTGCGTTAGGAATGAAAGTTAAGGATGAGAATCTAGGGTGCATGTGGATGCTTCGGCCTCTATCTTTGAGGACATGATAATGGATGATGTTTTTCTACTTAAGGAACCATTGGATTCCATGGCTTTAAGTGTTAAAGTTGGTAGCGACCAAAAAGAAATGATAGATCTAAATAATCAGCATGATGCTTCAATATTGGATGAAGCAAACCGTGCTTAACGTAGGGAATATTTTAACTTAGGTGTTCAACCTAATCTTATTGAAGTATTTTGATCTCGTTCAAGGTGAACCGAGAATTTCTAGAAGGAAAGCATAAATAGTTGTTAGGAAAATGTATGTTGATATTATTGTGTAGCGGATCCTATTGTATTTAATAGTGATATCTAGCTATGTTAAGATGACAAGCAGGCATCGATTGATGTGTTGTCATGATCATCATAGTTTTCATGCAATAGTCAAACAACAAGGAAAATTAGAAGGGATACTTAACCACTTCTGCAAGTCCAATCTGGGAGGCTCACAATAATTTATTTAAAGTATCGGACGAAATTGCCTTGGATATGATACTGTGGTCGATGGTTTTATGAGATTCTAATGATGTCTACAGTAGTAATGGAAAACTTGTGGTGCTAATGTATCTCAATCTCGTAGTAACTGATTTTCTTCTATGATAAATGCCTGTAGCTTGATTGATTTAAGCTTTTAGGGCCCTTGTACATTTGGTGCAACAATTGAAATGGTATGGATAAGGTTCAAGAGAGACTAGACTGTGCATGCGTTGAGCACTACAGACTAGCGCCTTTTGTTTTTTTAGTGTGGTTATTAAACACCTCCTGCATCTTTGCTTTGCGAATTTCTCACTTTTTGTTCGGGGTAAGTAGAATCATCTCTCAAATTCACAACTAAAATCATTTAAATTCAAGCTTTGTGGCTTTCACACCCAAAGATTGATAATATTGTTACTCATAACTAGAAAGGTGCTGCAAGAGATGTTAATTAATAAGAAATTTAATGTTGCTTTTAAGACTTTGACAAAACGGAATGTTTGAGTTTTGTTATCATTGGCGCAGGAATAAGGTTATAATGCAAAGAAGTTCTAATGGGTTATGGATTGTTGATGACAATATTGTTAAAACTCATGTTACAGATTACTATGAGTTGTTTCAGCTGAAGTCTCACACTTTTAACTCCTTATGTGATGTTCCTTTTCCCTCACTGCCAATAAACAATGTGACTTTGCTTGACAAGCAAATTTAGTGTGATGAAGTAGGTCATGGTACTCTCTTTGAAATAAGATCTTGGAGATCCCCCGGTATTGTGGCCTATATGCTCAATTTTTTTCAAAAATATCCACAAATGGTGAAAGAGGCATTATTGCTTTCAGTTGGTACAACCTTTAAAGTGGAGTGTTTCTTTTTGTGTTTAATTAATGACACTCTAATTGTTATCTTTCCCAAGGTTAGCTTAGAGTATGTTAAATACTTCAGACCTATAACCTTGTGTTTTGTTACGTAGAAATTTATTACCCAAGTTCTTGTTGACATGTGTTATTTTATTTTTATTTTTATTTTTATTTTTTTTTTGCCAAGATAAGCGGCTAAGCCGCTAAGAAAGACAGGGGCGTGCACAAATCTCGGCAGAGCAAGTGGGAACAGAGCCCGCATACATATGGGCACAGGACCACCCACACACAATCACTACTCACACTCCCAGAAATGTGGCCTTACTCAAGATTCGAATTCTCACCACTTGTGAAAGGTTCTATTGAGGACCCGACTATCAATAGATCACGTGGTAGTTGGTGTTCTTGTTGACATGTTAAGGCCAGTTCATAATGAGATTGTTTCTCCTATGTGAGTCAAATCCATCTTAGGGAGAAAAACATATGGTAATATAGTTGTTGCTCAAGAAATCATAAAACACAATTAAGAGAGCTTTGAGTAAAAATAGTTTGATGGCAATAAAGATTGATTTTGAGAAAGCTTATGATCAAATCCACTGGAATTTTCTCAAGTAGACCTTGGAGGTGTTTGGATTATCTTAAAAAATCGATAAAGATTATTATGAGTTATGAGTAAAAAATAGATTTTTTTTATAAAACATATACTTATAAAAACAAGCTCATAAGAAATTTATTGAAATTTTAAAAAAAAATCATAAACCCGCCCCGTCCCCGCCCAAAGCCGTCCCGTTCGAGGCGGATCGGATCAGAAACCATGGATCGGTTTGGTTTTTGCCATCCTTAGTAACAAGGGTAAAAAAGGGGTTCATTTAGTGGGTTGGAAGACTGTGTGTAAGCTAAAAAAAATCAATCGAGGGGTAAGCATTTGAATTATAGCTTTTCAAAATCTCTACTTGATCAAAAGGCTACTTGATGTTTCTTGAATAAATAGGACGTCTTTTAGGTTTCAGTTTTTAAATTAAAATTCATAGTGCATGTTTTTTTAGGGTTTAGTGCATGCTCTATCTTTGTGAGTGAGGGGCATTTTTAGACACTAGGCGATGGCAATAAGGTGAATTTTTTGGGTAAATAATTAGTTTGGTTATCTAACTGAGATCACAATAGAAAGCTTGTTTAATTGTGTTAATTTGGAGACTAAATTAGCAGACTTTATTAAGGATTATGGCTATAAGAATTTTGAGATATCCGCTTCCTAATTGTGCAGCTATCGAAGACCAAAAACAGTTGGAAGGAAGCACGCATTGAATGGTTGCTCTTTACTACAAAGACAACCTATAAAGCTTTTTTTTTTTTTCCCCGTCAAGATGAGCAGTCTAGCCGTTAAAAAAATAGAGACGTGCACAAATTTTGGTAAAACAAGTGAGAGCAGGGTCCGCGCATAGATTGATGCTTGAACCACACACACAATTACTATTTATATATACTCCCAGAAATATGACCTCACCTAAAATTCAAATTTTAACCATTTCTGAAAAGTTCTATTGGGAACCCAACCGCTGATAGACCACTTGGTCATTGGTACAACCTATAAAACTTTGGTGTCAATTTGATGTAAACAGGATATCTTAATATTACTTGTGAACTTGATGCTAAAGTGGTCCTTGATCTTATTAAATTAATTATTATCGCTTTGCACTCTCTTTGAAGCCTAACTCTGGTAACACTAGATAATTTAAAATATATATATATATATATATATATATATATATATATATATATATATATATATAATTGAAATATCTCTTTTTTGCGAACTCTGTGAGAGAATAATTTTTGTATAGGTGTTCTTACCAATTTTGGATACAATATGGAGACAGATTTTGAAGTACTAAAGTAGCTATTGGGTTTCTTTTCTTCATCGTTACTTGCTAATGTTTTAAGTGTAGAATTTCCTAGAGGTTTTATTACTTGGCATGTAGCTATTTCTTTATATATGTCAATTATCATTAAACCCTTGTCAATTGAAGAAAGTGCTTTTAGCAAAAAACTATTTAAGGCGCTGTCATTTTTTATTTGCTCGTATGAGTTCGATTCAGATTGTTAGGCCAAAGATACTTATCCAGTAAAAAATAAATTATTTTTAGCATATTTGCTTTGACCATGAATAATTTGACCCACTGATGATTAAGACTAATAAATGCTCATGAACAAAAGTCACTTCCAAATTTGTCGATATTTATCAAATAAAATACATTTTTTATTGACCCCCAATAGACATTTATTATAATATTTTGATTTTTTTCCCCTTTTACGATGTTTTTTTTCACTGCCCATTGCTCTCTTTTTTGGATGTAGCAAGGTTTTTTTTTTTCTTAACACAACATGCACTACACAAAAATAGTATTTTTGAGGCCCTTTTCAAGACCTATAAAGGCGGTTATAACCGCCTAACCACCTCTATAGGTATAGCGTTGGTTTTTTCACTCGCCTCTAAACAGCCTCGTATTAAGCCGGTTCTACAATTTAGAGCCGGTTTGTACCAACCGTTGGAGTAAGTTTTATCTACGGAAGCGGTTTTTAATAACAAAAGTAGAGGCGGTTTTAACCGCCTCTAAAAATTATAAGTGGCAGAGGCGGTTATATAGCTATTAAGTTTGTATTATTTCCAATAGTTTTAGAGGTGGTTTAAACTGCCTCTAAAAATTATAAGTGGTAGAGGCGGTTTTAACCGCCCCTATAGCTACTAAGTTTTGGTAGAGGCGGTTATAACCGCATCTATAGCTACCAAATTTTCATCCTCAATAGTTTTAGAGGCGGTTATAACTACCTCTATAGCTAATAATTTCTTACATGTTCATATTTTTAAAAGCGGTTATAACAATATCTAAATTTGTTCATTAATTGAATTAAATTAAATATTGATTTATTTTCTCACTAATAATAAATAAATTTGTTTAACCTATAAATCAAAAACATGAATCTTTCAATACATTAAAAAATATGCTAAATTCAATGTCATTGACTTTGATTGACAAGTATTGCAATGTATTTTGATTAATAACAAAATTTTCAAACCAAGCAGCATTATGCAAGGAAGGATTCCCATATTTGAGAAGAATTATACACAAGAGTTGTCTCTATTGGTAATATATGAGAAATTTTGTTAACAAAAAAGTTCTCTTTTTGACTTCGTAACTCCCTCTCATGTTCAAGAAGACTAGCTCTCGTATATAAGGACTTTGAAAGCATTGGGCAATCAACAACAGCCTGATAGATTGCGTGAAAATGCCTTCCATAGCATTGGGATGAAGAAACATTTGAATATTGTGAGTGCTTTTCAGCAACCCTGAACATAAGATTCACTGCAATAAAAATAATGAACAAATATTAGATACTGAACAAAAGCACAAACGCACTACAAATCATGATAAGAAGTCTGGTTGATTTAAACCACATGCATAAAGAAAGGTATCATTAGACAAGTATTACCCATCAAACTCATAGTCAGTAAGAATATGACAATTAGGATGATAAGATGTGGTTGTGCATTCTGCTTTGGCTGGTCAAATTTGTCTGATTGGATCAAAAACTATGCAGTCATTAAAATATATATGCAATTTTCATAGTGGAATAAAATTAAATAAGTTTGTCAATTGGGATATCAAAAGTTTGAAATTTGATTTTCCTTGTATTATCTGATGTCCAAACAAACAGATTTAGATCAAGTGGGTCTAATAGAGAAGCATGATCAGAAGTCTATATATTCTTAATGATTTCATTCATTATTAAAGACATATACAGTAACATACTTGCAATTGCACTTGAAAATAAAGTACACTGGATAACTGTCATGACATGCATGATTGTGGGGCCCAATTTTTTTGTCCCCATTCATTTGTCAAAATATTTCAAGCCTGATTCTTGGCCTTCTTCTCATGCAAAACCCTTGAATTAAGCCTTGTATTAAGCCTTGTTTTGTGGAATCTTTGTTGCCATCTTGTTGGTTGCATGTTGAGCCCAAAGACATTAGCAACCCACCCCATCTTCTACCCATTTTTCTGGAAGAGTGAGGGAGAGAGACAAAGAAAGACAGAGTTAGAGAGAGAGAGAGAGAGAGATGTAATTCCAGTATCGGAAAACCTCCGACCTTCGAACCTCCGGTGAGCATTGGAGATTTCTTCCCTTCTTTGCATTACTTAATCATGTAATGAATACTCCACAAATTACAACTTCAATTCATAATTAGAACCATCTAAGAGCTTCCAGCTCAGATTTTCATTGCAAATTGTAGGCAATTTCAATTACAAACAAGGAAAACCCAGCTCTACAAGCAAATCAGCATCACAACATCAACCAAAACACACTAAACAACAGATAAGCCCAGGTCTATAAACCTATCATCATCTCAGCATCAACCATACACACTAAACAACAGATGATCCTAGATCTATAAGTAGATCTTCATCTGTTCATCATCAACCAAAACAAAATAATAAGTAATAAAGGCCAGAAGAAATAGAGTTGATCAACCAACCAATATAGTATTATTGAATTGAAGAAATAACCAAGATGAGTGTTGGGCAGACATCTCGATTCCTCATCCCTCCAAGCGGCAGGGCCTCTGGTGTTCACTCAGCTCATCCATGCCCTTTTTCCCCTTTCTTCCTCCCTTTTATATCCCCCCAAATGAAGCCCTTTAGACGAGTGTTAGCTCTCTTTACTCGGGCTGATCTACCAGCCTCTTTGTCAACCATGGATGTAGTATCAATCCCCCCATTAGGCCGTCCACTTGCACATTCTCCTGGACCTCCACGTGGCTTTCACCATTAGTTTTAATTTGAATTTTTAGTGGAAATATAACAGATGATCACTGGATTTCTTGAAAGCTTGAGCCGGATAGCCCGGAGTTGGTCGCCACTTCTCTCTTTAAACCTATCTTCAAGAGAAACCTTGCTTCTCTTCTTAAGGGTTGCCACCTTGATAGTGTAGTTCCTTTTATTCATCTCACCAAGTAAGTCTTCCTTCTACCTGATTGTATTGCCCTTTTACATGTTGTTGCTCTTGTTTTAGCCCTTTTAGTTCTTGCATATATATATATGTTGGAAAGTGTTAAGTTTCAAGTTGGTAGTTTAAGTGATGCCAATACCCTTATGATGGTTGGTTCCCATGCTTGTTTGTTCATGCTCAAAATTTTGTAGTGCAACCTTGGGTAATTCCACACTCTTAAACTTTGGTGTAAATCCCAATTTCCAACCATTCATGGGTTTATAGCTAATGTTTTTGCATGAGCATGATTAAGTTTTAAGCCTTGAATTTGAGAGTGTGTTGAAAACATCCTCTTTATATTTTGGCTTCCTTTGGTTTTGCGTTATTGTACTATAAACCTATATGTGTGTGTGTGTGTGTGTGTATATATATATATATATATAGCATGTTGCATGAAGAGTTGCACCCCACTTTGAGGTTTATATGGGTTTATACTTGCATGAAAACATGCAGGCTTTGTAGTGTTTTGAACTCTTTAGAAAATCAAATCTTGGGAACCCAAGCTTTGAGATGCATGCTCTCATGTGGTGTGACTCTATGCATATACCTTTGATTGACTTGCATGTCTCCATGTTTTCTTTCAAGAATGCTTAAGGGGCGAATGGTGCATGCATAAAAGAACACACTCACCTCCTAATTTCAGCAGCCTTAGAATGTGTGTTTTTGCATTTGAAAGTTACAATGCAGTCTTTGGGTGTTCTTAGGTAGTTGCCTTGATGTTGACCAATGACTCTAGTTTATGGTGTTCATTTTATATTTTGACTAGTCCATGATTTCCTGAGTTAATGGTTGCCAATCCCTGGGTTTTATGACCATTTGAGAACTGACTTTGGGTCTTCATGTGGTGTCTTGGAGGAGAGTAATTTCGAGGTAAGTAATCCACCGTTAACTTCGTATTTCCAGTATTTGAAAAATTATTTATTGGCAAGATAATTGCCTATTATTTCGTTATGACATTTTATTTCAAGTGAATGTATTTTCTATTAATATTGAAATTATTTATTTTTGAATATGTATTTTCAGATATGTTTTTTATTTAATTGTCTTAATTAAATGATTAACTTTCACTTTGTTTCAATTATTGATTTATTATTTATGCCAGTATTGTGATTCCATTTAGTTGATTATATTAAATGTTTTAAAATGTGTGTTTTATATGGATCCAGACATTAGTCTGATCTGCTATCTTTTGGGATGATTAAACTATGCCCTTTATTTATTTATTTGTATATTTGTTTTATTTTAGTTTGGAGAAATTAGTATTTTGAATAATTTTAAATGCTTTGTTTAGTTAACCTTTAATTTCCATATATTTTTATTTCTCCCAAAAGTGGGATATTGTATTTTATCAGTATTCCTGGATATTTGTGAACTTGAGTAATTTGAGAAATTATGAACTCGTACTCTGCAAATATTTGTATCCAAATGTTTTGTTCTCCAAATGAGCAATATGCAACCCTGTCAGTGGCGGGTTAAACCCTGACCTTGTCGACAAGAAATTCTGGAAAAAATGAGACTGCGTTTCGCACCTTGTCCATTGGGTGAAATAATTAACGACCGCCTGATATTCAGTCTCGGATCACCGAGGGTAAATAAATGACCTCTGTTATTCTGGCTCGGGTCACCGAGGGTAAATAAATGACCTCTGGCATTTATAGTGAATTTGGAGACATACACTGAAATCTATTACACTCTGCTTTGACCTTTGGATTTTGATTTTCTTCAATTGCACTCTTTATGTGTTATTGATTCCTATGTATATTTCAGACACCAACTTTTTGTCCAGCCTTGAAATTTCTGTGTGTCTGAGATCGTATTTCTAGGTTTTGAATTTTTGTGAATGACATATTTAGAAATATTCTTTTATTAGAATTTTATACTTTGTATTTTTGTGTAAATTATGATTTTATAGATTTGTATCATTTTGAAAAGCTGGTATACTTAAAACACGCTTTTGAAAACTTTGGTTTAGTCTAACTATGCTTTGGAAGATTTATGATTATATTTGGCGATATTCTAATTTCTGATTTGCAACTTTGAAATCTGAGAATTCTTCTGCCTATAATATTTTGGTTAATGATATTATTTGAGAACTATAACCCTGACGGACTAGTAATTTTGTATTTGTTAAGCTCTATTTAGTCTAAGTTGAAAGCTTAATTGCTCTCGGAATTTGAAATTGAAATTTATAAACCCTATTGTTTTTTAATTTCTGGATTACTTACTGGACTAGCGAGCTCATGGATTTGTTTTAAATCCTTTTCAGATCAAAGGATGGTAGACCAGTGTGGACTTTGAAGGGTTGTTTGTAGGTGTTGTCTTGTTCTGTTGTAAAATTTGAGCTCTTGTCACTGTCTGTTCTGTATCCCTTGTTTTCGGTATTTTGGACTTCCTACACCCCTATATTGTATACTCTGTAGAGTCTGTAATCCTGTAACTCAATTGGTTTATTTTAGTTTTGTCAACTCTGTATCAGGTTTTGAAGCCTTGCAGGCTTATGAGGTTCACGCCCTATAGGAATGCGGCCGTTTGTCCGCGCGTCGGGTCCGGCAAGCCGGGTCGGGGCGTGACAATGATACACAAATTATATAAACCCCTTTTACAACCCACCCAGCCACCAACTCAATTAACACACATTATAAAGACACCTGACTCCTTTGACTTATTCAAACACCTTTGAACCATACTTACACTTCACACTAACTGCCAGCTATATTATTTCTAATCAACTTCAACATTAACAAGAATTATATATAAGTTAAAATATAATAAAACAAGTACTATTTGAATGTTAATTAAGGAAGACCCGTGTAGAATTAAAATGAAAATGAAAAAAAAATGACCAGAAAAAAAAAAGATAAATACTATACAGAGGCTAATTAAGAGTACTAGCTAATAGTGGTAATTAAAGATGAATAACTCTATCATTAAAGAGAAAAGAATAGAGACATCCAATGCCAAGTGAACTCCTTGTGGTTTCATTCTACACTGAAAAAAAGATACATTTGACTAATATTGCAATAAAATTGAATGGAGTAGCAAAGGGACATTAGAGCAGAGAAATCTTTGCCACTACACCATACTCCCACAATGATAGAGTTGATATTTCATTTTTCTCTTCATTCATAGGTAAAAAATTCGGTCCATGCATGATAGGCTTATTTACATGCATTTCTCCAAATTCAACTGGCTCAAAGATATTAGTGCCAAATTAAAACTGGTATCTTCTTGAAGGGCTACCTTGTGCCAAATTATTGATCATGTCTGACTATATATATATATATATATTAATGTAATTTTAATTTATAAATGTCAAGGCCTTTCAATGTATCCATGACTACTTCAATTAGTTCTCAACTATATACGTATCACCATCTAAATGTCTCATTTTATCTGCTAATTGATCATCTGACATAATAAAAGCAAAGTTCCCCAATTTTCATAGCTACTAATTAATTTAACACACGTATGTCATAATTCACCATGTATTTTGTTGTTTTATACATTACTACCATGCAATAAAAATTTATAATTAATGCTAATTAATATCAAGTGTAGTATATCAGTTGGTCAATTAATTTCTTTCAGTTTTGAACTCACCTGTATATGTAATTAACTTGCAGGCATGCATGCATGCATGAACCTTAACCAAACAAACCAACAAAAGGCCGGCCTACATATTTAATTCGTTAATCGAGCAAATGAAGAAGACCTTCTTGAACCAACCAAACGCTCGAGCTTGGATTCAAGATCACATTCACTATTATTACTCTGGGTTTGCTCTCATCCACCAGCTATATATCTCATCAAATCTCACAACTAGACCTTAATGAAAAGAAAAATGTATTCGGTCCAATCTGCACCAATTGATGCATTTCAGCTTTAGACGCTGACATGCGACCATCATCAGATTTCGGGGCACGCAATATTATTTAATTAATTAAATATATTAACTTTGGTGCAGATTGGCCTAGGGAGCACAACTTCCAGATATTTAAATTGGATATTAAGCACATATGTAGCCTGTTGCAGGACATATAAATTTATCAGACAATATAAGAAAAGAAAGCTACTGCTCCTGCTTCTAGACTAAATTTACATGCGTCGTCAAGCAACACTATTCAAAGACAGAAATTTCATGTTGGTCAGAATTATAGTTTAGGTTCTCTATGCTCGTCAAAGTGTAGCTGCCTCATACAAATAATATAAGCTACTGCTTGGACTGCATGGCCTTCAATTTTTCCCAAGCAAATTTGATTATCATTCTTGAAGAAATTTAAAATATCTACCACAACCCTTGAAATCTAACTATCAGGTTTATACTGAATACACATAAAAATCATGCAAAAACTAGAAGGATTGAAGCAATGGATGATGGCTGAGATCATTTAGGATCCCCAAACTCATTTAGATAAGGAAAATTTAAGCCCCACCACTGAAGTGTTTCTAACACAAAACTACATTATTTAAAAGGAAGCAAATTATTCTTGCAAGAAAATTAAACAGTAGAAAAGCAGTATTGCCACAGAAAATGGTGAAAAATGTTACCTGTTTCCCTAAAGCAGGAATTTCAAGAAGGATTGTCTTTACAGCCTAAGAAAATGGTGAAAATTGCTACCTATTTCCCTAAAGCAGGAATTTCAAGTAGTATTTGGCAATCTAAGTATTTCAACCCAAGATGTGTTTGTTTAATGTTTCATGAACTTCCTATAATATGTTGCAAAAGTATGTGAAGGGTTATGTTGCACAATCTACTTTTATTTTAAATTCGATATATCCATCACAAGCTTTCCATCCAAAAAAGTTCTTATGAAAATATAAAAGCTTACAGTGGAAAAAGTGCCTCCTAAATTGATTGATATTTTATATATTACCCCCATACACTGGAAACAAATCTTATATTCTCAACTTGGATAAATAAACTAAAAAAAAAGGCTACAGATTCAAGCCATAAAAATGAATTAATGCTAGTCTTAACTAGACAATTATGCAACAATGACTGGAACCTGGTAAAAAGCATCCAAAAAACTTGCAAAGAAGTAAAGAAATTCTGTACATCATACAGTTAATACAAGAGAACTTGGATTAAATTAGGATATTCATCCACTTATTAAGCTCATCAAAGACGGCAGCATCCCATGGCCCAGCTAATTAGTGCTCAATCTGCATTTGAATTCACAGTAGAAAGTAAGAAGAGTATAAGCAAAATCCATCACTTACTGATCCGTAATTTTACAGAATTAACCGGGGGGTTGATAATTTCCTCACCATAAAACACTTACAAATTAAGGTGTTTCCGCCTGGCAATGCAAACCAAATCCTAAAAAGACCATGAAAGATATAATAATGATGATAAATAAATAAAATGAAATTAAGACATTCATAAAAATAGGGAATCGATAAATGAATTTTAATATTTTAATAAAAGGTTAGTAATTTAAAAAGCTCAAAAAGTAACCTGGGTTTTTGAGAGAAAAAGCAAAATAACAATTGTTTAAGAGGGTAAATTCCGGGTAGGTAAAGATTCAAAGAAAGAATCCCAGCATTGTGCACTAAACTAGTCCTTTAAATCTCCCAATAAAACACTATCATTCAAGAATGTGTTTATTTGGATGTAATCCAAAACTTATGCATGCCCAAAACCTGTTGGACAATAGGAGATGCTGGAAAGAAAAGCAGTAAAAAACCAAGGAAAATAGAGGAGAAAAACACCCAAAAATCAGCCTTTCATTCTCAGCTCAAAAACCTCATCCTTTTCTACAGCAATACAAACTCTTTTAAAAGGAAAGTGAAATCAAAGGGGATAAGAAGCAACGTGTCATCACACGACTCAACTAGCAGCTTCACTCAGCGGTGCCTCGAACTAAAACACTTCATCATATGATGAAAATCAGGACCATCCATTTCACCTTTCAATCTCTCCTCAGCTTTCCCTCCTATCTCACACACAAACACATAACTGAAGATATACAAACACACTAACCTGCAAATATACAAACACATAACTGAAACTAAAACATATAAACAACATTCACCCATCAAACTTGATCTCATTCCTACAACCAAACTGAAACTCCTTTGGCCTTGCTTCAATCATCTGCTAACAACTCTCCCTTGATTGAAGTTTGCACACGCCCAATTGACTCCTCAAATTGCAAAATCTTTTCCCATCTAGACACTTGGTAAAAATGTCAGCTATCTGTTCTTCTGATCTGCAAAAATTCAATTGAACCTCCTGATTCATTACCAGCTCTCGCACAAAGTGAAACTTGATATCTATATGTTTTGTCCTACTATGTAATACAGGATTTTTAGCTATTGCCACACAAGCTTTGCTGTCACAATAAATCTGAATTAGTTCCTGAATAGACACTCCACAATCAATTAGAACTTGTTTCATCCAAAGACCATGACAACAAGCTGTATTCAAAGCAATGTATTCTGCTTCAGCTGTCAATAATGCTACCACTTCCCGTTTTTTAGAATACCAACACACAGCTCAAGAACCAAGATTAAACACTCCTCCTGATGTACTTTTTTCTATCTAATAAATGACCACCCCAATCACTGTCAGTAAACCCTTCTAACACACCACTTGCATTTGAACTATACTGAATTCCATACTCTGTTGTACCAGATAAATACCTGAGGATATGTTTTGCTGCACCATACTGAACTTTGTTTGGCTTATTCATAAACCTTGATAAAAAAAACTGACTGCAAACATTATATCAGGTCGTGATTACGTTAAATACAATAGCTTACCAATCAAACTTCTGAATTTTGTTGCATCTATCTGCTCTGATTGTTCAAACAATTGCAATTTGGCACTTGGAGTTAAAGGCACAACCACAGATTTGCAGTTTTGCATATTATAGGATTTCAGCAAATCCTCTACATACTTTTTTTGTGAAATGTGTATACCATACTGATCTTGCTTGATTTCTAGCCCCAGAAAATATGACATAAGGCCTAGATCATTCATTTCAAATTCACTCTTCATTGTTTTGCAGAATTCAGCAACCAGTTTCATGGAAGAGCCCATATAAATCAGATCATTGACATATACACAAGCTAATAAGATATCTCCATTGTCTTTCATTTTCTTATATAAAGTATGTTCAACAACACTTCTTTTAAATCCCTACAACTGAAACCAAGTATCTAGTCTTTCATACCAAGCTCTTGTTGCTTGTTTTAAGCCATACAGAGCTTTAACTAACTTGTATACAAGATGTTCTTTTCCTGCAATCTCAAAACCTCTTGGCTGCTCAACATAAACCTCCTCTTCAATTGTACCATTCAAGAATGCTGATTTTACATCAAGCTGAAATACAGGCCATTTTTTAATTGCGGCTAAAGCCAACACAATCCTCATTGTATCTAAATGAGCTACAGGTGCAAACACCTCCTCATAGTCTATCCCATATTCTTGCACATAACCCTTAGCTACCAACCTTGCTTTATATTTTTCGACATCTCCATTGGGCTTGTACTTTGTTTTATAAATCCATTTGACTCCAATTACATTCTTATTAGGAGGCAATTGACATAAGTTCCAAGTGCCATTTTTCTTTATAGATTGCATTTCTTCAGCCATAGCCTTTAGCCAATTTTCTGAATGTTGTGCTTCTTCATATGTGGCAGGATTAGATACTGTGAGAGCGAATGAACAACTTTCATACACTTCTTTGAGGGATCTAATATGATTCATCAACTTCTGAACTACTACCTGACATTGTTTGAGAAATTGGTGATGCAGTACTACCAGCACCAAAATTTCCTGCAGTACCTGTCTCTACAATATTCTACTGTACATTTTCAGTAATTGTACTAGAATCAGAATTCTTCAGCAAACCGGTCAACATAATTTTCTTCTCACCAACTTCATTATTACCCCAATTCCATGTTTCATTTTCTACAAAAGTCACATCTCTGCTAATAACCACTTTCTTTGAACTTGGAATATATATTCTATAAGCTTTAGCTGCATAAGCATACCCAATAAAT
This sequence comes from Dioscorea alata, assembly GCA_020875875.1. Taxonomy (NCBI): domain Eukaryota; kingdom Viridiplantae; phylum Streptophyta; class Magnoliopsida; order Dioscoreales; family Dioscoreaceae; genus Dioscorea; species Dioscorea alata. Next base: position 17,590,677 of record CM037025.1, on the reverse strand, counting down.
ATTCCTTTGACAGCTCTATCATCCAATTTCTGTATCTTTTGAACATGAGGATAAGCAACACACCCAAATGTCTTTAAATGATGTATTTTTGGCTTCAATCCAAACCAGCTCTCAAATGGAGTTTTATTGAAGACTGCCTTAGTAGGAGAAATGTTTGAAATATAGGTAGCTGTCAACACAACTTCTGCCCAAAACTCATTTGGCAATTTACTGAAGTTTAACATGCATTTAGCCTTTTCTATCAACACCCTATTTTTCCTTTCAGCCACCCCATTCTATTAAGGGGAATATGGTGCAGTTAATTCATGTCGAATACCCAAATTTCCACAGAAATTTTCAAATTCATTTGAACAAAACTCTCCCCCTCTATCAGTCCTGATTGTTCTTGATTTCTCAGTTGTCTGCCTCTCCACTAATGCTAGGAATTTTTTAAAATAACTGAACACTTCATACTTGTTTCTCAATAAATAAACCCAACACATCCTTGTAAAATCATCCACAAAAAGTAAGAAATACCTGTTGCCTTCATGAGATTCTATTTGCATAGGCCCACAAACATCTGCATGAACCAACTGCAATCTACACTTGGCTCTCCAAGCAGTGCCTGAAACAAATGGCAATCTGGATTACTTGCCATAGACACATGCTTCACAGTGCTTAAAACTCTGCAATTTAGGCAAACCTATTACCAAGTTCCTCTGATATATTTGCTGCAAATTCTGATAACTCAAGTGACCAAACCTCCTATACCACAACAAAGCTTGCTCCTCACCACCGACAACAACATTAGCCAGACCAACTTCAGAAAACACAATAGGATACAGATTATTTCCATTTCTTTGCACTGTTAACAACAAATCACCAGTATGAGCATTTTTAATATAGCACTCATTCTCTCCAAACACAACATTATACCCACAGGCTGTCAATTGTCCAATACTTAGCAAATTATGAGCTAGCTTGGAACAAACTTCACATTATGAATTAATTTGTTACTTCCATCATGAGATCTAACTGCCACTGAACCTTTTCCTTTCACTTCCACCTCTTTGTCATCACCCAATCTTACTATATGCATAATTGACTCATCTAATTGATGAAACAAATTCTTCCTTCCAGTCATGCAATTAGAAGCCCCACTATCTAATAACCAAATTTCAGTATGATTCACTTCCATTCCTTCATGCACCATAAACAAACTTCCAACTTCACTTGAACCTTGATCACTCCTAGAATTTGAACCTTGCCAACAATGTGACTTCATATGACCAAATTTTCCACAATTGAAGCATTGTACATTCTGAAAAGTTCCTCTACCTAACCTCTGACCACCATATTGCCTTCCACCTTGCCTTGGACCACCAAAATTTCTTGAACTTGTGAACTGTTGCTACTGATATTGCCTGTGATCATGATGAACATTGTCTCTGCCTTTTCCTTCACCACCTCTTTCTTCACTAAAACCTCTGCCTCTGCCTCTCATGAATCTGCCCCTTGCTCTCGAAAACCCTCTACCTTGGTAACCTTCACTACCACAACCTGAAGAAGACTCTCCCTTCATGTAAAAAGCTTTATCATCTGCTGCAATATCACTGAATCTGTTGAACCTTGCCTCATATGCTTGTAAACTTCCACTCAAATCACTCAATGTTAGTTTATCAACATCTCTAGCTTCTTCAATAGATGTAATCACATTATCAAATTTTGGTATAACACTTCTCATCACCTTTGCAACAACTTCTTTTTCTTCTAAATCATAACCAAGGCCTTTAATTTGATTCACCAATGCAACTCTGGAAACATACTGTTGTACACCTTCATTCTCTCGCATTTAAAGAACTTCAAACTTCTGTCTAAGGGTGTGTCTCTTCGCGGTCGCTATCCTTGAAGATCCATGAAACTCTGACTGTATATGGTCCCATGCCTCTTTTGCAGTCTTGAATCTTAAAATTCTGTCAAATATGGATTCTTCAACAGCTTGTTGGATTAAAAATTATGCTCTTGCATCCTCCTTCTTACTCTCCTTCTTTTGTGCATCTGTGCCTTCTGTAAGAGGCCCTTTCTCCACAACTGACCACAAATCCTGGCTTTAAAAGAGTGTTGTCATCTTGACACTCCATCTCTCATATCCATCTCCTTTAAACACCGGTAATGAAGTGTGTGAGAACTCAGACGTACCAGAACCAGATGCCATACTCCTTCAACCTGATAAATTCCTTACACACACAACAACCTTCCTGCCTTCTAATCACACCAGAAAATACAACATTCACCACAGCAAACAATACAACACATTCATCATAGCAAACACACACCCAACAGGCCACACAAAAGCTTTGATACCACTGTTGGACAATCGGAGATGCTGGAAAGAAAAGCAGTAAAAAAATAAGGAAAATAGAGGAGAAATACACCCAAAAATGAGCCTTTCATTCTCAACTCAAAAACCTCATCCTTTTCTACAGCAATACAAACTCTTTTAAAAGGAAAGTGAAATAAAAGTGGATTAGAAGCAATGTGTCATCACACGACTCAACTAGCAGCTTCACTCAGCGGTGCCTCGAACTAAAACACTTCATCATATGATGAAAATCAGGACCATCCATTTCACCCTTCAATCTCTCCTCAGCTTTCCCTCCTATCTCACACACAAACACATAACTGAAGATATACAAACACACTAACCTGCAAATATACAAACACATAACTGAAACTAAAACATATAAACAACATTCACCCATCAAACTTGATCTCATTCCTGCAACCAAACTGAAACTCCTTTGGCCTTGCTTCAATCATCTGCTAACAAAACCTATATCTAAATCAACTACTAAAATGATTGATGTATAATATCTTCCTGCAGTATAATATCAACAAGCTGCAAAGAAACATTGGTAACAGCTTGATTGGCATGACAATAGGCTTGAGCAAAGGCAGTAATTAAGAAGCAGTGCAAAAGACTTTAATGGAGGATAAAAGTAATTATCAAGAAAGCCATGAGAAATACAACTAACAACAAGAAGAAGGTTAGGTATCAGTATGATACTTTTGATATAAACTTTGATTATTGTTTATTGCATTTAGTAGTGCAATTAACTGAAGTCCAAAGTCATTGTCTAATCCATGCATTAAAATAATAGAAAAGCTATGAAGGTCTCTAATTCTTTATACAACAAACTTTTTAATATTTTCAACTAGAGATTCACACAAGGAGGAGGACATTTTGTTTTTAATGCATTCAATTCACTGGGTTTAGATATCTTACTCAACATCTTGCTGTAACTCCTATCATTTGAGACATCTTCCAATATATCAACAAGCTGCAAAGAAAATTGGTATGACAATGAATAATAAAAGTTCAACAAGCTGCAAAGAAAATTTTCATTAACCTTCAGGACATGCATGTGCTCACCACAAGACACTCTTTTGAGTTTTATAACTTTGGTTGCACTGCATGTAAACCAATTGAGAATTATAACTTATCCACAAAAGTAATTGACATCGTTAGTACGAGAGCACTTTAGGTTGGCATGATTTGACACCTACACAAGGTGATGTGGCAACAATAATGATGTGGCATAGATGATGACATGAGAGTATGGTGACATGGCAAGGTGGCTTAGGTAGGAGGCAAATATCCTTGAAGATCTTGATAAAGCTATTTTTGGTAAAAGCTACAACTTAAAGGTAAGATTTCATCAAGATCATATTTAGGAGATCTAATTGAAGACTAAATATGGATGGAGCTTAAATGAAGAAATATCTATCTATGGTATGATTTGAAGACTACTGAAGATATGATTTGAAGAACCTTTATAGATGTGATTAAAGACTATTAAGGGTAAGATTTGAAGATATGCCTATTGTTGGCATGATTGGGCTAATTGATTGAAGATCTATCATGGAAGATTTGAAGACCAAACTTCAGTGAATTGAAGATCAAGTTTGGTAAGTTTTGTGAAGACGTACAAAGGCATGCGCCCTTTGCGAGGGACTGTTGAATGAGGGGCATGATGCAAGTCGTGTTACAATAGGAGTTGCAACAGCTAATTTCAAAAAGTTCTAAAGTTAGTAGCCGCGGAGATTCTAAAAGAGGTATGGACTATATTTGGGATGTCAAGGCTTCTATATATACTACCTTAGTCTGAGATTGGGTGGGACTCTTGAAAGAGGTTGTAGGGAGGCACTAGACAATCTAAAGAGGGTAGTATCCTTTGTTTGTGAGGAAGAGTGACAAAATATTTGTACTAATCTTTTATCATCTCTAAATGAACTCCACACAGGGTAGCGCGTCGACATTCTGACATATTTTTTAAGATCTTCAATAAATGAAGTTCCTGGCGCATTAATAATGATTTTCTTTGTCATTATAATGGAGAACCTCGAACGTAGTTCTGTCTTTATCATTGCGTCAGCTTTATACGTTGAGTACCCCTAAAATACTTGTGTGAATTCTAGGAGATTATCTACTTTTAATTGAGGGCGTCTATCCTGCACAATGAACATGCCAATTACACCCTGCATACTATATATGCGTATTCTTATTAAATCGGTATTGTTTTGTTCCTAAATAATAATTATGTTTACAAATACGTTTACAAATACTGGGAATACGGAGAATACATATAATACTCTTATCACACCTCTATAACTATTTACATAAAGGCAAGACGGATATTTAAACCTATTTGAATACAGCTCTTAATTGTGTTGTCCCACGTAATATGTCATTATCAAGCTAAGTGTGCTAACACCCTGAAGATGAAAGGGAAGTCACTCAATGCGAGATGGAGTGATGACTCAGATGGCAGCTTGGAGGAAGAAGACGAAGATAGTATAAGCAACCATCATACCTCCTTTCCAGCCGTAATAAATGAAGCAGCATACTTCAACATGTCCAAGCCTGTCACAGAATATGTTGCAACATCAACCACAACATCTGACAAGACTAACAGTGAGAATGATGAGGTAATCAAAAAAGATCTTCTCATTAACTATAAACTTATATTGACCAAGTTTAATGAGATGATGTTGCAAAACAAATGCTTTAAGGAAGAGCTAGAAGAATGTCAAGGAAAGTTGAGCCATGCTGAAAAGATTCTAGATTCTATGAACAAAGACAAAGCTAAGCTAGATGAAATTAATCCTTTTAGTTGGAAGATCAAGCAAGGTCAAGAAAGGTATTGGATATGTCAGTGAAACTTCTAGTGCCAAGACTGAAGGACATGGAGTTACTTTTATCAAGTCTATCACTCAACAAAAAGAGAAGCAAGTCAAAGCCAAGAACGAGCGCATAAAAGAAATGCCTACATGCTTTCATTGTGGAGAAACAGGGTATATAAGACCCAAGTGCAACAAATTGAAAGAAGACTTGAAGAGTGGAAGAATGGAAGAGTGATTGGACATGAGCAAGTGACTATCAGAAGAAAAGTCAGAGGAAAGATAATTGTTATCAAGAAGCTATAGATTCAGAAAGAAGAAGTGCCAAGAAATGATGCAAAGTGCTCCAGTAAAAATCAGAAGATGATAGAAGAAAGGAGAAAACAGAAAGTTACAACGTTAGTATGCAACATGCAGTGCATTGACCGAGGACCTAGCAGGTCAACAAGTTAAAAAACCTAATGAGAATGAACTTCCTGTATATATATATATAAAGGGGAGATGAAAAGAAAATAAAAAAAGGAGGGAATTTTTTTTTTTTTTGAGTTAGTTTGAAAAACATGAAAAGACGGCTTGGTAGTTATCACTTATTTAAATGGGCTATTGTTTCAAAAAAAACCCTATAATCCCAAATTGTTTCCCAATTTTTTGCTGAGAATTCTCTAACGAAGAAGAAGAAAGTGCAATCGAAGAATCAAGATGAGAACCAAGAGAATGGCTCGCCGTGCTCGTGTTACTCCACAAGATGTTGCTGCCCGTATAGAAGAGGAGAAAGCAAAGGAAGTTAGTCTTGATGGAAGCCCTAGGAGAGATGAATTAGAGGAGCTCTCGAGAGCTATAGTCTCGTACGCTTCTCCTCTAGATGCCGAGACCACTGAACAGGCCGGACCATTTTTCACTGACACTCCTTTAGGACAAAAAGACCGAGATGAGCTTCTCAGATGGGTACGAGATTCTTTCCTTAGGGCGTATATCCACAGACCTGGAGAAGATGATAGTACTTCTATAGAATCAGAGGAAGAGTTTTCAGAAGAGCAACCGGCCACCGAAGGAGAAGTTTAGATAGAAGCTACTACAGTTAGTAATGAAGAAACGATTGGCTAGAAGAGCGTAGAGTCTCCCACTGGTCTGGAAGTAGAGGCTGCTGCAATCTTGAGTGAAGTTCTGGGAAGTATTCGCCATAATACAGATGTTCCTAAAGAAGCTGAGAATGTCACAGAAACTGTTGTAATACCTACCGCAACATCTGAAAGTACTCATAGTTCTGATGATGTTCCACTCAAGGAGAAGGTTTCCAAGTTGTCTGGCAAAAAGAAGGCTGAGGCATTCAAAGACCATCAAAAAAGAAGAATGAGAAGGGACAAAAGAGAAAGTCCTTCACCGATCTTGAAATCAGTCCCAAGCCCAAGAGAAAGTGTACTGATGCTGCAAAATAGGGGGAGAAGAAGTCCTCAGCGTCTGAAAAGGGAAAGAAATCGAAGGATCTTCAAGCTACTGAAGCCACAACGCAGGGGGAGAAGAAGTCTACTAAGACTAAAAAGGGCAAGAAGAAGAAGGCAAGCCAAGCGTCTGAAGACAATGATGAAGATAGGTTTCAAGACAAGGAATCTAAGAAGAAGTTCAAAAGAATTCACAAGAGAAGCATTGTTGTTGAAAGAGTGATTGAGGAAGTAGTTTTCACCAAGTATGGCTTGACAGATCTACTGAAGGAAAGAGGCTTGTTGAAGTCAGCCACATTTGTAGAAGGATATAGCCTGACACTGGTCCAAGAATTCTACAGCAACCTCCTCTTAACTAATAAAGGCATCTCCAGAGTGTTCATTTGAGCCAAGTGGATTCCATTTACACTAGCCACTCTCAACAGATTTCTGGAATTTAAGTCGGAAGTGAAAGGAAACTATGAAGAAGGATTGGAGTTGGATGAAGAAGTCTTGAAGGAGCTGACAGGTGGAAGAACTAAGTCCTGGGGAGACGAAACAAGACTACTAGCCTCCGTACTCACAGCTGAGTATAATGTGCTTTTTCAGCTTGACATTCTTAATTGGCTTCCTGCTCCACACAACTCAGGCATAATGAAGAAGTTGGCACTTCTGTTGTTTGCAATCGGAACTAGGAAGAAGTTTAACCTGGGAAGGCTAATCTTTCAAAACATTATGAAGGAAGCAGATTGCATAGGCTCCTCGACAACACTTGGATATCCTGTACTGCTGTCGCATTATCTATTGCAACATAGAGTACAACTCAAGAAGGGAAAGGTGTTTACCATAGTAAATATGCTGAAGATTTCACAGAGGTTGTTCACTCCAGGAAAGAAGATTGACTTGCCTGTCGATCAAGTGTCTCCACCCCCACCAATTGCATAAGAAGCTGAAGGTTCACGCTTGGTCATTGATGAAGAATATGAAAAGCTCTTGAATGAGCAGCTAGAAGAGCTGGAGAGGAGATAAAGAGCACTTTCTGCCGAACTGTTCATTGTTCCTTGACAAAAGCATAAGGTTATTTTACGACTTGATGACTTCACAAGTAGACAAGGAAGAACTGATAACCAAGAGTCAGTACAAGAAATAAGACTTATAGCGGTGAAAAAAAATCTACCACTATAAGCCCCATTTTAGCTTTAATACCTTTGTAGCGACAGATATTCAATTAGCCACTAAATCCTTGGTCGCTATATATTTTTTTGCGACAAATGTACACTTTTCCGCTATCCCATCTATTAGTGTTGAAGATGCACAATTATCTATAGCGGTGAAAATTTGCCGCTATAACTATAAATTCTGTAGTGGCAGAATGTTCCGCCGCTATAAGTTCAATAGATTTGTTTGATATCCTATAGGGGCAAAAAATCTACCGCTAAATTGAGTAGATATTTTAATAATTAATTAAATTTATTTTTAATATAGACAAACAAAAAAATACATAAATCTGTTTCTAACAACAACTTGAATAGTTCAAAACATTAATACAAATATTTTTTTCCCAAATAATTCACATTGAGAATAATCAAAATGTACAATGTTACAAAAAGAAAAAGAAGAAACAAATGAAGCCATCTGATTTATATAAAGCACTGTCTATGTTACAACAATACAAACACGGGAGGACACTGGTTTTTTTGGACAGAGAAATAAAGAGCAAATATTTGAAGTTTTTCATCTCTTTGTTCTTATTATTATTACTTTTTTTGTTGTTTTTATTTGGTCTCATCATGAGCCTGAGATAACAAAGTCACTCATACATCATCATCTTTCCTTTTGACAAAATGACCCTACAAAGAAGAAGAAGAATTAGAACTCTCATGATTTGGCCATCACACAACCTTTCAACAATCAATGACAATATTTCAGGTGGTAAGATAAACTATGTTAAACTATTTGTTTGGATTTAGGTGTTCATGATTGAATTGTCTCAGATAATTGCTAAGATATAAGGAGGTTAAAAATGACAAATCTACAAGCCATTCAGTAAATAAACATCTCAATGCTTTAATAACTAATTAAATCTATTATGAACTATTCTCAATGTGAACTATTCACATTTTGTAAATAGTCATCTCATTTATGTCACTAACAAACATTTTAACCTGCATAGAAAACCATGCATAGGGTCATAAGAAAGCAACATAAACAAAACAAGAAGTCATTCAGTCAATAAGAGAGTACTAGACTTAGTCTTGTATTTGAACAAAGATACGTGTTTACTCAAATATCCAAACTATGGTCTCATCTTAGATCATTTTTATTTTCTTAAAATTTTGCTGACCATAGAGTTTTAAAAAAAAAATTACTAATATAATAATGGGACAAAAAAAAAGAATTATGTGTCAAGAAGTCATTAGCTACTTAAAAAACACTTTTGACAAATTTACTCGTGTCATTTTTATCTATTTTATTAAATGGATATGCATTTATAGCATAGCATATATTTCAAAGATCATTTTGATATATATATATATATATATATATATATATATATATAATTAATTAAGATAATCTTATTATTATAATTAATGAAAATTAATTATCAAAATCTCCATCAAAAGGCATTACTGATGATTATTATGGAAGCTCCGTCTCATATTTGAAAACATGTGATTCTAGTTCAAAAATTAGGCCCTTGTGTGCATTAATCTCCTAAGGCACCATACTTTATGGGTGAAGTACGCGACTTGATAAAAGCAAAGTTGGAAATTGAAATGGTAAAGTTAACAGACAAATCTAACGGAATAAGAAATCTAAGTCACCAAAGGTAACCGAGCAAAGCATAGAGAGATGGCAAAATCAAAATTGCATTAAATTCGCCATGAATTTTTTTCTCAATCCCACTTCCTAACTAAATGATATTACCAGGTACGGTGTCTTGGCATATCATGACAAACAAAAAATTCTGAACTATGCATTGATAGCTCATGCACTAATATCTTAGTATGTCAGACCTATTAACTATGAAACTTTAGCAAAGACCAGTAAACTTGACAATTAATGTGGGATTTCTACTTTCAAAATACAAAATATGAAATAGTGATGAGAAACAAGCATAGATTTTGTATTTCATTATTATAATATAATAGATAATGCAATTTGCAGAACCAGTTAATAAGGAATAAAGATTGAGAAGTGTGCATTTTAGACGAGTTTCAACCTGATTAACTAACTGGTTCTTAAATTTCTTAGGATGCAACTTTCTATCTGAGTGAAATGCATACGAAACTTGGGCATCCATTCCTATAATAAACAAAAACTTTCATCATTCATTATTTAATAACAAGGTTTAACAACAAATAAAGTCTGTGGATGACACAAACTGAAAAATATTGACAGTATGACCGCCATTTCAAGAAGAATTTGTTTTCTCCCACAATGTATAGAACATACCCATGATGAAGTAGTTCCAAAATCCTCCTCGAAAATTAATTAATGAAAATTAATTATCAAAATCTCCATCAAAAGAAATTATTTAAAAAAAAAACAGTGCCTCAACTTCAGTAAATAATTCATCACAAATCAAAACTCACTTGAGAGTATCAGGGATGACCATTCTCTCCATCTTGTCATATGGCCGAGGCACACCTTCATATGCCTTCAGCCTTACCAAAGCTGCTACTCCTTTGTTTTGTGCAGGATCAACCTACAAATATCAATCAACATAACCATCAATCCAAACCAAACAAAAAAAAAACCCCCCAAAAATTAGAGTCAGTAACAGAGAACAAAGATATTCATCCAACTCAAAAAATGAAATTAATGACAGAAAGCATAATGAGGCACATTCAGTCCATCAACAACATCAACATCATCATCTAAATCCTTAAAACACACACTATCTTGATATATATCACCAAATAACACAATTTTATGGAAAGAAGAATTCCTGAAAAGACCTTTACAAAAACTACAAATAAGGTCTGAGTTCTTAATCATCCTGATGATCATGCATACATAACACAAAGCCTTAGGGCATCGAAGGCCAACCGAATGCTAGTCAAAATGAGCACTCATAGTTCATAAATATGTGTACCAATAGCCATACAAAATTTTATCAGCTAATGCAAATATCTTCAAGCTCATCCATGGCATAAATAAGATGAATTATTGCTCAAAAAGAAAACTCCATACCATCAGTGCAACAAGAACAATAAAATAATCTCTCCATAAATATATTTAAAAAAAAAAACAACATCACAGCTAGAAACAGTGTTTGCTCTAGCAATGAACACAATCAGAATCATCATCACCAAATTGGATAGAGATGGAAAACAAAGTACCACAATAGCAGCAAAAATCCATTAAATTTTGGATAAAAGAGATCAAACAAACAACAAAATACCTCACGATTGTCAATGACCTTGAGCACAAGTTCTCCATTGCAGTGTTTGTACTTCATCACATACCGAGACTGATCCAAACAAAAGAAAAAAAAAATCAAGCAAAGATCAAGAAAAGAAGATCCGAAATCAAAAGGAACATAGAGAAATCAAAACGGAAACACACAGATTGAGGATCAGTGCGAAAAAGCTAGATGGATCTCTCGACGAATTCCTCCCAAGAAGCGATGTACACCATCGTGAGCACCGGTCTTCTTCGCCTTTGAATCAGGAATAATGGTTTACAAAAACAAGAGAAAACCTGTACCTGAAGATAGGGGGAGTTGCAGGAGAAGTTGTAACATGGTCTGCAACAACTGGTGAAGCCTTGGTATCATTCTGTCATAAAGAGGGAGAGAAGCCTACTACTAGACTGATTTTTATTTTTTAGTTTTTGGACTGGACTATCTTATTGATCTTATTGGTCTTATTGGTCTTATTGTTTGGGCAATCTTTATGTTTTGTCAGATCTGTTATGTTTAAGCGTATTTGTCTCTCTAGTTGGATTTCTGTAAAAATATTTCACTCTCTGTAAGCAACTAGCAGATATTCTTGTCAGGTCTATTGTATGGTCTTCAGTAAATGTTGTAACTGGAAGTTGTAACAATGTCATTCCAGTCTGTGTCCCAGTGAAATGTTGTAACTAGATGTTGTAATAGCCGTCAATATTGGAGCAGAAGAAGTTGTGTCAAATTATGCCAAAATGGTAGATTGTTAGTGCGAGAGCACTTTAAGTTGGCATGATTTGACACCTACACAAGGTGATGTGGCAACCATAATGACGTGGCATAGATGATGACATGGAAAGCATGGTGACATGCTAAGGTGGCTTGGCTAGGAGGCAAATATCCTTGAAGATCTTGATAAAGCTATTTTTGGTAAGAGTTATAACTTAAAGGCAAGATTTCATCAAGATCATATTTAGGAGATCTAATTGAAGACTAAATATGGATGGAGCTTAAATGAAGAAATATCTATCTATGGTATGATTTGAAGACTATTGAAGATATGATTTGAAGAACCTTAATAGATGTGATTGAAGACTATTAAGGGTAAGATTTGAAGGCATGCCTATTGTTGGCATGATTGGGCTAATTGATTGAAGATCTATCATGGAAGGTTTGAAGGCCAAACTTGGATGAATTGAAGATCAAGTTTGGTAAGTTTTGTGAAGACGCACAAAGGCGTGCGCCCTTTGCGAGGGGACTGCTTGATGAGGAGCTGAGGAGGTAGGCTAGTTGCCGATAGTCGGGATCAGGAGATCTGGCTGCATCGACTCGAACTAAGCATGACCGGGAGGTTGATGCGTCTTGACGTCGCTTCGCAACGTAATCAGAACTCAGTCAAGTCAGCAGTCAGGGACATATTGCAAGTCATGTTACAACAGGAGTTGCAACAGCTAACTTCGGAAGGTTCTAAAGTTAGTAGCCGCGGAGATTCTAAAAGAGGTATGAATTATATTTGGGACGTCGAGGCGTCTATATATACTACTTTGGTCTGAGATTGGGTGGGACTCTTGAAAGAGGTAGTAGGGAGGCACTAGACAATCTAAAGAGGGTAGTATTCTTTGTTTGTGAGGAAGAGTGACAAAGTGTTTGTACTCATCTTTTATCACTTTTTTTAGTGGATTGTTTATCTTCGGGCTTTGCCCTCCAGACGTAGGCGAGTGGACGCCGAACTGGGTTACCAACTTTGTCTGTCTCCTTCTTGTTTGGTTTGTGTGTGTGTTTTTCTTTGTGTGTTTGAGTGATTTTTTAACCCACAAATCTATACCGGCGGAACTAACAGATATAAAAGCTTAAAAAATTGGCAGTGAATCATAACTTATTCACTGTATCATTCATTGATACAGTGAATAATAAGATGAGATAACAGTTTCAAAGGTCATTGAATTCAATGAAGAGCATGACAAAGAAGACAATGGGGTCCAGGAACTGCAAATAATTGAATAGGGTTGTTGCCTATTCCCTTCCCAACTCCGAAAGAAGCCAGGACAAGGTTCAACCAATGAGAAAATTAATTAATATATATGCATGATAGTGACTAGTGAGGAATAATTTGCTGGTAGGAATTGTCATAAAAAAAAAAACAATAAGTAACATTTCCATGCATTTTCAAGCAGTAAATAATATAAATTATAATTATTATAAATATTTAAATTATTGTTATAAAAATATAAATAATAAATAATCTATTTCTTTTCTATTAAATACCCATAACTTTGTTGTTAACTCACAATGTACAAATAAAACATGATGCTAAACATAAAATAAAAAATCTATTTAAATCTTATAAAACTATCTAATTTATATTAATTTCATTTACAAAATTCACATGTAAAGGGGTCCATGTGGGCTCATCCCTTAATGGCTTATGACCAACCAAGTAGCCATATGCATGTGCTCACATTCACTGAACATTAGAGATGGCAATGTTATCCGATCTCCGTACAAAGTATGTAATCCCTCCGGCGAGGACCCGTTTGATCTTGATCTCATAAAAATTATGATTTTTTTTAGTTTTTCTTTTCTTTTTTATGGATGGAAAAGAGATAGCTTATATATGGTATGGGAGGAGGGTGGCATAAAAGAGAGGCCCTTATTTGACCCTTAAACATATCCCATTGCCATCTATACTAAACCCATGCCATTCAACTTGCATCCATCGCGATCTCATGAAATTATGATCTTTTAGGTTAGATTGAAAATGATGATCTTTTAGTTATTGTTGTTGTTTTTTTGTTTTTTATTTTTTGTTTTTATTTTATTTTATTTTATTTTGTTGGAGAGGGCGTTTGGATCTGATATAGGATGATGCTTTAAAAATGACTCATTTTATTTTATTTTATTTTGTGGAAAGGGCTTTCGGTTCTGGTATGTGACTCATTTTAATCTTCTTCAATTTTTTTTTTTTTTTTTTTTTTTTTTTGTGGAGATGGCGTCTATATCTGGTATGGGACGGTGCTTTGAAAATGACTCATTTTAATCCATATCTTCGCTTTGTTCCATTGTCATTGACTCATCGCAATCAAATATATATTAATCTTTAAATCAGATGAATTTATGTGTTATTAACTCTAGCAAATGTGATAATTAAAGATATATGTAATAAATTATACATGAGTGCATATTTGTTGGGAGGAAACAAATTTAATTGAGGGATGAAAATAAACATGCTTTCATTTGAAAAAACAAAATAAAACAAACAATGTTAATATATAATATGTTATTGGTGATTCTAAACCAAATGTATTCAAGTAAAAGAATATATTTTATATTTTATATTTTATTTCATTTTCATTATTTCATTCAACCTACAAGGACCTTGATCTCATGAAAATTATGATCTTTTAGGTTAAATAAAAAATAATGATTTTTCTTTTATGGATGGAATTAAGATAGTTTGGATTTTAGATGGGACGGGGCCTTGAAAATGAGTTATTTTAATCCATATCTTCATTTTACTCCATTGGCATCGCTATCAAATATATATATATATATTGTTTTGAAAGACAATTTTATTATTATTTTAATTCTTCAAATAAATATTATATATATATATATATATATATTGTTTTGAAAGACAATTTTATTATTATTTTAATTCTTCAAATAAATATTATATATATATATATATATATTGTTTTGAAAGACAATTTTATTATTATTTTAATTCTTCAAATAAATATATTTATTTTTATTTTTAAATCAGATGAATTCATTTGTTTTATTACTTATAGCAAATGTGATAATTAAAGATATGTAATAAATTATACATGAGTCCACATTTGTTGGCAAGAAACAAATTTAATTGAGGGATGAAAAGAAACATGCTTTCATTTGAAAAATCAAAATAAAATAAACAATGTTAATATGAAATGTGTTATTGGTGATTTAAAACCAAATGTATTTAAGTAAAAGACTATAAATTAAATCTTATATTTTATTTTCATTTTTCATCATTTAATTTTAAAAGGACGAAGTTTCCAAAAGTGTTCGTCGGTGTCATTATAAACAACCAAAAACAGCTTTCAATAATTGAGGAATCAATGGCAGACGAAAAGACCACCACGTTACTATTGCTTGGATACATTTGGTCAAGGTTTCTCCTTTTAGATGCCTTTCCTAGTCCTCAAATGAAATTGGTTTTAGTTGAAAAAGAAATGGTTGATAAATGATTTTTTTTTTTTATTTTTGGAAAAGGTGGATAAACCACTGCATTAATAAAAAGGAACCAAGTATAGCACTGAGCAACAGAGCACTAGACGTGGTACCACTGCTCAACCAAAATAAGAAAATACAGTATACGGAGGAACAGGCTTAAGAAAACTCTCAGTACGAAAAAAACAAAACAAACAGGAACTACGCCGATGGTGGGGTCTCCTTTTCCGTCGTCGTCTCAAGCAAACTCTCAGTACGAGTGCCGAGAAACTCCAAGCTCCGTCTGATTTTCTTCATAAGCTCATCCAATTTCGTTGTGACACCCTCTACACAATTTGAGAACCAGGACAAGAGCATACGATCAATATTCATAATAATGCAATACACCGGCGCAATACTAGCATTGAAAATAATGTCATTCCGAGCAAGCCAGATATTCCACACAATGGCTTTCACAAGCAAATCACAGAAGTCCCTAATAATAGGTATAACCCTCATCCTCCAGGATACCCAAAGATCGCATAACCTCCCAGGAGGTTCTGGGATCTTAAAAAGGCAAACAAAGCGATCCCAAATTCTCCTAGTAACTGGACAGCCGAGAAAATGGTGATCAGTAGATTCTATGTCAGAATGACAGAGCACACAGGTTGTAGATGGCAGTCTATTACATCTCTTGATGGTGAGATTTTCCAACGTGAGAACCTTATTCTTCCAAACGAACCAGTTAAAGAGGTTAATTTTACGGGGGCAAGAACTCCGCCAGAAGAATCTGGCCACGGGACATCTGACCCGTCGTCATTAATGAAGTTGTAGAATGATTTAACGGTGAAAGTTCCCAAGCCATTTAAAGACCACCATTTTTTTGTCGCTCCTATTTGACTCCGTGCCAATCGAAGGAATCCTGAGATGCAAGTTGCCCAAGAGGTCATCAAAAGGAGCACTTTCCAGAATAGAGAAAAGATCTTGCACAGTACCATTTGGATAAGCATTAGTCCTGAATAACTCTGGCCATAAGTTCATTGGCGCTAACCCATAAAACCAACGGTCTTTCCAAAAAAGTGTTGTCGCACCAGAGTTAACACTGTGCAAAAGACAGCTTCTGAACGCCGGGAGACAACTTGAAACACCCTTCCAGAAAAAGGAGATCCTGCCTGACAGCTTAGGTGAGAGATTCCATCTATTCAGACCATAGTTGAATTGCACAATCTTTGCCCCACCCCAGTCTAGATCCTTCACAAATTTCCACCACCACTTACCAAGAAGAGCCAAGTTGAAGTTGTTCAAGTCCAGGATACACCAACCCCCTTGGTTATGCGGTCGGCATAAAGATTTCCAACCCACAAGCCGACACTTCAGGTGATCAATGTCCGGGCCGGACCACAAGAAGTCACGCCGAATGCGATCAATGGTCTTGATAACCCAAGCAGGCAGCCTGAAAATCGACATCCAAAACGTTGGCAGAGCAGATAAAACCGAGTTAACTAAAGTGAGACGCCCTCCAAGAGATAGATGTTGAGCTTTCCACATCGAGAGGCGCAATCTCACTTTCTGAATGAGCCCCTCCCAGTCCTGTTTTCGGGGTCTTTTCCCAGAGATAGGGATCCCGAGATAGGTGACCGGAAGAATACCATATTGACAATGTAATGTTGATAAATGATTTGCCCATAATTTTCATTATAAATAAAAATTTTAAACATTTTATAAAAAAAAAATAATAGCCTTTACTTATTGCTATCTCTCTCTCTCTCTCTCTCTCTCTCTCTCTCTATATATATATATATATATATATATATATATATATGATACCTTATTAGATATAAATAATTATATAAAAAAAAAACATATTAAATTTTTTTTTTTATGTAATTATATATATGAGCTTTATTTATTTAGTTGTTTTGACCTTTAATAGTGCTAAGTGAAAAAGAAGGATTCATCAAACTGACCCTAAATAGTTGAAATTAACAGTTTTGTCGTTATTGTTGTTGTTATTGTTATTACTAAATAATATAAAATTAATTAGACATGTGATATACATTAAATCAAATGGTAAACCAAGATGGAATGAACACTCAAATGAGATTGTTTTGTTAGTTGAAAAAGAACTTATGCGTGGATGACATATATGTCCATAATTTTCATGATAAATAAAAATTTTAAATATTTCATAAAAAATTACCTTTACTTATTGCTTTATATATATAAACACAAGTAGTAATTTATATATATATAATTATATAAAATACATTAAAAATTTTTTTATATGTAATATATGTCTGAACTATTTAATTTTATAGTCTTTGATAGTGCAACACGGAAAGAAAAGATTTAAATAGCTTATCCCAAATAATTGGAACTAATGGATTATTGCTATTATTGTTATTGTTCTAATTAAATAATATAAATTTTATTTAAGCATGTAAGATACATTAAATGAAACCCCATTCCTAGGAGGGATGAATACTCAACCTCAATCAAATTTAATGGTTTTGTTAGTGTAAATGCACTTTAAGATTGGCATAATTTGACACCTAGTCAAAGTGACGTGGCATGTATAATGATGTGATGACATGGCAATCAAACTTGGCTAGGTGGAAAATATCATGGGAGATCTTGGAGAAGCTATTTTTGGCAAGAAGTTGTAACTCACATGAAGATTAAATGAAGATCTTGTTGAAGTTATTTTAGGCAAGAAGATCAAGCAAGCAACAAGATGATATCAAGATCTCATCAAGACCATATTTAGAATATGTGATTGAAGACTAAATATGGTGAAGCTAAATGAAGAAACAACCTATCAATGGTATGATTTTGAAGACTATTGAAGGCAAGATTTGAAGAACCCTAATAGAGATGATATGAAGTCTGTTAAGGGTATGTTTGAAGATGCGCTTATTGTTGGCAAAATTCAGCTGATTGAATGAAGATCTTTGTAGAAGATTTGAAAGACCAAACTTGGGTGAAGTGAAGACTAAGTTTGGCAAGTTTCATGAAGACGCACATAGGACGTGCGCCCCTTGCGAGTGGGCTGTGTGGTGAGGAGCTGAAGAGGGAGGTTAGTTGCTGGTAGGTCGGATCAGGTGATCGAGCTACATCGACTCAGATGGGGTGTCTTGAGGTCACTTAGCAATGGAGCCAGAATTCAGCCAAGCCAACAGTCAGAGTCATGTCGCAACATTTGTTATAACATAAGTTGCGACATCTAATTTCGGAAGGTTCTAAATGTTAGAAGCCGCGGAGATTCTAAAAAGGGTATGCGCTATATTTGGGACGTTGAGGCGTCTATATATACTTCCTTGGTCTAGGAATGGGTACGACTTTTGAAAGAAGGAGTAGGGAGGTACCGGACAATCTAGAGAGGGTAGTATTCTTGTATTGTCAGAGAGTGACAAGTGTGTTTTGTACTCTTCTATCTTTTACCCCTTTTTAGTGGATTGTTGATCTCCAGGCATGGCCCCCCAGATGTAGGCAAGTGGATGCCGAACTGGGTTACCAACGTCTTGTGTGGTTTGTGTTTGCTTTTCTTGAGTGCTTAAGTGAGTAAGTGTTCCTCTAAGTTCACAAATCCTAACCGGCGGAACTAACAGGTTTGAATTAAACTAAAATTAAAATTTTAACTCAGTGAAAGAATATCTTAAATAATCAAATTAAACACAAGGTTAGCCCAAGCAAACTTGATGGTTTACCAAATTGAAGAATTTAGCTTGAGATTATAGTTTTCAACCAAGGTTTGGAATTCAACTTTGAATTTAATTTTTGGTTGAATTCATACTAAAACTAGCTTGATAACTAAAATAAATAATAAATAATTAAAGTTAATTCAATTATACTTCCAAGCTAAATTTATGGACTCGCTTTTTTGAAATTAAAATCAAATCATGGTCACATAAATATATTTAAATGCAATTGAAGCAGGTGTAATTAATTCAAGGCATAAGTTCCATCATCATTAATGTTTTACGAGTAAATACAAAAGAAAACGTAAAAAACGAGGAAAAAAAACGTGTTATGATGTGGATTGGCATTTGAATTATTGCCATGAAATAATATTTTATGTGGTTGATGTATTTATCTCTTGAATATAATATTTAATTTTGATAGAACAATATTCAACCAAAATTTTTTAATGTGGTCCCATTGAAAAATTGCAACTCGTTTTGCTTTTGCTGAAACAATGTGATCCACATGTGGTAACGACTGTTATCATAAAGTCCTTAAAAATTGAAAACTTCTTACCTTTTTTTTGTTCGCTTATTTTTTATTTATGTTTTTCAAAATATTTTTCTTTTAAAAGAAACTTGTGCTAGAATTCAACCATTTTATTTGATGTTTATTTGTGTATATGATTAGTTCTATTTATATATTTTTGATTTTTTTTCTACTAATACAATCAAATCTAAATTTCTAATTAGTTTAGTACACTTTTTCTCTGATTAAATCTATAAGATGTCAGTAACCCATTCAATTGGACATGTTCAACGTAAGTGAAAATTTAAGATTCAATTATTATTAAAATTTAAAAATATTTTACAGATAATAGACACCCAAATTCAATTTCACTTTTGACTTTTTGACACTTTAATGTTTCTAGATCGAGAAAGATCCGATAGAAAATAAAACTATAGGTTTATATATAAATTTTATAAATTTTTTATTTCTGAAAAATCGCCAGAATCAAAGTTGCCAAATTTGATGGACTTGCTCCTTTCAAGTAGCTATCAATATTGAAAATAAATTTTTTGAAAGGATAAATTCTTATAAATGATTAGAAATATGTAAAATACCTATAAGAGTGTTGTCAATTTTGAAAGGGCTTTCCATGAAAAACGTGCCCAAATTCCAATTCTTAAATCTATTTATACTCCCACACCCCTCTAGCTCTATAGCCAACTCTCAAGCAAAGCAAAGCAAAGCAAAGCAAAGGCTTTAAGCCAGTTTACATAGCAACAAAGCAATGGCTTTAAACTTGTCCTTCTCTTCTCTTTCAATGAGTTGCAACAACTCCACTCCTTCAAATCTTTGCAAAGCTTCTCTTCTTGCCCCCAAAAGTGGCTCCGGCGTTTGTTTCCGTCCTCCGGCAACCACCGGAATTTCGGAAACTTTCTCTGCTTTGAAACAACAAAACAAAGTAAGTTTCTGAGAAACAAAAGTTGTTTAGTTTATTCTTTCTTTTTGTTCACAAAATTATTGTTCCTATTTGAGTTTGATTACTTTGTTTTTCCAATATGATTGGAGGTAGTACAAATCATTGTTAATAGAAAACCACCTCAAAGTCCTTAATAGATCTCAAAAGGACTGTCAAACCTAAACCTTTTAAGGTAAAAAGACCATGATATTCTTCTCAAACTTTAACATTCCCGGTGATCTTTTTACTTCTGTAACAACCCAATCATTGTTTGGATTTCAAAACTATATATACTCATTTAATTTATTTTTCAAATTTAATTAAAATACTCAAACCCAACCTTCACTTTAATCCGGTGTAGCCTGGTGTTTTCGGGACAAGATACTACCACCGGGGGTGATGACCCTGGTGATGAGGCTTTGGATCAGGGTCTGGAGTAGTTCATACACTGAGGTTTTTGGCCAGATATGCGGCCAGGGTTTTGTTTTAATTTTGTACTCACGTCTAGTGGGGTTCTTTAGTTGTAGCTGTACATTGCCCGCTCGCTCTGGCGGCGTTGTACTTTTTTTTACTGTTTAATGAATGTGGTTTATCTATCTTTTAAAAAAAAAACATTTAATCTTCACCTTTTTCCTAGGATGGAGTTCATATATCCATTTTGGGACGACCTCGCCCAGGTGAACTTAGTGAGTTTGTGCCGACTACGGGTCTAGACGAGTTCATCCATCATTGACTAAACATTTTTAAGTCAATGACTTTAAATAAATTATTATTTTATTTTATTTATATTTTCTTCTCAATGACTTATTAGCCAGCAAACTCGTCAAATATACATGAGTTTAAATGAGCTAACCAAGCCGGTTTGAAGCAAGAAAAATGAGAGAGACGAGGGTAAAAATATTAAGAAAAATATAAAGATATTTTCAGTAGATTGCAACCTTAAGAATATGGAGATATGTTGTTTAGATAAAAATGTTATTTAGTAACTGATGATTACTTTTTTTTTTTAATTATAAAAATTTAGGTTGCATTTATACCGTATATTACTGCCGGTGATCCTGATCTACAAACAACTGCAAAAGCTTTGAAAGTTCTTGACAATTGTGGAGCTGATATGATTGAATTAGGTCTACCATTTTCTGATCCAATTGCTGATGGCCCTGTGATTCAGGTTTTAATTAACACTCCTCTTTTTCTTAATTTTACATTTTTATCCAATTATTGTTTGTAAATTTGCACAAATTTATTCGTTGCAGGCTTCAGCAAGGCGTGCACTAGAAAATGGTGCAACTTTGAAGGCAATCACGTCAATGTTAGAGAAGGTTGACTTCTTATAAGATTTATAACATTTAATGAGGAATAATAGTGTTTAACAATTAAGTGATGACTTATATATATATATATATAAATTAGGATATATATATTTATATATATTTTGTAAGAGTTGTAAATGTCAATACCTGCTTAGTGCGATGGCAAGACACTTGCCACAGGATAGGAAGGTGTGGATTTTAAATCCGGACTCTACAGTAGCTTAGTGTGTTTTTAGTTCTTAGTACTATAGAGCAATATGTATTAACTGTTCACTCAATTTTAGTGTGGGTCACATGTGAGATGAGGCATATTCTCCATCCTCTTTACTTGTTTGTCTCTGGGTGGCATTTGTCATTTTTGTTAAAAAAAATTATAAATCATTAATTCTATCTAATTTAAAATTAAATACCATCATCAATCTTACTATATTAATGACTAAATTTTAGATGAAAAGAAAAGGTACGATGAACATGAAGTGATTTTATAAATTTCTATCAAGAGCTCTTTGTGTAAATAATTTTTTATATGACTTAAACAATCATAAAGTGATTTTATAATTTTTTATTAAGAGCTTTTTGTGTAAATAATTTTTTATATGACTTAAACATTGTTTAGTTTGGAGAAGTTACTGTATAAGCATTTTGACACAATTTGTTTTTGTTTATATGGTTTTTTTTCCCCAAGAAAATAACCCAAATATTTTAAAAACACACTGATAGTTTATAAAATTAATCCAAATGCCTATATAATAATTAATGGAATTTGCATTTAAATGTTTTGCACTTGTATTTCCAAATATTTAGATTCATATCTGATATTATTATCATGATTTCACAGGTGACGCCTGAACTATCATGTCCAATTGCGCTATTATCATATTACAATCCAATACAAAGCTATGGTGCTCAAACATTCATTTCCATGATTAAAGATTGTGGTATACATGGTAAAATTTCTCATGCTTCCAATTTTTATTTTTACAAAAAAATTTAGAGCTTTTAATCCTTAGTGCTTGTTTCTATGTTTAAGCCTAAAATAATTTAATATGATTTAGTTTTGAGTTAATTAATTAATTAAATTTTACTTGTAGGACTTATAGTGCCAGATCTTGCATTTGAAGAGAGTGCACAATTGAGGAAAGAAGCTCTTAAGAAGGATATTGAATTCGTAAGTTGTTTAAATTAGTAAATTATTAGAGATAGTAATTACATGCTCAATTATCATTATTACTATTAATAGTAGTAGTTTTTATTATTTTATTTTTTAAATAAAATTTATTTTGAAATTGTTCTTTTATGCCATTCAAGACATTGCTTGTCACACCCACCACTGAGCCAAGCAGAAGGAAAGCAATTGTTGATGCTTCAGAAGGATTTGTCTATCTTGTGAGTTTTCTTTATTATTATTATTATTATAATTATTATTAAATAATGCTCAAATTAAAGTTTCATTTGTGATTTACATAAGATATAAAAAATGATTTAGTTGACCGAAGCTTTGGTATTCAGTTGAATAAGATTTTTCATTACTTCAAACTCAAGATAATGAATGTAAACACATATTATGCACATTATTTTGACTCATCAATTTAATTGAAACATGTAAGCAGAGAAGAATAATAAGATTTATATATTCTAATATAATATTTATTAAATGAACAATTACATTTATAAATAAAATTTGAATTTATTTTAATTTTCTTTTATTTGAGACGATATAACCATGTATTTAAAATAATTGATTTTTTTTTTGTTTCATTGCCATTTAATATTTTATCTTTTTGTAATTAATTGTTTATTTCATTAATAGGTAAGCACCACCGGAGTAACAGGAATTCGGCAAAATTTAAACTCCCAAGTCGAATTTCATTTAAATGAAATTAAAAAGGTATTTCACACTCTATTTTTATTATGTTTGAAAAAAATTTCTCACAACATTATATTCAAATCACAATAATTATTTTCATAATTTCTATAATTAAATCTCCTAACACTGTAACATAGCTTATATGTTCTCATGCAAATGAATTTATTTCGATATTTTATAGGAAACAACTAAGCCTGTGGCCGTTGGTTTTGGTATATCACGACCCGAACATGTAAAACAGGTTAATGCTATTTAATTTATTTTATTATTATTCAACACATTAAATCATATAAATTTCCAATATTTTTTATAAATATAAAAAAAAAATATGTTGTGCATGTATTGCAGTTATCAAGATGGGGCGCAGATGGTGTGATTGTTGGGAGTGCAATTGTTAAACTTTTAGGTGAAGCTGAAAATTCAGAGGAAGGATTAAGGCATGTTGCAAGCTTTGTTAAGGCTCTTAAGGCAGCCATGCCTCAAAACTCATTGCATGAAGATCAAGACAAAGTTTCTAAATCAAGTCTTGCAATTTTCTAAGTTCTCTCTTAGTAAACACTTTCTTGTACATGAATTAATCGAAATCTATTTTATGTTAACATATTTTGTGGTCGTTTTTTTTTTTTTTTTTTGGGTGTATATTGAGATCTTATATTATATGGGATAGTGAGATAAGAAATGATTGATAAAATTTTATTTGATGTGTATAATCAATCAGTTGAGATGGCATTGTGATATTTTGTATTTTAAAAAAATTGGGTAAAACACATTCATCAATAAAATCAAAAGTGCAACAATAGGACAATAGAGAAAGATACAAAGAGTAATAATAAGCCGGGGAAAGCAAAAAAGAAAAGTATACAATTCAAGACATGAATACAAATAGGAATCCACTAGGAGTGGATAGATGACCATAGTAACAATGAAGATCAAAAGTAATAAATAAATAAATAAATAAATAAATACCCTCACCGAAACTAGGGGAAGTTTTCCTTGGGGCACTGAACTATGGCAATGGTGGGATTAGCTATGTCTCATGCCAATCAACAAATCTCTAGGATCACTCACATGGGACCTTGGGAACTTCAAGCTTTTCTTGGCAATCATGATCAAGTCATCCAGTTTAGTCTTCTTGGCCTTCGAAATTGCAGACATCCAATAAGGAATATATGAATAATTTTATAGATAATCAAAATCGGCACAAGTGATCTTTGAAAATGCGCTCATTTTGCTCCAACCATATGCTCCACACGATGACTCTAGCAAGAAGGTCCCAGGTTCCTCTAAGCAGCCTTTGAAGAAATAATCTCTAAGAGCTCCACAATTCACTAAGGGAACATAAGTATTGAGATAGGTTAAAAGTATGACCAAAATAGTTCCAAACTCATACAAGCGGACAATGGATGGATAGGTGATTTGCTGTTTCAATAGCTAAGTTGCAAAGTACACATATAGCAGTCAATAGCTTGTTGTATCTCTTTGATGCAAGATTCTCCAGAGTGGGGATCTAATTATAATACGCAATCCGATTGAAGATCCTCATTTCCTAGCCATGTATTTTCTAGATGATCAACATCACTTGGCGGTGAAGCTATCAGTCATTTAGGAATCCATCGAAAGATTTAATAGAAAATATGTTATTATGAGTGTGACAACCACTTAGAGTCATGGCTATTCAAGGATAGCCTCATAAGTCTAGGAAGGAGATCGAAGAGTTGAGTAAAGGACTTTAGGAAAGCAACAGCTGAAGCGCCTCTAGTCACAAGCTATAGACAAGGCAAAAGGGCCTTGATGGTACCAAAAAGGTATTGGGTGATGTTTAAAATCTCCTGCCAAATGTTAGCTAGTTCCTTGCCATTAACCCAACTATCGAAGCAGGAAAAAGCAGAGGCACCATCTCCAATCACAGGGAGGTACATGTCTTAAAACCAGAAATAAAATTAAGGTTCCAATTCCAAAAGAAGGATTTCCTCTTAGGTTGTTTAAGAAAAAAATTCCAAGTAGAACTATTCAGATAGTAGTTGAAGTGGATAACGTAGGATCCACACTGAGAAGAATTGGTAGAGATCTTTTACCACTATTTCCTAAGTAATGCATTATTAAAATCTACAAAGTTTAAGATTCTTTACTTGGGATTTGAAAAGCACTTCCAACTCACCATGCAACATACATGATTGTCAATGTTATACCCAAACTAGAGAAAACCTCTATGGATCCAGTCAATTGCATGCCTTGATAACCTAACACGAGTTTGAATATCGCATTCAATAGGTTGGTATTGAGAAGAGGACGTAGTTGACTAAAGTTAACCTCTTTCCAAGAAAAAAGAGATTAAACTTCCAAAAGGATAGTCGAGACCTGATTACATACATAAGGAGTTCCTAGTCCTGGCTATTGAGTCATTTTCCTATGATGGGAACTCCAAGATAAGTTGAGGGTAGGAAGATGCTTAAGTAGTTAAGAGTCCAGGATAGGGATACATTCAGAAGTTGATGAGATTTAGAAGTTGACGAAATGCAGTGGAGAAAAAGAATGTTTATAAAAATTAGTTGCCAGTCCTAATTTTTCCTCAAAAAGGAGTAGGATAAGCATAATGTTTCAAGATCCTCTCAATCTCCAGCACTTTAGATAATTATATCATCTGCATATTGAAGGTGGCACATCTAATTAACTAGAATTCTCGAGTGGGATCTCGTGGAGGACATCACAACTAATGGTGTATGAGAGCACCAAACTTAGAACATCAATTACTAGCACAAAAAGCAAAAAAGATAGGGAATCTACCTGCCTTAGACAATATAGGTACCCAACGTATCAACTTTAGGAACCGTTGGTAAGGATAAGGGCTTAGGAGGAAGATGAGATGGTTTTGATCCAACTAGCCCCTTGAGGTCTAAATCTTCTTGTAGAAAGTAGCTCAAGCAAGAAGTCCCAGTCCACCATATTAGAGGCTTTGGCAAAATCTACCTTAAGAATACTCCCAAGGATCCTATGCTTCTGAAGACTGAAAATTAGTTCATCCATCCTTACAATATTGTCCATTATACTTTGTCCCTTGATGAAAACAGATTGGGATATATCAACAATGGAGTCAATTACTGTACTGAGGCAAAATGCAAAGATCCTATAAATGATTTTGAGGGATGAATTAGCAAGGTTGATCGAGCCCACGGTAATCAGAAGAAAGCTCCAAGGTCTCTACCTTTGCAATAAGGGTGATACTTGCCTAGTTAATTCATTCCAAATTAGCATTACCATTGTACTTCACTCATGGAGGCCTCTTCAATAAAATTATTTTATTTACATCTATAAAAGTTTTTTTTTACTTGTTATCTTTTCATTTGTCTGCATTGCTAGGTATAAACACTTGTAATTTACATAATTTTATTAAGATGGGTGTTTGTGCTAGGGCCCACTTTATGAACATTGGAGGTTCTAACTAAGGTATGTTTATGAATGTTGGAGGCTAGAGCAAGATATATTGTAATAGGTTTATAAGGATGATGAATTCTAATTAAGTTATGCGGGACATCCACAAATTTTATAAGACGAGTGTGATTGACATTTAAATTAATAATGTAGAGTAGTCAAATTAACTGTATGAGCACCCTGGGATACAACATTGCATTAATACATAATTTTGTAGCTGGTTAATAGCCGAGCCATTATAATAATTAAGTTCTGTTACAAAATAATTTTGCATATAATAATCTATATTGTAATAGCTTGGTAGATCTAATAAATAGTTTAATTATTATTTAACTTCGTAGTGTACAAGTGCAGCACCCAAGGAATCATTATAAAAAATGAGTAGTGGTTCTTACTCGAAATGGAAATCATCCCATGTCATGCCCGAACCCAACAAAGGAAGAGAATTCAATATATACTAGTCCCATAAGAATGGAGAGTGAGTCCCACATTGTATGCAAAGCTAAAAAAACTAATTCAACTAACTCAGCAAGCTATAGGTAAATAACACAATTTGTTAATAAATTATAGTAATTCTACACTAGGTCCAGGAAAAGAAATACACAATAGGTCCATGTACTAACTACAATGCCCATTATACAAATACAATAACAATTTGAGTACAACATTAATATAAATTAAACACAACTCTACAATAACTAGGAGAGCATACATTATAACAAGATGACTACCTCAACTGATATATTGTACTCTACAACTACTAGCTATTCTTCACGATTTGAAAGGTGAAGCAACAAAATAATTATCTACAAGCTCAATGAGTAACCAGCAAAAATAAAATAAAATAAAATAAACAAAAGGAATAAGAAGAAGAAGAAGAAGAAGAAGAAGAAGAAAGCAAAGCTATATAAATCAAAATACAGAACAATTAAATATTTAAATTATATATCTTCAAGAACTAAAAACGGCATGTCAAAACATAAAATCTATCAATTAGCCAGATCATCTAGAAAGTTTGGCCAGGATTAGATTAATGATTACCAACACACTATTTACACGACCCACACCATCCACTATGACACCTTCCCACTATCATTTCTTCACACCTTCTCTAATCTAAGGGTACCCAAAACAAAAGTACCAAACTCACATGACTCTTCTTGTGATTGATGGAAACGGTGCACCGGCCATGTGAATCTTCAAGTGTACTAAGTGATTAGTCAGCGAATGTTTTTCCAATTGACAAATTAAAGCCATCCAAGCTTAACCATATGATCAGGATGAGTCTTTCTTTTTTATTTTAACTTGTGCTTAGGCTACAGGATTCTACTACCAAAGTGGGTGCTAGAGGAGGTGGAGAAGGACCCAAACTTTGTTATGCCTCGTCTCGTGGGACAGGCACACGACAACCACCGTGACAACCAAAGGAAAGATACCCATGCCACTCGACCCTCTAGTCGCCATAAAGCTAACCAAATCCTAGATTTTTACAATCTTGAACCAAAAATCATATATGAAAAATATACAAGGCATAGAATACAACAATAGCACAGAAGAAGCAACGACAACGAAACCTGATAATAGAGTTCAAGAAAGGTAGTGGTCATAAATACCACAAGGTTTTCAAGAAGAAAAAATAGCCAACATACAAATCATGCAAATAGAGTGACAAATACACTAGTAGATCCATGTACTTATACAATTCAACATGTTCAAGAAACAACGTACATAAGACTAGAAATGAGAAAAATAACTAGAAGAATACTCAACACTCCAACCCGCCGCACACCACTAGAAGCTAAAGCCTAGAAGAAAGGGAGAGGATAAGTAACCAAAGTCACTCAATGAATGTGTTAGCACAATTCTAAAAGAATATCCAAACAAACAAATATATTTCCAATAGCCAGACCTTTGTACTAGTACATATAGTCTTGAAACATTTCAACATTTGAAACAATATAAAAATGTGGGATGTAAACTTACATTATTCAAACCAAAACATAGGTCTTCAAAATATGTTCAAAGCCTCAAAGCATATCATTAATGATATAACAATTTTTTATACGTAAGTATCATTATAAGTATAAATACCAACTTGATCAAATGAAATTTCCCAACGTTCACAAATCACCATTTTGTATAATATGAATCTCAAAGGAAATATACAAGAATTCCAATGTAATTCGACAATAAGCCAACCTTCGAAAGAGTGTAGAGGGACTCATAGCTCAAGGATTTTGTTTGCATGAAAACATGATTTCTAAGAATATAAGTTTGCAAATCTTGGATATTTAAAAAGACAAAACAAAGAATTCACATTTTAAGAATTCAAACCATAAGATCATGGTTTTTCAAGAACTAAAACGTAAAGCCTTTCTCAAAACAATAGCCTGAAAAACCTCTCCGACATTAGTCATCGTCGCAACTAAGTTGAGAGCCATCACAATCTTCATACTCTTGACTTTGGATATCGAGACCACGTGTGGTAACTTTGTGTTCTTACTTTATTTCCCCTGGGGTTTCTAGGAACCTCTCAAAAAGAGCCCATGAATGGGTCTCTTCACGCGCCCTCTACAAGCTGGTAATGAGGATCCCCCTACTCCAGTAGGCGGGAGCAAATCCCGTCACCATCAAAATGACCATTAGGTGTATCAATAATACAATACACATAAGTCATATCACATAGTCCATGTCTAGAACGATATTCACGTGTCGAGAATGAGCATCATTTTTATATGTGTTGATGCCAAAACCATATCAATATGTACTCACGGTTTCATAAATCATTTCAATCTCAAAACATAAGTGTAGTCATCAACTTTTGCAATTAAAGCTCAAGAGTTTCTCAAACAAACCAATGTCATAGAAAGCTTTTCAAATCGAATATAACATCAATTTAATACGACAAAGCCATTTATGATAAACATACTGTAATGTCCACACTTACAACAAACACATGCATCTTAAAAAGGAAAACCAATTTCATATTCATAGACACCAAAAATATAGTTATATGAATGAAGGGTTTCACACCATTTCACGAAGTAAATGTCAATAGTGTCAAAAGAAAACATTGAGTATACTTTTGGAATACATTATACATGTCTTTGGAAATGTAATGAAATCATCAAAACATACTTGGCTTTTGGCCCAATTAGAACTCAATCCATACTTAGGATCACTCTAACTTCACCTCTCAAACAATTCATTAATAATCTCCAACATATAAAAATAAATCCAAAAATAAGTCAAGCATACTATCCAAGTCTTCCATAATGACAAGAAGATGATGCCTTACACTTATCTCAACCTTGACCTTACTTTCACCTCCTCTTACAACTTGTTAAAGAGACATTCATCAAAGACCATCAATAATGTACAATTAATTATCAACCTCAATTGCTAAAATACAAGTTCAGTTCGCCCATAAACAAATGATTGCCAAATAATCAAATTTACATATATCAAAAACATGGAATATGAAAATATAATTTACCATCACATATGCCTTTGCATGTCGGGTCATCAACCAACTATTGCATTCGGAATTTTGATATGCTTATAAGGCTTACACGTCATCAAGTAGTTATTTACACAACCTATCACTATTCAGGCTTTTCCTACACTTAACCAAACCTAAATTCCTTAACAAAGTGGCATTACTCCCAAACACCAATATTAAACTAACCAATAATAAAATCATATAAAAGCTCTGAAAAGTCAATTCCCTCTTCTTAGGAGCGTTATGCTGAACAATTCTAGCGAAATCACAAGAACATTCCATTTAACAATCCAAATTCACCCCAACACTCAACACATATAATACAAGTTATCTATCATTACTCTTTTAAAAAATTTCGATTGTATTAAAATTGACACATCAAACTCATGAATTTCAAGTTAACAATAATTATGGTCATCAACATATATCCTTTAGATATATTTATAGAATCAAACTACATTCAAACTCCGTATACTTTGTTCACAATATCATACCTCAACAACTTTAGAAATCTTACAATACCAGAGTAATTAAATTGTCCTTAGTCCACACATATCACCAAGTAAATTTTAACATCAAACTCACAAGGACTACCTAAAATATGCATCAATTAAGCCCATTATCCCTCCTCGTTGATTTCATAATTTAAAACCATATATCGATTTACTAACATAACAATACAACCCAATTCAAAACATGTATGATCAATTACATGAATATCAATTAAGCTTATCACAATCATTATAATATTCGACTATTTTTCAATCATCCACAAAGGGTATAAATATTCCACCAGTTCAAATTCAATCATTACAAATCAAGTCACAACAAATGGTCCAATAACCTAAGTCAACAACCCCCAAAGCCATTCTCTTCGATTTAAAATGTGGTAAAACCATGAAAATAATTTCATCAAACTAATAAAATATATAGATATTCAATTAGAACCATACATTCAACTTAACCTGCTCACAAACCTAGAAGACCTAATTTCCCCAAAGGTACTACTCCTACCTAGCTCCTTGCCTCGAGCCACGCTTTCACCACCTAACCAAAACACACACACACACACACACACACACACACAACAAAACCCAACCAACAAGAAGAATGAGAAACAAGGAAAAAGAAGAAGAAGAGATGCACAAAGAAATCCTAAGCCTATATGTCATGCAACCCTATAGGAGGCCTAGGGTTGGCTCAAACTTGGGTTTAAGGATTTTTAAAGAATTTCTATGGAGATAGGCTTCCTTCCAAACTAAAGAAATACGAGAAAGATGCAAGGTTCATCAGAGCTACAGTATTACTATAGTATCCCCGAACTAAAACACAATGGAGGTTTATGGATTCAACAAATCTTGAAGGAAATGGAATACATACTCTCCACTCAAGCTCTTATCATCCATAGAAAAGAGTGATAACCACAAATCTCACCAATTTCAACAAGTATAAACCCTAGATCTAGGATTCAAGAAGTAAAAATACAAGTTGAAGGTAGGAAATGATCAAGCTTGGATCTATAATCCTACTTTTTCACAAACAAAGATGGAGCATCAAATCAAGTTCCTCAAGCTCATCAATCACAAATCTTGTCCCATCCAACTAAGGATAAAGAATAAGTAGTAAAACAATGGAAGGAAAATGACCTTACCTCGTCAAGCTAAATGAGAAGGAGAGAGCACCAACAGAGTTTCTCCCAAGGATGAGGATGGAGGGATCCATTTGAAGATCTCTCATTCAAGGAAAGAAGAAGCTAAGTAAAAGAGAAGGAAAACAAGGAAAAAGAAGGAAGAAGGGTTTAGAGGTAAAAATTAACAAGAATGTCCTTATAACAACAAGAATAAATAGTATAGGAAAGCTTCGAACAAGCTGTACGGAGCCCAGTCTTGAAGAAAAAGTCTTACGACCGAGAATGACATAGACTATGCGAATTTCAGCCCAATAAAAGGATTTAAAGCCGAAGATGGCATAGGCTGTGCCGGAACCAAAATACAAAGACTATTATAACCACAAACTCCTAGACCAAAAAAAAAAAACCTATTGAAATACCACAGACTCCTTGTACACAAACTAATGGGGTCAACGTAATTACAAGTATGTGTCACTAGGATGTGACTCACTCCCAGTTCTCAAAGGCCGACCTCCAGTTTAGTGCATGTGTTTAGGGACCAGTTCAAGGACTTCTTCAGCTCCACCATTGTTGTACCATCTTTTTTTTTTTATGATTTAATTTTCAACGCAAATGCCAATTGTATATGATTTTGTGGTTTTAATGAGAAACTAATAATAAAAGTATTAAGTATTGTAAAAAACAAACCCTATCATTATAACTCAAGTTACTTAGCTAAGTCAACTGGCTCACACTCAAATTGGCTAGCTCAACTGGTTAGCACCCGGTTTCTTTATACTCAGTTCAATGGCGCATGCCCTGATGACCACATGGCCGATTCTCGGGTATTTCGGTTGAACCGGCGGGGCCGATTGGGTCTGACTATTATGGTTATAACACACACATAAACTTTTTAAAGGTTTCTCTTATAGTTATAATACACATACTTAGACAAATTATATATTCTCTTTGTATATACAAATAGTTTATTTGTATTTCTTATGCAAATTATATATCCTCCAAGTAGTTATATTTTTTTTTTTATATTTCAAATTAGTAGTATTGATTCCAATATATCATATATGCTTATATTTAATTTAATTTTTATTTTTATATTACCTTGATTTTATTAAATATAAAAAACTATTGTAGGTTGGAGATGTTAAAAATAGTCTTGGTTTCTAATTAGCTATTATTTGTCAATCTCCTATTGATGGCACGATTTTTATAATATCATCTAATTACATTTCAAATTGTTAAAATTTTAATCTTATTATTTATTTATCATTTTTTATTAATTGATTTAAATATCCATTAATGCATTTGTATATCTTCTTTTACAAATAAGATACCACTATGATAAATTCAAAGCCAATTCTAAAGATTACAGCCTTAGCTTTAATATAATATTTGAAGCTATTTCTTTAAGATTTGTAAATCATGTTGACATTATTTTAATCAGTGTTTTAGTACTATGTGGAATTTTTAAATTTTTGATGAATAATTTTCATTACTATTTTATTAAATTATGTAAATTAATTTTATAGAATTTAAATTTTATCTCATTTTTAACTATTAAATCGTATATAAATAATATTTAAATTAGTATTGTAAAAATTTATACAATATTTTTCCAACACTTGTGAATGTTGCATTTTGTTATCATCCACAAATACTATATTGTTAAAAAAAACAATTAGTAAATGCCAATAAAACTTTTAAGAGACACTTAACAAATGTTAGTAAATAATTCTTGTACCAATATTTATAAATAGCATTTAATTTTAAAATTAGATATGATGAATAACTTCTACCCACATTTACAATGATCGACTTAAATTGTATTCACAATTATTATTTCGTTAAACCAATGTTTACAGAAATTGATATAAGTAATTTAAGAGACATTTAACAAATATTACTATATAATCTCTATAACAACAATTATAAATGTTAAAATATTTCAAAATTAATGTGGTAAAAACTTGTGGTGACATTTGCAAATGTTGCACAAAATAAAAAAAATGTTGCTCAAGCCATATACAAATGTTAGAATAATATCGATATTGAGATTGCTTACATATGTTGGGAAAATATCACAATAAATTTAGGGAATATATCGGTATTAGTTTTTGTTTTTGTTTTTTGGAAATGTCACAACAACGTATACCGATTATGGCAATTGTAACATATAATAGACATTTGTTACAAACATAGGTATAGAGCTATTCCAATAGTTTTTTGCTATTTTACGGTATATGACAAATGTCACAAAAACTCTTTTTAGTTGTAATGGTAATATAGAAATACCTCTACATATAATAAACTATAAAATCATTTAGAAATTCCCAAATTGAAGTCTAAATAGCTCTATAATTATGTCAGGCATCAACATATACACACACAAGAAGTAACTAGGTTATACACATATCTGAAGGTATAATTATACATACATAGGAATACATAGCTATGCTTATGGGAGAATATTTATATAATAGAACATATGTGATAATGTGAGAATCACTATACATATATAAGGAGTGCGCATGAACACATGCACCCACATATACACCTATTGATACATTTATATCACAAAACATATCATATACATGTATCTACATATGCAAGTATTGAATACTTGCCATGTGTATAAGTATATATGTGTGCACATAGATCACATATTTAGCTCAAAATCCTTTCTAGATGAGCTTACAACAAGTAATACTTTAAATTGATTGAATTAGCAGAAATGGAAATATGTATATTATATGGTGATCAAAACATGGCGGTAGCTAGATAGCCTCAAAATTAATTAAGCAAGACAAGACCTCAAGTTCTAATAATATCTCCTACGTTTTTTTTATCAAAGAAAAATTCAAAATTCTCTTCAACTTGATAGAGCTAATAATACTAAGTATGGTCACAAGTTTCATCTCGCAGATTTCAAATTATGAATTATCACATATAGCTTGTAAGAAACTCAAGAGTAAATACATGTTTTCAAATCAACATCTTTTCAGGAATTAAGAACAAACCAAGATGTTTCATAAAAATGCACGTAATATAGATATTCACATTTAAACCATGAAAATGTAATCACTAGCATGCCTATTGGGAAGTTTTTGCAAAGCTCTTAGAAAAGGCAAGAATGCCACATAACAAGGAAAAAGTTGGATTACTTACCTTTAGCTAGAGGCGGAATCAGGTACCTGGTTTTGCAAATATCAATAACTTGAGTGGTATCTAATTCGGTTTAAACTAGTTACCCAATTTAAACAAAAAATGATATTAAATATCCAGATACAAATTCAAGTTTTATCTGCTCCATAGAAATTTTTTTACATGACAACATCATATAAAAAAACAAATATGACAAATTTATAACTTACAAAGAGAATTAAAATCTTATACTATTCTCCACACAACAAAAATCATAACAATAATAATAAAATATTTTATCATTTCTAGGAAATACAAAAAAAAAAATCAAATATCTTCTGAAGCATTAAGCGTCTCATGACTATCATCAATAATGAAGGCTAGAAAGAAGTGGCAGAGTAATGAGTACTGGAAAGAGGAATTAAAAGAAAGAAAAAAATGTCATTTGGTGCTTTGCAATGAAAGACTTTCCCTGCCAAGTCTTTCGCTGTAAAGTTTTTCCTTGTAATTACTTTC
The DNA here is from genome assembly GCA_020875875.1 of Dioscorea alata. Taxonomy (NCBI): domain Eukaryota; kingdom Viridiplantae; phylum Streptophyta; class Magnoliopsida; order Dioscoreales; family Dioscoreaceae; genus Dioscorea; species Dioscorea alata. The sequence continues at coordinate 17,554,974 of CM037025.1, read as the reverse complement.
CCAGGAAAGTAACAATACAATGTTTGGCATGTATAATGGAAATTATAATTGAAATGCATGTAAAATTAATCCCTTCATTTGGTATGAGTAGGTTTCCATATAAAGTTATATGCATTCTCAATATTGACTTAGATTACTCTAGTTAATAAAATTAAAAAACAAAAACAAAAAACCCACACAAAAAGACAAAATCCCATCACTAAATCCCAATAATATCACATGAACTCATTAAAAGCATACAAAAGACCATAATCACGTTCTAGAAAAGCAAATGTTTAACATAAAACAAGCATCACCACAAAACAAAAAACATTGAAAAAGTAAGAAAAATACCATAAAAACAATTAGTGATCCCTCTTGTACTAGGGTTTTGGAAAGGAAAGAAAAGCTGAAGAGTTTTGCTCTAAGGTTTTCAAAAACAAGAAAAAAAAAAGAGAATAATTTTTACTTAAATAAGGGGTAGTATTGGAATTTTACTTGACTCACATTTTCACAGCCAATGTGTAATCCTTTCACACCCACCCCACTATGAATTATTTTTGCTAGTCAAAGGGGAAAATCATTGTATAAAGACCATGACATTGCATAAGTTATATTAAAACCAAACGTGTGAAAGTTTTTCACAAGTTTTACTTTTCCTGCAAAGTTGTTACTTTCACAAGTCTCAAAAGGGATAAGATTAGGGATTTGGATTTTTTTTATGCTTTTAGCCGGTGAAAATTTGAAAATTGTTAATATGTATATTCTTATATATCTATGTGTGTGTGTGTGTGTGTGTAATAAATATACTGAAAACTAGATCATATTCTGGTACTGGTTTTTTTTTTTTATCTCTCACCCTAAATCAGATCCACTTTTCATTCTAAACATTTGGATGTGGTACCTGAAAAATTCAGATAAAAAAAATCAAACATCGGATTAGGATTTTTTTGCTCATCTCTTCTGTTAGCTCCGGTTGCTTCAACCCTCAATGACCGGTGAGGATCAGCTTCTTCTCACACACTGCTCTGGCTCTTTAATTTATTCTCTCACTTCCTTCATCTTATATTTTCTTTTCTTCTTCCTTTAATTCTTTTCTCTCATAACCATCTTTTCACTCTCCAGCAAAACATAAATTCCTAGCTTCAACTAAAAAAAAACCCTTAGCCGGAAGCCGCAGAGAAAAATGAGAATCGAGGGCTACAATGAATCATTGACCACCTGTAGTGCCGTTTGTGAACCTAAACTAAAATATCTTATACTATATTACAAAATAAAGAGAAAATATAGTCTTAACAATCATAGCATAACTCTTATTCAACCAATCTATTAGATCCAAAGAGTGTAAAAGATAAGCTAGAGAAATTCCCAACGTTATATTTCATCAAGATCATCTTACAAGAGTCAATGTCCTAGGGTGGTCATTACATCCATGGGCAGTCTATTAGAGCAAAAGCTTTATGTTGGCATTATGTAGCACATAATGGCGATGATGTGATAAGAGATGACAAGAAGGTATGAAGTTATCTTTGGAGAAACTATTTTTGGCTAGACAATCATCTTGGAGGATCTCTCTTGAAGTGCAAGCAATGACCATGTGAAGACACATCTATATTTGGCAAGTGAATCAAACTTGGAAGATCAACTACATAGATGCCCAGATCTTATTGAAGCTAAGGTTGGTAACAAAGCTATATGGAGGCATAAATCATGAAAGGAAATTCTACATAACCAACCTAAGACAAGGCTAATTGAAGATTGAACCAATTTATAGGCAGAGTTTTTTGAAGACACAACTATACATGGAGAAGATTGGAGGCAAGATCATGAAGAACTAAAAGTTAGATGAATAAATATCAAGTTTGAAAACTAGATGATTATGAGAACCAAACTTGGATGAATGAAGATCAAGTTTGGGAGTTAGAAGATTGAAGATCAGACTTAGATGAATAAAGATCAAGTTTGGAAGATATTGAAGATTAAACTTGCATGACTTGGAGATCAAGTTTAGTGAAATATTTGAAGATCATTTGAAGATTCTTTGAGGACTATCATTACTATGATAGAGACGCGCTATATGGGGTGCAACCCTTGCAAGGATATTGCTAATAAGATGTGATGCGACGAGCTAGTTGCTGGTAGGTCGAGATTGGGAAGATTCTACTACATCAACTTAGACTTGGACATAGTTAGGAGGATTGGAGGCATTTGTATGTCAAGTTACAACAAAAGCTGAGACTTAGTCAAGGTCAGTAAGTGGATCGCGTTGCAAGCTTAATTATAATAGGAATTGAAATATATAAGTTTGGAAGGTGTTCAAATTAGAAAAGGTAGAGATTCAAAATGGAGGGAGGTGCTATATTTGGAATGTTGAAATGTCTATATAAGAAACCCTGCTTTGAGATTTAAGATGAACCATCAGAGACACCCAAGTGTGTGGATAAGAGTGAGTGGGCATCGGGCAATTTAGAGAGGGTTCTTGTTTATCTTTGTAAGGATGAGTGTGAGAGTTGTACTCATTTTTATTCCCTCTTTTAGTGGATTTTTATCTTCGAGCTTGGCCCCCCAAACATAGGCAAGTGTTGTACCAAACTGGGTTACCAATTTCATGTGTCTCCTTTCTCTTTGGTTTGTGTGTGATTGTGTGAGTATTTGCATGAGAGATTGAGTAAATTATAACCCACAATACACCCACCCACTGAAACTAACATAGTCAAAGTTCCAATGTGGTCATTACATCGGGTAATTTTTTTGGGTGGTCACTTAAATTTAGTTTTGTTTCAAATCTGTCACTGAATTTTAATTTAAATCAATTTGTCATATTTCTTTAATTTAGTTACACCGGCAAGTCACTGCCTAATTTTTCATACCTCTTTGCTTATGTGGGGAGTCTATTCATCCTCTCACTGCAAGCTCAATATAATCAGTTGGTGCCTCCACGTCAGCAATGGGTGGCCACATCAACAACTAATGCCACATCACTTTAAATGGCCGGCCATGTCAGCTTCATCTTCTTCCCCATTTCACCATACATCTTGAGGATAATGTTAACTGATCCTCGGGCTCTGGCAGAGAAATCACCTCATAGAGAATCCGGAAGCTTTATTCTTAGATCTTGTGATGTTGACCATGTTGGGTGACAGGAAGTATACCAGCCAGTGTCTCAATGAGGAATCTCCGGTCATTAATGGTGGAGTTAAGGCAGATGTGAGAAAGAACCAATTCAAGGGATTTGATGACCCGGATGAAAAGGGCAGGAGATCGAGGTCGTAGCTTTGAGATTTGGAGGAGTTTTTGAGCTTGCGGGGACTGGAGGAGGGATTGGATTAGGGTTTGAAGGAGAGGCACAGAGAACGGAGGAGGGAGAGGAAGGGGAGTAGGGAGAAAGGGATGACAACAGGGAGAAGGAAAGAATAAGGAGAGAGAGGTAGGTGAGGGAAGCCTGCAGGGAGCCAGAGTCCATGGAGGCTTAACAAGGATGAAGTATTGTAGTCAGAGGAGGTTTCGGGTTGTGAGAAGGTCCTAAAGGTGGTCGCTAACATCGCTAGAGATAAGGGGATGGAGGGAGGAGTCGAGAGAGGAGCTCTACGAGGGCATCCTCATCGTCGAGGCCATGGAAGGCAACGCACCCAGCGGGGTTTCTAAGAATTGTTAGGGAAAATTTAGTGCTTTTTTATTTTTATTTTTTTATTTTTTTTAAAAGGGAAGTACTTGTTTGAAATTTATTTTATAGATTCAGGATATTTCGTTCATAAAATTATGATGTATATACTGACGTGGAGGTGCCAACTAAGAATATTAAGCTGGCAATGAGAGAATGAATGGACTTCTTTGACTGATGTATAAGCAAAGGGGCACAGAAAATTGGGCAGTGACTTACCGGTGTAACTAAATTAAAGAAATGTGACCAAATTGATTCAAATTGAAATTAAGTGACTAATTTAAAATAAGACTAAAGTTAGGTGACCATCCAAAAAATTTAGCCTCATTACATCCATGGTTGGAACTAAGGGGGGTGAGGGTTTTGCTTGAGCACCACTTGCTCATGAGTGTATATATATATATATATATATTCTACTCCACAACATTTAAAATCAATTAATTAAAAAACAATAAAGTTATTATATTAAATGAAATTGATTTGGACTTATAATAACAAATAAAATGGCTAACCAAACATGGATCTTCAAAAAATTTTGTTTTTGTTTTTTAATAATTTGTTGAGTAATTGTTTCATTTAATAATTGAATTAGATTTATATTATTTGTTACTTTAGTGTTAACTAGTAATTGAGTTAATTGATAATTATGCAGATATGTTAGTTTTTTTACCCCTAAATTAAAATTTTTAAATTGATGTATATTTTATAATTTTGAAATATTGCTTATTATAATCTCAAGTTTGAGTTAATAAAATTTATTTAATATTTATAATTTTTTATTTAAATTCAATAACCTTCAATTTTGTTTCTTGTTCCGCATTACATCCTAATAGTTCTAACCTCCTATACTTTTCAAGTAAAACTTTTGGGAGGGTACCCAACTATGGTGAATTATTAACTTGGGATCCAAACTTTGATTTGTATCAAAATGGATCCCCATCTTTAATTCCATTTCACCGGTTGGGTACCCGAATAACTCCAGCCACATTTTAATAACGCGGCGGCTGGGAAATCCACGTCAGCAAGGATGGTTCATTCTTCCTCGCCACGTGTGGTTAACATCTCAGCAACCTTCATCGTTGGATTGTCCCTCACGTGACCCGTTAATCCCTAGCCCACGTGTTGGAAAAGCTCTACAACTGTCACCATCAAGCCCATCTCCTTTTCCTTTCTGAGCCCTTTCCCCTTCCAAGAGACACACCTCACAAGTAGAGGGTTTCATCCGTTCTTCTTGTCTTGGGGCCTTGTGAGGAAGAAGTAACTCACTATCGGCGGTGAGGAAGAAGAAGCGAGTGCGCACCTTGAAGATGTCATTTAATTGGGAAAGAAGACAGGAGGGAGCCAAAGCACAGGATTATTGTGAGTCCTTTTTCAGAAACCCTAAATCAACATCGTGATTGTATTGCAATTGTGCACCCTAAATACATTATTGACCTAAATCATTAACTATGTGATTGCATTGTGTTCATTTTAAGTTTTTCCAAATTTTCAATGATTTTATTTATTTTAATCTTTTATTTGCCTCCGAATGTAGTTTATATGAATGCATTGTGTTCATCTGAAATGGATGTGAAATGGAGTAGGCAATGGCAATGCTTGTTTTTTAATTTTTTATTTGTCCCTAAATATAGTTTATGTGAATGTAGTTTATATATATATAAAAAAAAAAGGAACAAAAGAAGAACCATAATTTTTTCCAATGCTTTAGATATGGTTCAGTGAATTTTTTTGTTTTGTTTCTTTTTAAATGAACCTTAAGTTTATTTTAAATGAACATAAAAATCCACTTTGTTTCTCTGAATGTAGATATGGATATGGTTCAATGAATTTTTTTGTTTTGTTTTTTTTTAATGAATCTTAAGTTTATTTTAAATGAACATAAAGTCCACTTTGTTTCTCTGAATGTAGATATGGATATTGTTCAATGAAATTTTTTTGTTTTGTTTTTTTAAATGAACCTTAAGTTTATTTTAAATGAACATAAAGTCCACTTTGTTTCTCTGAATGTAGATATGGATTTGGTTCAGTAATCTTTTTTTAATGAACCTTAAGTTTATTTTAAATGAACATAAAATCCACTTGGTTTCTCTGAATGTAGATATGGATATGGTTCAATTAATTTTTTTGTTTTGTTTTTTTTAAATGAAAGTTAAGTTTTTTTTAAATGAACATAAAGTACACTTTCTTTCTCTGAATGTAGATATGGATATGGTTCAGTGATTTTTTTTTCTTTTTTAAATGAACTTAAGTTTATTTTAAATGAATATAAAGTCCAATTTGTTTCTCTAAATGTAGATATGGTTGAGATATGTTTTAGATATGATTAATTAATATTATAGATATGGCAATGCTTGTTTTTTAATCTTTTATTTTGTCTTTGAATGTAGTTTATATGAACGAATTGTGTTCATCTGATTTTTTGAATGCTTGCATATGGTTGTTTTTGTAAAATTAATCTAATGTTTGAATGCATTGTGTTCATCTAAATGTAGTTTTTTTTTTTAAATGAATATGAAGTACAAACATGTATGCTATATATTTTCAAATATGCTTTACATTATATATATATATATATATATATATATATATATATATATATATATATATATATATATATATATATATATATATATATATATATATATATATTGAACTGAAACTGCAACCATGTTGTTTGGATATTCTTCCAATTGCTCAATTTTGGATTTCATATTCTCAGAGCTTATTATTGCTATGTACTTCTAGGTAGATGTAGGTGTGAATATCTACTAATTATATAGGGTCATCACTATAACATCTACTGACACCTGACTTATGTTTGCTTTCAGTACCAATTACAGAGTTGTTCTCAATACGACTACATTATATTATAGGTGAAATTGAAGGCATTCCAGGTCATATAGATTACTGCTGTGCAGATCAAATGCCTAGATTAGAACTGACTTCCATGGCCATAGAATTTGGGTTAGATGTTCAAGGTTGTACTTTGTGGTGGTTGAATACATCTAGTGAGGATAAAAGGTTAAAGAAGATAAAGAATGATTTAGATGCTCTTGTAATGGCAATGTCTATTGGGCCAAGTAAGGAAGTATGTGTCTATATTAAACTTTCTAGTATTAGTTCTGTTTATGGTGAGGAAGAAGATGAAATTATGGAGGATGTTGATTTGGAAGACATTTTTGTGGGGGGCCAAGGTGAGGGGAAAACAATGGATGAGGAGAATGAGTTTCATGACTCGGATTATAGTTTCAATGGTGAAACAGATGTGGAAGATGGGGAGAATGGTACAAGACAAAGGGCAGAGGTAGAATTAGAAGGAGAAGATATAGGAGTAGGAAGTGATGATGACGTGGAGACAGATTATGCTAAATCTGAGGAACTACAATCATGCTCTTCAACAGATGAGGATGAGTTGGTGTCTACTAAGCCTAAATAGGTTGAATTCAATGAGGAAGTGAACATGAAGGACCCATATTTTAAAATAGGAATGAAATTCGGCAGTTTTAAACAGTTTAGAGAGGCTGTTTGAAACTATGGGATTAAAAATCGATATGTGATGAACTTCAAACCTAATAACAAAAAAAATGCAAGGCATTCTGTAGAAAGGGATGTCCCTTTTACTTTATGGTGACGGATGAGAGCACAATACAGATTAAGACTGGGCATTTGGAGCATGAGTGTACAAGAGACCATGTGAATAGGCATGCCAGTGCACAATGGATTGCAAAGCATTATTTGGAGCAATTTAGGGCTGATTCATCTTGGAAAATTGTTGGGATCATTTAAGCTGTGAAGACAAACCAGGAAATTGATATCAACAGACTAAAAGCCTATAGGACAAAGAGTATTACATAGAGGTACCTATAATTCACTATTAAAATTTTGGTTTATGTTCTACTATCATAATTTTTCAGATTGTAATATTCAATCTAATTTATATTCAGGGGCCGTTTGGTTCGCGGTAATGTGAAAACATTACTGGGAATCAGGTGTTAATGTGTTGAGATTACCATGTTTGGTTACTGTAGCAGTGGTGATGTTGATGGTAATTTGAGATTACCAATAGTGAAATATTAACAAATAAGGTTGTAATGTGATTACCACCAAAATAGGTGTCCATCCAGATTACCAGGTTGACGGTAATGTGTAATATTTATTTTCCAATTATGCCCCCACTTATTTAATTTAATTCCTTATTACAATCATTATCAAAACTCTAGTTTTTATTTTTCCTTATTATTTTTTATATTATAATTTAATTATTTATTTATCTAAATACTTTAAATTAAATTTTTCAAATTTTTAAATGTAGGGGTATTTTGGTAAATACAAAAGTATTTTAAAAAATTGTGAAAAAAATTTTGATATTATAATTTAATTATTTATTCATCTAAATACTTTAAAATAAAATTTTCAAAATTTTATATATAGGGGTATTTTGGTAAATACAAAAATATTTTAAAAATTGTGAAAAAAATAATTTTGATATTATAGTTTAATTATTTATAGTCTAAATACTTTAAAATAAAATTTTCAAAATTTTATATATAAGGGTATTTTGGTAAATACAAAGGGATTAAAAAATTGTGTACAAAAATAATTTTTGATATTATAATTTAATTATTTATTTATTTATCTAAATACTTGAAATTATATTTTTCAAAATTTTATATTTAGGGGTAATTTGGTAAATACAAAGGTATTTTAAAAATTTGTGGAAAAAATAATTTTTAATATTATAATTTAATTATTTATTTATCTAAATACTTTAAAATATATATTTCGAAATTTTATATATAGGGGTATTTTGGTAAATTTGACATATCACTAAGGTGATTACCATGACTAACCAAACATGGTAATGAAATATTACCAGTAATGTAAATTCTCAACCAAACATGGTAATCTCACATTACCACAACATTCCGGAACATATAACATTCTCGAGCTCATTACCACGGTAATATATCATTACTGCGAACCAAACGACCCCTCATTGTTTTGATCTTCCTGGGCTGTGTTCTGAGTGAAAGGCTCATTGATGGTGATGAGGAGTCCCAGATGAGAAGATTGAATGACTACATACTAGAACTGTTGAAGACCCACCCTGGTTCCACCATTGTTGTGAGTTGCAATGATGGAGTATTTGAAGCCTTGTATGTTTACCTAGCTCCCTTAAGGGAAGGTTTTTTAGCAGGTTGTATGCACCCATCTATTTTTTTTTTCCAATGTTTCTATTTGTTTGTCTAACTCTTTTAATAGAATGTTGTTGACCAGGTTGTAGGCTTCTCATTTCTGTGGATGGATGCTTTTTGAAAGGCCTTTATGGAGGCCAGTTACCTTGTGCTGTTGGGACAGATGCAAATGATTGCATCTATCCCATTTGTTGGGCTATGGTAAAGAAAGAGAACAAGGATAGCTAGAAGTGGCTCTTGCAGGTGATGAAGATAATGTTTTTTATCTACTTTTTTTCTGCCATATTGACCTGTTCTTTCCTTATGCACTTATTTTTCTCCAGGTGTTGGCTCAAGATTTGAGGATAAATGATAGTAAATAATGGGCATTCATGTCAGATAGGCAAAAGGTGAGTTTATTATTTAGGTTTTAATTTCCTACAATTAGGTTTTAATTTTCTGGATTCAGGGTTTAATTTTCAACAATTAGGTTTTATTTCCTGCAATTACGTTTTAATTTCCTGCATTTAGGGTTTAATTTCTAGCAATTAGTTTTTATTTCATGCATTCATGGTTTAATGCATGCAACTAGTGTTTAGGGATGTGTCACAACTCTTGTAATAGAAAGTCCTAGAATTAGGGTTGTGTTTATTGCAACTAGTTTTTTATTTCATGCAACTAGGGGTTTTTTTCTTATTTCATTTGACACAACTCAATGACACTTGAAAGTCCTATAATTAGGGCTGTGTTTACTGCCTGCCATTTAATGTTAGCAAAATCCTATTTTCACTACCTGCCATTTGTGTTTACTATATGTTTTTAATATTCTGTTTCTTACCATTCATGATGTTACTAACTTTGGTTTGTTAATTTTTTTTCCCTACCTTCTTTTTTACTTGGTTTTGGTTGGTGATGGTGGTCATATTGAATGAATTAGGGTTTAATGCCTGCAATTGCAGAACTATTTCCATTCAATGAACATAAGTATTGTGTGAGGCACATTCACACAAACTTTAATAAGACATTTAGGGGCAAAGCTCTTAAGGATCAACTATGGACTTGTGCTAGGGCTTCTTACCATTCTGTATTTGAGAAAGAGATGGAAATTTTGAGGGGAATGTCTATAGGAGCCTATGACTATATGAAAAAAAAAATTGAACCCAAGCACTGGAGCAAGTCACATTTCCAATGCCAATTTAAGTGTGACATTCTCTTGAACAATTTGTGTGAATGTTTTAATAGCAGTATCCTAGAAGCTAGGATAAAGGGTGTCATCACCATGAATGAGTTGCTTAAGACACAATTGATGAAAAGAATTCAAAAAAGAAGGGATGCAATGAAAAAGGTAACTACATTGCATTGTCCTAAAATACTAAAGAAACTTGAAAAATTTAAACAACTTAGTTTTTTTATAACACAACCTAGTCAGGGGGTGATAAGTATCAAGTAGTGGGTCCTGAAGGCCAGTTTGTAGTTGACAAAAAACAATGCACTTGTTCCTGTAGGAAATGGCAGTTGAGTGGGTTGCCATGTTGCCATTCAATATCTGTGCTATATTATAATAAAGAGAAGCCTGAAAGTTACTTGGACAAATGTTACAAGGTTAGAACTTAAATGGAAACATATAGCCACATACTATACCCAACACATGATAGGAATTCATGGCCTAGGAGTGACTAGCCACCTGTCATCCCACCTGAGCCAGTAAACAAAAGAAGGGGCAAAAAAACATTGCTAAGGAGGAAAGATGTTGGTGAAGACATTGGCTTCAACAATGGGGAAGTTAGTAAGAAGGGTGTCATGATGAAATGCAACATTTGTGGCACAGTAGAAAGAAACAAGAGGTACCATGGTGCTCAGGTGAGTGAGGTGTTCATGTTAACCACACATGGTCACTAAATTCTATTGTCTTATTTAATTATTATGCACTGTGCTCAGGTGAAAAAAAATTGTTCAAGTGGATAAATGCATTCTGGGACAAGTCAAGGTAATACTGAAGAAGTTGGTGCCACCACAGCTACAACATCAAATGCAGGTCCTTCATCACAAGTCAGTAGCTATTGAAAATAAATGTTGTATGCATTACAATACTACTTGTTTTAATTTGTTACCCATGGCATTGCAGGTCATTAAAATTCCTGTTGAAATAGTCCATGATAGAACATCTTTAACAAGCCATACACAAACACTCAAGGCTCACAAGATCCTCTGTCGTAAGTCAATGTTTCTTTAACTAATTGTATTATGGATTACTTTACATTTTTTTTTAATTCCTACTTGTTTTAGATGTAAATGGTCAATGACAGTAAAATTAGTTCATTACAATTAGTTGACGTATGCTTTACTTTAACACTGCAATTGATTTATCATGACTATCAACTTTAATGTTCTTTACTTTAACATTGTAGATAATTATAGAAACATTGTAGACACACAATGTGGAAAAACACTCAGAAGGAACTCAATCAAGGATTCCAAAACTGAGTATAAGCGATAGGAAAAAAACAACCAGAGATGGAAAGGAAGATGTAGACAGAAAACTTTCATCAGGAACTCATTTGAATCCAATGGAGAGAAAAAAAAAAAAAAACCATGGGCTGACACAACTGTGACTTAGACTACATGCCACTAGGGGCTGGAGCATTTGAAGGTTAATTTGACATATTCAACAAGGGAACCTGAAAGAATATAAGCTTTTCTTTTGTTAGTTGAGTATCTTTTTGTATGACAATGTATCTATATAATCTTTTCCTTTTGTTAGTTGGGTACCTTTCTATAGTATTTTGAGACATTTTACTCAATGTTGTTAGTTGGTGCAGTTTGACAAATTTTGTGTTTTGAAAATTTTGTACAACTACATCTTCACAACTTGATTCATTTTGATGTATTTTCAATACAGCATTTGCATGTTTTTTATAAAGATGTATTTTCAACTGTATTGCACAATGAATAGAATTTTTTTCTGATGCAATACTATCATCATAAAAATCGTAATCGTGAACAGGTTCAGTTGCTAGTTTTTTCATTGAAATGATGTAAATAGGTAATCTTATATTTTCAACTGTATTGATAGTTTCACTCATCTGTGAATAGGTAATACTATCATCATAAAAATATAAGATTGATTCATTTTCATCTGTGACACAGCAAGGGATAAACCTAAAACCATTACTAAATATATACATATATACATATTTGTAATATCCCAGAAGAACAAAATTCATTTTGATGCTTACATAACCATATAACATTAAATAGGATAAGTTTACCCTCCTCATTGTTAAATAAAAATTTTAAACGTAAGTAGATATTATACTTAAATTGTGATAATAATCTCACTTTTTAAAAATTTTAAATTCCATTACCAATTGATGAATTGTTATATTTGTTGCTGCTAAAAGACTACAACTGCATTACTGTCACAAGAACTTCTATAAAAAACAAATTAATAAAATAGAACAACAAATAAAATTCATTCTAACACAACCTCAATTGAGAATATAGTAGAATACAAATACAACCAAATACAATTATGACTGTATTCCAACTTATAAAATGCACATCTACATACATGTAACTACAATTCAGAGACAATTTAAAATCTCAGTGTATTATAAACAATAAAATCATCCACGCAAAAAAAAATTGAAAGAAAAAAAAACTAGGGCTTGCACTATGCCATCTTCAAGGGTGAGCGCCTGCAACTGGATGAGTTTCCCTCACCGGAGATACTTGGCTGAAATGGCAGCGACAAGAATGGTGAGACATTCTCCCTCTCTTTCTCCCTCACCGAAGAGCCATCGCCTGCAACTGGGTGTGGCAAGGGTTTAACGGGTCATGTGAGGAATAGTCTGACGAGGAAGGTTGCTGAGATGGAAACCACACGTGGCGAGGAAGAATGGACCATCCTTGCTGACGAAGATTTCAAGGCCGCCACATCATTAAAATGTGGCTGGAGTTATTCGGGTACCCAACCGGTGAAATGGAATTAAAGATAGGGATCCATTTTGATACAAATCAAAGTTTGGACCCCAAATTGATAATTCCCCATAGTTGGGTACCCTCTCAAAAATTTTAGTCTATACTTTTCACTTCAATCTTCTCAATTGCATCAGTTTCAAAGATGCAGATCTAGTTACAGATGGGTAACATGATTTTGCAATAAATGAATAAAGAACAATTCAATTTTATGTTTCTAAATATTACATATAACATGTGACATATTCAAGTTTGTACACTAAAATTATACATGTAATATACATTAAATAAATTTAGTGGCCAAAATTTAACTAAAATAAAAATTTTAATCTAGGGTTTCTCTTCCGTCCACAGAGGCCATTATTCAACCCAAAGAGAATCTAAAACAAATGATCATCATTAGAGTTTTATTAGGCAATGTTAGTGTTCGGTCGCTTCATGCATCTCTTCCACAAAGCTTGAAGACTGATCAATGTGAATATATAACATTTTTTGGAAATGATTTTATTCTTTCAATGGCTTCGGCAAAATAGCAGCCTTGATAGTTAAGAAGAGTCCGATCATTCTGAATTCAAACTTAGGTCAGTGTAAAATCAATCTTGCTCATTGGATCCCTGAACTCGGCAATCTTCCCTTTCACTGCTAGAACTGGGATTCTATAGTGGCAGTTCTTCGTCAACTTGGTGACCTGATTTATGTGCAAAAGAAAGAAATCATCTCTTTAGAACACTTGAGAGCTCTGGTGCGTCTTAAATCTTCGGCAAATTTTCTGTTGGAAATAATTATGGACATGGGTGTAAGAAGCTTCATGGTACACCTTGATGATGATGGTATTCCAATTCTATGATCTAAGGTGGTCTAAGGCCCAGCTTCTCAAGCTTCATCTTAGAAGAAACTGGTTGTTCCTTCTTCTTCAATGGCTGCAACTCAACAGAACGTTCTTATACAACCTACCTCCAAACTGTCGTCCCTTAACACTCTTCAATTTTCAAAGGACGACAAAGGAAAAAGACCTCTTCATTCACATCCCACCATTGACTTACCAGGTGAGACTGTTGAGTGTGGCTCCGGTCTCGGCCTCTCGACGGGGAATGAAGAAAAATCTTTTCATATTACTCAAAATCCATCATTGAAAATGATCAGAATTGTTGGCGATGTGGTTCAAGATGTGGAGAATTGAAGTTTTGATGATCGGCCCCGTTGTAGCTCCAATGATCAACAAACAGCAGACCCCTAGATTCCTCCTATCTCTCGCGAGAGAAACGAGGAAGGGGACAAACTTTTGGCTCACGGGATCAACGTGATTCTTAGTTGCACAACAATCCTCAAATTGCCTCGTGATGGTAATTCTGGATATGATCTTGGCTCCATGCACATGTCTCTTATGCCTTGGGATAAGGTTTCCCATGATTCTCTCAGCATTCTACTTCAAATCTCTTTGACTCATTACAAATCCTTGAGCATATCCCAGGACCAAGATGTGAACTTAATCAAACCTCGAGATGGAGATTCAAATCATAGATCTACTTTTCTACCACTATCTCCACGTGATCAGAATTCTAGCCTCGCCCTTAATTCTAATGTGATCATGGTTCAATTGCCTTGGGACAGGCACCTCTAGATTCATCCCAAATTCCTAATATTGAAGGTTTAATTCGTCAAGATAAGCACAACTCTATTGATTCAAATCAAGACACTTCTTTATCTTCTAATCTTAAGCAATTAATTTCTATTAAATCAAATGTTGATTTTGATTCTCATATAACAGGTTATAATTCTTCTCTCAACCGTAAGGAAACCCTTCAAATTACCTCATCATCTCCTCCGAAAAATGAGACCTTGCCAACGCATCTGAAATTACTTCCACCGTCCCTTGCAACAGCAGATGGTTACAAATGGATTTTTATTCATGGCGGTTGGACTTTAATTCCAAACATAAACTCCGATAAATTTTATTCTCAAGATCCTTCACCTCAAAACATTCCCTTAGACAACCCTTCTGATGAAGAACTTGTTGACTAGGGAGAAGATGAAGATTTCCTTACAAATGAGATAGCAAAGGATGATCATTTCTTAGAAGAAGAGAACATTATCCAACCAGAAAATGATCTCCATTCCACTAACTTGATTGTTGATTAGTTGATCAATACTATACCTGATATTCCTAGAGATGCAAAGTCTCCAGTTGAAACAGGTGTTATAGAGGACAATCCAGAATAGCCTTCTAACTCCAATCTTCCGAGGCAAATTAGAAGGAGCAATAGGCCCAAGAAGCCGTCAGGATGCTGGAATGAAGAAGCTGGGTTTGTTCCACACCTTCCTAGGTCCACAAATAAGAAAATACTTGAGGACCCAAGAGAAAATACTCCTAATCTTTTTAATTCTGCTTTTACTTCCTGGTCAAATACTCATTTTTTTATTTAAAGCAACTCTTGTGGCATCAAATTTCTGGGATCCCCTAATCATAAGAACAAATGTCTAGATATGATTCATTCTCTAGAAGTAGATAGAATTGCAAATTTCGCAAGAAATTCATGATCTCCTTCGAGATTTGAAAGATAGATATTCACTTTTTATCATGAAAATCCAAAGTTGGAACATCAGAGATCTTAGAAGACCCTCAAAACACTACTTAGTTAAGGTTGTAATTCCAACTTATAAAGCAAACATCGTTGCAAGAATCCAAACTCTAAGAAATTCACACTTCTACTTGGAGATCAGTAAGAGGCTTGTGCATTAATACTTTTGAATTCCTTCCAGTGCTGGGAATAGCTCGAGGTATAATTATAGCTTGGGATCGATCTCAAGTCATTGGAACCCTAATTTATAAAGGTACCTTTTCCATAACAATAGAATTCATGATTAGTTCAGATAACACAAAATGGGCATGTACTAGTGTTTATGGTCCCATTGCTCGACCCCTAAGAATTGATTTCTAGAATGAGCTCCGTTTAGTAAGAAATCTTCACTCAAATCCTTGGGTGATTTGTGGAGATTTCAATATTGTGTTCATTCCATAAGACAAAAATAAAGGAGATTCAAACCCAAGAGACATATCTACCTCTCAAAACCTCTTACGATAGCTTAACCTAATAGACCCTCCTATTCATGGGCTCATATTCACTTGGACCAATGGACAATTAGAGCCAATTTGGATCTATTTAGACCGGTTTCTGTACTCTCATGATTGGTCTTCTTCAAATCCCATATCTATTCAATACGTTCTACCTAGATTTGGGTTAGATCATTCCCCTATATGTCTGGATTTTGAGGATCATCACCCATGCCCTCGCCAATTTAGATTTGAAAAATTCTGGTACTACAATTCTCAACTTCCAACTCTAATTCAGGACTGGTGATCTGAACTTAACCCCTGAAGGTTGCGGTGCCTATATTCTTTCCAAAAAATTAGCAAATCTGAAAATTAATCTTTGCACATGGGCTAAAGACACTTTTGAAGTATCTAAACTTCATAAAAAGAGCTTACTCTCAGAACTAAACTTTGAGATACTATTGGGGAAAGTAGATCACTATCAAAAGACGAGAACGATTGTTTATCTCAAATTCATTTAGATCTCTTCTCAAGCCTAAATCAAGAAGAAATCTACTGGAAATAGAGATCTCGAGATTGGCTTGAGATTATAGTTTTCAAGCCGAGTTTGGGCTTCATGATCATGATCAAGTTTGGAACTAATTGTCATCTGAATTCAAACTAAAATCAGCTTGTTAAATAAAATGAATAATATATAATTTAATTTAATTTTAATTTCAAACAAAATTTATAGAGTCAATTTAAATAATAATAATAATAATAATAAATCAAATCATCGTCAAATAGATATATTTATGTAATTGAAGCACTTGTAATTAATTTAAGAAATTAATAAATTTCATTGGGATTAATTTTTATATAATTTAATTTAATTTTAATTTCAAACAAAATTTATAGAGTCAATTTAAATAATAATAATAATAATAATAAATCAAATCATCGTCAAATAGATATATTTATGTAATTGAAGCACTTGTAATTAATTTAAGAAATTAATAAATTTCATTGGGATTAATTTTTGTTAAATAAATACAAAAGAAAACGTTGAAAACGAAAAAAGAAAAAAAACGTGTTATAATAATGTACATTGTATATGATAATTGAACTTTGGCATCATGTAATATATCAAGTGGTTGATATATTAATGTCTTGAAATATATATTATTTAATTTGATAGACCACTGCAATAAAATCCTTTTTAAAAGAGTCCCATTAAAAAAAAAAATTGTTACTCGTTTTTGACAAAGAAATGTGATCCACATGTGAAAACAATTTCTACTCTTATGGGAAAGTCCTTACAAATTGACAACTTCTGAAAAAATTCTTTTTTTTTTTTTTTTTTTTCATATATCACTTATTTGAGATTTTGTTATGAATATTATAATAAACAGTTGGTATACTGTAGCAACCGCCCCATGTGGTATTATAATATCCACTCATGTGTTACTGTAGCAGCCGGCAACATTGTTACTGTTCCACCTGCTATAATATTTTGGACCGCCGAATTAAATAAATCATAACTGTTCATTCAACGTACCTTTGAAGACCTATAAATACCTCTTCATTTATGTATTTTGAGTGATAGAGAAGAGGTGTTAGAGATAAAAAAAGATATAAGAAGAAGTAGAGAAAATGAATTACTTGTTTCTTATTCAATATATTTATATTTTTTAAAATATTTTTATTTTAAAATAAACTCGTGCTTGGACCTAGTGATCTTATTTAATGTTTGCTTTATTGTCTATGATTGGTTTTATTTGCATATTTTTTATTTTTTAAAATAATATAATCAAATTTGGACTTTTAATCAAATCTGTCGAATATAAAAAAAATAATAAAAATAAAAATCTGTCGAATATCTTGCAACCCATATTCCACTAGACACTAGAAGAATGAATGAATATTTAAAATTATATTATTATTAAAATTTAAAAATATTTTATCAATGATATATATCTAAATTTTGTGTGTATATATATGTATATAATTATGTTTTATGCGGTCGAACTTTGATCCTTTGATCCTTTTATCCTTTAACAATTCTAGGCTGAAGATCTAATTGTGGCAAAAAAATATTGATTTATATAATTGTATCAATGTCAAAGTTTTCAAAGACGATGAACCATTGAACTAGTTCCGCTCAAGTAGCTATTAATATTAAAAATAATTATTTAAAAAATTAAAATGTGATTAGAAATGTGAAAAGTACTTGTGAGACCGTTGGATCAATTGGCACCGGGTCCCTTGTGTATAGTCTTCATCTCAAAAGTCATGCGTGACTTTCCGTTTCGAATCCCGCCTCACGCAAGGTGAGTGCACGCATGTGTCGAGCGCAGCTCCCCCACGTACATATCCCTGACTACCCTTAGATAGGGGGGCGCTTGTCGTCTATTTGTAAAAAAAAAAAAAAACAAAAACAAAAACAAAAAAGTACCTGTGAGAATGTTGTCATCTTTTAATGGACCTTCCATCAAAACAACAGTCAAAGATCACTTCTTGGGTCTATATAAACTCCCAAGTCCCAAACCTCTCCAACTCTCAGGTAAAGCAAAGCAAAGTTGCAAAGGCAAAACAAAGGAACAAGCCAATTTAAATATATAGCAACAAGGCAATGGCTTTAAACTTGTCCTTCTCTTCTCTTTCAATGGATTGCAGCAACTCAATTCCTTCAAATCTTTGCAAGACTTCTCTTCTTGTCCCCAAAAGTGGCTCCGGTGTTTGTTTCCCTTCTCCGGCAGCCACCGGAATTTCGGAAACTTTCTCTGTTTTGAAACAACAAAACAAAGTAAGTTTCCGGGGAGCACAAGTTGTTTTATTATCTCTTTCATTTTTATTCACAAAATTATTGTTCTTATTTGAGTTTAATTACTTCGTTTGTTTCAATATGATTGGAGGCAGCACAAATCATTGTATCATTGTTAGTAGAAAACTACTTCAAAGTCCTTCAAACCTAAACCTTTTGAGGTAAAAAGACCATGATGCTCTTCTCAAATCGTAACATTCCTGTGATCTTTTGACTTTTGTATCTACTCAATTATTGCATGGATTTCAACACTGTACTCATTTAATTCATTTTTTTAATTTAATTAAATATATTCAAAATTATTATTTTATCTTTGTACTTAATCTTGGTGGGCTCTTATTGAGGATGGAACCAGCGAGTTCATCCATCATAGGACTCAGTGAGCTTGTGTCGACTTTTGCCAAGTGCAAGAACAACCTCACCCTGGCAAGCTCTTACTGAGACTAAGGCTAGGGCAACCATTAAGCATTTTCATCTATTTTACTTCTATTTTCTTTTTATCAATGACTTTGTCAGCAAACTCTTCAAATACTAATGAGTTTAACTGTTTAAGTGTGCTAACGGAACCGGTTTGAAGCAAGAAAAATAAATAAAAGAGATGAGGGTAAAAATTATAAAGATATTTTCATCATGTTAGATATGTTCTCTCAATAAAAAAAATATTTAATAACAAATGATTATTTTTTTTTAATTTTGAAAATTTAGGTTGCATTTATACCGTATATTACCGCCGGTGATCCTGATTTGCAAACAACTGTAAAAGCTTTGAAAGTTCTTGACAATTGTGGAGCTGATGTGATTGAATTAGGTCTATCATTTTCTAATCCAATTGCTGATGGTCCTGTGATTCAGGTTAATTAACACTTCTCTTTTTTTTTAATTTTTATTTTTAATTTTCATAAATTTTACAATTAATATCTGTAAATTTGCACAAATTTATTCATTGCAGGCTTCAGCGAGGCGTGCACTAGAGAAAGGTGCAAATTTGAAGGCAATCACTTCAATGTTGGAGAAGGTGACTACATACTGTTATTAAATTGACACACACACACTCTTAGTACAATGGTAAGGCTTTTAACCGTGTATAGGCAGATGTGGGTTCATAATTCATAATCCTATCTTTACAGGACATCATTGTACATTTGGTTCTCAGTACTATATAGCACTATTCATTGATTGTTTGTTTGGTTTTAGCGCGGATACAATATTCTTAGTACTATATAGTACTATTCATTAATTCATTAATTGTTCATTTGATTTTAGTGAGGGTTCATTAAGTTGTTTGGTTACCTACAACTAGTTATAATGTAACTAGTTTTACATATAAAAGACTGTTTGGTTTATTGTAAAATCAGTTTAACATGTAAAAAATTTTGCAGTTTTGTGTACTTTTGCAGCATTTCAACTTATATCAAATTTTGTTGTACTTTGAAATGCAACAAAATATTTTGGTTTAAATCACCATTCTTTTCTCTCCACATTATGCATTAAAAAGAATTGAAAACTTACAGGGTAATTAATTGTTAACATAATTAAACTTATACATATTTATGGTTTATTAAATTTAATCTTTTATTTAAAATATACTAATTTATATTTAATTTTAATTAAAAAATATTTTTATATATAAAATTAAAGAATATTATATTTTTTAATTTATTAAAATTATCATTGAATTAATTAATTATTTATTTTTCTTGCATTAGTGTTAATAGTAGATAGAGAGGTAAATTATTTATTTTGAGTTAGTGCTTAATTATTTAAATTTTTATTATTATTATTTTTAAATGTAATAAATATTTTATTAAATCAATTAATAATTTAAAACTTAAATTAAATTAAATTAAATTAATTTAGTTTAAATTATTTTTTTTGAAATGTATTAAATAATTAATAATAATACTGGATAATGTGGGTAATTTCACCCCTCCACTTACATGGTGACCATATTATCTAACTTACATCAAACCAAACAAATAAAAAGTAATGCAGCATTTCGAGTTACAGCAAACCAAACAGCAATGATGTAAATTGAAATGCAGCATTTTTACTTACACTGTAATTTCACTTACAGACAACCAAACAGCTCCTAAATGTTTGTTAAGTCACCAAACTGGTGCATTTTCATATATACTTATCTTTTTAGTAGCATTTATCGTTTTTATAAAAAAATTTATAAATCACTAATTCTATCCAATTTAAAATTAAATATTGTCATCTATCTTACTCTATTACTGATTTAATTTTAGTTTTAAAAAAAAAAAACAAAACACACTGAGAATATAGTGCTTTTATAAATTTTTATTCAGAGCTTTTTGTGTAGAATAATTTTTTATATGACTTAAACATTGTTTAGTTAGGAGAAATTACTGCACAAGCATTTTGGCAAATTTTTTTTAGATGAGTTTTTTTTTTTCTAAGAAAATAAAACAATTATTTTAAAAACACACTGATAGTTTAGAAAATTAATCTAAATGTCTATATATTGATTAATAGAATTTGCATTTAAATGTTTTGCATTTGTATTTCCAAATATATGGATTCATATCTGATATTATTATCATGGTTCCACAGGTGACGCCTGAACTATCATGTCCAATTGCACTATTATCATATTACAACCCAATACAAAACTGTGGTGCTCAAACATTCATTTCCATGATTAAAGACTGTGGTATACATGGTAAAATTTCTCATGCTTCCAACTTTTATTTTTACAATTTAAAGCTTTTAATCCTTAACCTAAAATAATTTAATATGATTTAATTTTGAATTAATTAATTAATTATGCTTTACTTGCAGGACTAATAGTGCCAGACCTTCCATTTGAAGAGAGTGCACAATTGAGGAAAGAAGCTCTTAAGAAGGATATTGAATTTGTAAGTTCTTTAAATTAATAAATTATTAGAGATAGTAATTACATGATCAATTATCATTATTACTATTAGTAGTAGTAGTTTATTATTTTTTTTATTTTTTGAATAATATTAAATTAGAAATTGTTCTTTTATGCCATTCAAGACATTGCTTGTCACACCCACAACTGAGCCAACCAGAAGGAAAGCAATTGTTGATGCTTCAGAAGGATTTGTATACCTTGTGAGTTTTCTGTTTTTTAATTAAATAATGCTCAAATTAAATATTCATTTGTTTTTCAAATTAGATATATAAAATGATTTGGTTAACCAAAGTTTTGGTATTGAGGCAAATAAGATTTTTCAAAACTTCAAATTCCATATAATGAATGTAAAACATATTATGCACATTATCTTGACCCATCAATTTAATTTAAACATGTAAGCGAAGAGGAATAATAAGATTTATGTATTCTAGTATAAATTTATTAAATTAACTAACACGAAATAATTTGTTACTTTAATAGTTTAGAAATAAAAATTGAATTTTTTTTTTATTTGAGATGATATAACCATATATTTAAAACAACTAGTTTGTTTTTTATTTAAATTGCCGCTTAATAAGTTATTATAGTGTAATTAATTATTTATTTCATTAACAGGTAAGTACCACCGGAGTAACAGGAATTCGACGAAATTTAAACTCTCAAGTTGAATTTTATTTAAATGAAATTAAAAAGGTACTTCCCACTCTATTTTTTTTTATTATTGCAAGAATTCCTCACAAATATTATATTCAAATCATAACATTTTTTTTTCATAAATTTTATAATTAAATTTCCTACAATTGTTAAATAACTCACATGTCCTCATGAAAATTATTTTATTTTGATAATTTACAGGAAACAACTAAACCTATAGCTGTTGGTTTTGGTGTATCACGACCCGAACATGTAAAACAGGTTAATACTATTTAATTTATTTTATTATTTTTCAACACATTAAATCATATAATTTTTCATTTTTTTTGGTAAATATAAAAAAGATATATATTATGCATGTATTGCAGTTATCAAGATGGGGAGCAGATGGTGTGATTGTTGGGAGTGCAATTGTTAAACTTTTAGGTGAAGCTGAAAATTCAGAAGAAGGATTAAGGCATGTTGCAAGCTTTGTTAAGACTCTTAAGGCTGCCATGCCTCAAAACTCATTGTAAACACTCTCTTGGATATCCATCATTATCAATGCAAATCTTTTTTATGTTAACATATTTTATGTTATTTTTATTTTTATTATTTGGAGGTGTATATTGAGGATTCATATTATATGGATTAGTAGGATAAGAAATAAATATGTATTTATCTGTTTAATAAGTTTTAAAAGTTTACTTGATATTTATGATCAATTAAGATAATATTGTAATATTGTGAGTGCATTTAGTGACAATTTCCAACTTCCACAAAAAAAGAGCTAGATAGGTTGGAATATATAGCATATATGGGTCATTGCAAATAGCTGAAAAATTCATATAATATGCATATAGCAACGATTGGATTTGGGAACCACTACTAAATCCATTTTATTTGTAATTTTTTTATTTTTTAATCAATAAGTACCTATTTTTATTACATCAATATAGATATTTAGGTTTTTTAAATAACAGTACAATCCTTGCAATTTAAATTTAAAAATAATAAAAATTTATTCACAAGTAATTATAACAAAGTTAAATAAAAATAACTCTATTTACAAATAACATAACGCCAAAAGAAGAAAGGTTATTTAACTAAAATAAGTAAAAGGCTACTTAGTAGGATTTAAATTTTGATTAATGTGTGCTATGAGACTACTCTATGGCGAGTGTCTTCCAACAGCTGGCGATCCTATATTCACTTGTTGAAAATAAAACCAATACCAAATATCAAGAAAAGAACTCCTATAAACATAAACAGAACCATCACTATCATACTAAACAACAACTTTAAAATAGAAACTTAAATTAAAAATACTTGATACCATGAAATTTGGGTTTTCACTGGCTGACTATTAGATAAAAATCACTATTTGTTTTTGAAATTATTGTGTAGGTTTTGCCATTAATTTGCTATTATAATTGTTGTACAGTTTTTCATAGCATCAAATTCAGCTTTATGTAGGCCCACTTATTCAAGCTTTGATAAAGTGAGAGATATACCAGAAAAATGATTTTTTTTTTTTTTAATAAGTGATAAACAACCAAAATTATGTACAAATTTTGATGAAACAAGTGAAAATACACACATACATAGGCACTAGGATCATTGGTACGCAATTATTACTCACATTCTCATAAATATATCTTTATCTGTGATTTAAACTTTCCTCGTTTATTATTTATGAAGAATACTAATAAAAACCCGAATAACAGTGATTGAATTTGATTGACAGAGTGCAATAAATTTTAGTTAAAAATAAATAAATAAAATGTTCTACTTGATAAAGTACTTTGTACAGCATTTGTCCAAACATTTTATTATGTTTTACGCTAACCAATTATTCTCAGTTTAAATTCAACTAAACAATCACAAACTAAACCCACACCAGCAGAAACATTTTCACAAAAAACATATGCGCATGCTTACAGTCCACCTCATTGGAAATTCAATATTTTGTTTTTTTTTTACAATGACGGCAAGTGATTGTAAATTAACACATTTTATCATTACGTCTCTACTATATATATATTGAATGAAAATAAAACCCTCATTTTTCTGCATATAAATTAAGTATTTCAATTGTTTGATTATTACTGTTGTAATATAAGTGAAGTGTAATTTATTAATATTTAAAATTATAAAATAAATCAATAATAAATAAAAAAAAATTTAGAAGACAATGTTATAGATCTCAACTCCAAGCTTTCAACATTAGATTTCTCCAATACCTTTACATTGCTTTTTTTTTCTTTATTTTTCACGTTTAATTTTCATAAATGAAGAAACATGTCTTCATCTGAAAAATCAAAATAAGCAAACAATTCTAATATCTGATGCATTCTTGATTTTAAAGCATGCTATTTAAGTAAAAGACTATATGGAGGGGAACAAATTTAATTCAGGGATGTAAAGAAACATGCCTTCATTTGGAAAAAACCAAAATAAACAGATAATCTTAATATCATTGATATCTAGTGTATTGATGATTTTAAACCAAAGATGTTAGTCCATAAATTTCATAACAAATAAAAATTTAAAATATTAAGAAAAAATTAGACAATCCACAACTTCCAACCTCGTGGTAAATGAAATATCAACTTTTGTATTACGGAGGTAATAAAAATTTTTAAATATTTCATACTTGAAAACAAACATCATATATATATATATATATATATATATATATATATATATATATATATATATATATATATTATAAACCCATTAATATACATTAAATAAATTTTGTACTTTGAATTAAACTAAAATTACAATTTTAATCTTAGGATTAATAAAATAATTTCTTAAATAATTAAAACAAACTCAAACTCACTTAACCCAAATAAAATCAATAGTTTTCCAACTAAATCATCAATTCATCACGTCGTTGATGAACCTCTCAAGTTTGGCTTGTTATTATAGTTTTCTGGCAGGGTTTAGGCTTCATATTCAAGTTCGAATTAATTTTTCGCTAAATTCCCACTAAAACTAGCTTGATAATTAAAACGAATAATAAATAATTAAAAGTAATTAAATTTTAATTTCAAACTAAACTTATAACTCGATTTTTTTAAAATTAAAATCAAATCATGGTCAAATAGATATATTTAATTCTTTATGCAATTGAAGCACTTGTAATTAATTTAAGAAATAAGTTCCACAATAATTAATTTTTACAAGTCCATATAAAAGATAACGTATAAAATGTAAAAAAAAAAAAAATGTTGTAATATATATTATATGCGATATTTGAATGATGTAATATCCTATTTAGTCACTCTATTCTATTATACTGAATGTGTCCATTTAATTTCTCTATTTTAATTTGCCTTTAGGAGGATTTCATATTATTAAATGGAAAAAATTCAAGTCTATTTTTTGACTTGTTTAGTTTCTATATACTTTATGTGAATTTTTAAATACTAAAATATCATTTAAAAATTATTTACGAGAAAAAAATTAAATTAATTGTTAGTTCCGCCGGTTAGAGTTTGTGAACTTAGAGGAACACTCACTCACTTAAACACTCAAGAATAGCACACACAAACCACACAAGAGAAGACATAAGACGTTGGTAACCCAGTTCGGCGTCCACTCGCCTACGTTTGGGGGGCCAAGCCCGGAGATCAACAATCCACTAAAAAGAGGTAAAAATAGAAGAGTACAAACACACTTGTCACTCTCTCTCACATACAAAGAATACTACCCTCTCTAGATTGTCCGGTACCTCCCTACTCCCTCTTTCAAGAGTCATACCCAATCCTAGACCAAGGACGTATATATAGACGCCTCAACGTCCCAAATATAGCACATACCCTTTTTAGAATCTCTGCGGCTTCTAACTTTAGAACCTTCCGAAATTAGATGTCGCAACTTAAGTTGTAACATATGTTGCAACATAGCCCTGACTGTTGGCTTGGCTGATTTCTGGCTCCATTGCTAAGCGATCTTAAGACCCATGCTTAGTCAGAGTCGATGCAGTCCGATCACCTGATCCGAACCTACCAGCAACTAGCCTCCCTTGTCAGCTCCTCACCACACAGCCCTCTCGCAAGGGGCGCACGTCCTATATGCGTCTTTCAGAAACTTTCCAAACTTAGTCTTCACTTCACCCAAGTTTGGTCTTCAAATCTTCTACCAAAGATCTTCAATCAATCATCCAAATCTTGCCAACAATAGGCACATCTTCAAACATACCCTTAATAGACTTCATATCATATCTAATAGGGTTCTTCAAATCTTGCCTTCAATAGTCTTCAAAATCATATTATTGATAGGTATTTCTTCATTTAAGTTCTGCCAATATTTAGTCTTCTATTATCTCTCCTAAATATGGTCTTGATGAGATCTTGTCTTCAACTTGTTGCTTGCTTGATCTACTTGCCAAAAATACAAGTGTCTTCATTTAGGCTTCATGAAAATTGCAACTTCTTGCAAAAAATAACATTCACCAAGATCTCCCATGATATATTCCTCCTAGCCAAGTTTATTTGCCATGTCATTCTTCTTTCCATATCATTATCCACGCCACGTCATCATGCTTGCCACGTCACCTTGACTAGGTGTCAAATTATGTTAACTAAAAGTGCATTTCCACTAACAATCTCCCCCTTGGGCATAATTTGACACAACTTCTTCTGCTCCCAGACTGACCATTGTTACAACACCCTGTTACAATATTTAACTGGGACACAGACTGGACTGACACTAAGTACTTCGACTAGTTGCTTACAGAGACACAAACAATGCAACTAGGAAGACAAACACGATTAACATAAAATGATGAAACAAAAACATTGTCCACACGATCAGTCCAGAAAGAAAAATAATCAGTCAGCCTGGTGGTGTGCAGATTCTTCTTCCCCTTTGTGTCAGAATGATGCCAAGGTCTTCACTAGTTATTGCAAAACATGTTACAACTTCTCCTGCAACTCCCCCTGTCTTCATAGCTCTTGGGCATCAGCTCCCCCTGTCGTTTTTCCTTCAAGTCTTCAAGCTGCTCATTCAAGAGCTTCTTATATTCTTCTTCAATGTTAGAGCTTAAACCTTCATCTTCTTCGAAATTTGTTAGACTTCCCTTTGTCATCTTTTTATTTTTTTAGACTTCATTTTCTTTTCTTTTTCTTTTCTCTTATTTTTTCTTTCTTTCTTTTTTTTTATCTTCAAAAGATATCAAGAGATTTTCACCCATTGGGGTATTTCAATTATTGACTTCCAAGGTCCTCGGTCAATGCACTTCATGTTGCATACTGAAGTTAAAACCTTCTGTTTTCTTCTTTCTTCTATCATCTTTTGACTTGCACCTGAGCACTTTGCATCATTTCTTGGCACTTCTTCTTTCTGAATCCATAGCTTCTTGATAACCATTATCTTTCCTCTGATTTTTCTTTTGATGATTGCATGCTCATGTCCAACCACTTTTCCACTCTTCAAGTCTTCTTTCAATTTGTTGCACTTGGGCTTTATATGCCCGGTTTCTCCACAATGAAAGCATGTAGGCACTTCTCTTATGCGCTCCTTCTTGGCTTTGACTTGCTTCTCTTTTTGTTGAGCAGTTGACTTGACAAAAGTAACTCTTGGGCCTTCAGTCTTGGCACTTGAAGTCTCACCAACATATCCGATGCCTTTCATATTGAAACAAACAAATAATTATATAAGAAGAATGTGCTAATATAATAAATAAATAAATAAAAAATCCAACAAAATAATTATTTTAAATGAAGAATAATGTGCTAATATAATAAAAATTTGAATACACATATTAAAAAACATAGGGTATAATTTAAATTTTTGTTATTACCTATACCAATATATAAGATTTTCAATAATTCAACTAATAAGAATACATCTCGAGTTTATATTCTTTAAAAATATGGTTGCATATATGTTATAATATATTTGCTAAGTCTCATGATCAATTTAAATTTTAAAATTATTAAAATTTTTATATAAAATTTTTAATTTTTTTGGTTAAAATTTTGAACTCTTAGTAATTTTTAAATTAAAAAGATAAAATGTGCAAAAAAAAAAAAATGCACGAAGGAGAATTTGAACTTGTATAATATATTTACTAAGTCTCATGATCAATTTTTTTAAATTATTAAAATTTGTATATAAGATTTTTTTAATTTTTTGTTAAAATTTTGAGATCCTAGTAATTTTTAAATTAAAAAGACAAAATGTGAAAAAAAAATATGCACCAAGAAGGATTTGAACTTGGTGAGTTATGATCACATGTTTTAGGTAGAATACCTAAATTAGTCCCTCTATTATAGTAAAAGTACCCTTTCAGTCCCTCTATTATTTTTTGTCTTTCTGGGATCCCTCTATTTTCTCATTTAGTGTAACGTAAGTCCCTCTCAGGGACTTTCTAGGGACAAATTATATGAGTGAGAGGGACTTACATTACACTAAATGGAAAAATAGAGGGATCCCAGAAGGACAAAAAATTATAGGGGGACTGAAAGGGTAATTTCACTATAATAGAGGGACTAATCTAGGTATTCTACCCATGTTTTATGACAACACCCACTAACCACTCAAGCTCAATTACATTACACATTTTTGTGTGTCTAAATAGTCTATTTTACATTAATTTAAGTATAGAAAAACCGAAACCATAAATTTCTTTTATTGCCTAAAAGTGATGGGGGGGGGGGGGGGGGGGGGGGGGGGGGGGGGGGGGCTTCAGCCCCTGCTAGCCCCTCCTTGGTTCCGCCCTGAACATGAGTACAAAATTAACTTCTCAATAAGTTCTTTCTGTTTTTTCACTGATTTGTAATTATGCTTAAATAAATCCTTACTTTGGCCCAATTATCCTATTTGATGTTTTTATGTGGGGGGAGGCTTCAGCCCCTGCTAGCCCCTCCTTGGTTCCGCCCTGAACATGAGTACAAAATTAACTTCTCAATAAGTTCTTTCTGTTTTTTCACTGATTTGTAATTATGCTTAAATAAATCCTTACTTTGGCCCAATTATCCTATTTGATGTTTTTATTTTGAATGTGTATGGTTAGTTTTATTTGTATATTCTTCATTCGTAACTAATATAATCAAGACTAAACTTTTAACCAGTTTGGTTCACATATTGTGACTCTATAATCAATTTCATTTGACCAAATCTGCTTTCTCTTCCCTTTCAATGGGTTACAACAACTCAATTCCTTCAAATCCTTGCAAGACTTCTCTTCTTGTCCCCAAAAGTGGCTCCGTCGATTGTCTCCGTTCTCCGGCAACCACCGGAATTTCGGAAACTTTCTCTGCTTTGAAACAACAAAACAAAGTAAGTTAATTTCCGGGAAACACAAGTTTTTTTATTCTCTCTTTCTTTTTGTTCACAAAATTATTTCTCTTATTTAAGTTTGATTACTTTGTTTGTTTCAATATGATAGGAGGTAGCCCAAATCATTGTTAGTAGAAAACCACCTCAAAGTCCTTGATAGTTCTCAGAAGGACCAGGATATCCTTCTAAAATTTTAAAATTTCCGGTGAACTTTGGACTTTTAATTTGTTTACTACCCAATCATTGCTTGGATTTCAAAACTATACTCATTCAATTCATTTTTTTTTAATTTAATTGAATATACTAAAAAATATATTCATTTTTTACGAGCTTGGGCTATTGAGCGTTGACTAAGTGAGCATGTGTTAGACTCTGGCCCTAGTGATTTTTCTACGTGCATGAGCAAACTTGTCTTCGTAAGGTCATACCGAGACTGAAGCTAGGGCAACCTCTGGCTAAGGTCTAGATGAGCTTTTTCACCTCTTTGCGAGCTTAAACATAAAATAAAAAAATAAAAAAAAACTTTTCTGATCCTATAGAACTCATAGAAAAAAATAAAAAAAAAGACAAAAATAAATAAATAAATAAATAATTTTACAACAATAGAATGTTTGGAGTATGACTTTGAAAAAAGAAAGGATTTTCAGAATAGTGGAAAATTTTAATAACTGGATGATCCTCAGCAAAATTATCAAGGACCTCCACGTTATTATTATTTTTTTTCCTATTTTTAATATCTTAGACATTCTTTTTGTTATTCAAAAAATATCTCATAAATCATAGGCTTTACATAAATTACTATTTTTTTTTTTTTTTTCTATTTTCTTATCAATGACTCGCCCAACAAACTCGTCGAGTACACAAGTTTAAGTGAGTTAACCGAGCCTGTGCAAATGAATAAAAAATCAAAGAGATGTGGATAAAAGTTAAAAAAAAATCAGAAGGATATCTTGAATATATTATTGTTGTTTTTTTTCTTCAAATGAGGCAAGGGCATATATATTTTCCTCCGTTTCATGTTAATTGTCACACATAAATTTCTTTTCAAGTATTTGTTACCTTTAAGATTTTTATAAACATTAATTATTTTTTTTAAATTTTATTCTTCTTCCCATTGAGAGATGTACATATGCATTAATAATAGTAAATAACTCTAATAAAAATAAAAGTATCTCACCATAATTTTTTTTTTAAAGATTTTAGGAGCTTTAGTGATAATATTAATATTTGTGCAAAGCTTTGATGTGATAGTTAATATGAAACGGGGGAGTATTATTAGGGACCTGCACATAAGGGCAATGTAGTCCGTTTGTGCACTCTCACTCAGTTGACATGGGGATTGGTTTGCAAACCCGCTTTTATTGTCGAGGACCATTGGCGCTATTGTGTTTGGAGTGTTTTGAAATCAGGAAATGAAAGTCTCATAAAACAACCATTAGATAGTGTGGCTAGTATTGCTAGAGCAAAGGCCCTATACTTATTTTGAGTAGATTATTACAAAAAAATACCTAAATATGTTCTTTTGAAAAAAAAAATTTATAATTTGATGATTTTTTTTTTATTTATGAAAATTTAGGCTGCATTTATACCATATATTATTGCCGATGATCCTGACTTACAAACAACTGCAAAAGTCTTGAAAGTTCTTGACAATTGTGGAGCTGATGTAATCGTATTAGGTCTGCCATTTTCTAATCCAATTGCTGATGGTCCTGTGATTTAGGTTAATTAACACTCCTCTTTTTCTTAATTTTTCATTTTTAATTTTAATAAATTTTGCAATTAATGTTTGTAAATTTTCACAAATTTATTCATATATTGTAGGCTTCAGCAAGGCGTGCACTAAAAAATGGCGCAAATTTGAAGGGAATCACTTCAATGTTAGAGAAGGTGACTTCATATTATTATTAAATTGGGTGATTTATACACTAATTCCATCCGTCTCTTAACGGTGTTTATTGTCTTTATCAATAATAAAAAAAATCATTCAATTTAAGATTAAATACTGTCATCTATCTTACTCTATTAATTAATGAGTAATCTTAATTGCGAAAAAGAAGCACTAGATCCCAAGGAGATTAGATAATATATATATATATATATCTATGAAAACAAAAAAAAAAGATAAAATGATGCATCATTTTTGGAAGAAAGTAGCTTTTAACTAAGAAAAAAGTCATGTTTGGATCAATATTTGTTAGAAAAAATAAATTTTATAAATTTTTATTTAGAGCTTTTTTGTGTAAATAATTTTTATGTTACTTAAACATCGTTTAGTTTGGACAGGTTACTACACAAACATTTTGACAATCAATATTTGTTAGAAAAAATAAATTTTATAAATTTTTATTTAGAGCTTTTTTGTGTAAATAATTTTTATATTACTTAAAGATCGTTTAGTTTGGCCAGGTTACTACACAAACAATTTTGACAATTTTTTTTGGTTTTTTTAGAAGGTTGTTTTTCCAAAGAAAAATAACCCAAATATTTTAAAAACACACTGATAATTTATAAAATTAAGCCAAATGTCTATTGCACTATTATCATATGACAATCCAATACAAAACTATGGTGCTCAAACATTCATTTCCATGATTAAAGATTGTGGTATACATGGTAAAATTTCTCATGCTTCCAATTTTTATTTTTACAAATAAGTTATAGCCTTTAATCCTTAATGCTTGTCTCTATGTTTAAGCCTAATATAATTTAATCTGATTTAATTTTGAGTTAATTATTAATTAATTAAGTTTTACTTGCATGACTTATAGTGCCAGATCTTCCATTTGAAGAGAGTGCACAATTGAGGAAAGAAGCTTTTTAGAAAAAAATTGAATTGGTGAGTTCTTTAAATTAATAAATTATTAGAGATAGTAATTACATGCTCAATTATCATCATTTTTATTATTAGTAATAGTTTTTATTTTTGAATAATATTTAATTAGAAATTATTCCTTTTTTTTGCCATTCAAGACATTGTTTGTCACACCCACAACTGAGCCAAGCAGAAGGAAATTAAGCAATTGTTGATGCCTCAGAAGGATTTGTGTATCTTGTGAGTTTTCTTATTTTTTAAATTAAATAATGCTCAAATTAAAGTTTCATTAATTTTTTTTCATATTAGATATAAAAATTGATTTAGTTGGTCAAAGTTTTGGTATTCAGTTGAATAAGATCTTTCAAACCTTCAAACTCCATATAATGAATGTAAACACATATTATGCACATTATCTTGACTCATCAATTTAATTTAAACATGTCAGCGGAGAGGAATAATAAGATTTATGTATTATAATATAAATTTATTAAATTAAATAATACGAAATAATTTGTTACTTTCATAGTTAAGAAATAAAAATTGAATATTTATTTTATTTTTCTTTTATTTGAGATGATATAACAATATATTTAAAACAACGGATTTAATTTTTATTTAAATTGTCGCTTAACATTTTATTTATAGTAATTAATTATTTATTTAATCAACAGATAAGTACCCTGGAGTAATAGGATTTCGGCCAAATTTAAACTCCTAAATAGAATTTTATTTAGATAAAATTTAAAAGGTATTTCACACTTGATTTTTATTATTTTTATATAATTTCTCACAAATATTATATTCAAATATCAACATTTTTTCATAATTTTTAT
Organism: Dioscorea alata; assembly: GCA_020875875.1. Taxonomy (NCBI): domain Eukaryota; kingdom Viridiplantae; phylum Streptophyta; class Magnoliopsida; order Dioscoreales; family Dioscoreaceae; genus Dioscorea; species Dioscorea alata. The sequence continues at coordinate 17,521,845 of CM037025.1, read as the reverse complement.
AATTAAATTTCTTAACATAGTAAAATAACTCATATCCTCTCATGCAAATTAATTTATTTCGATATTTTACAGGAAACAACTAAACCTTGGCCGTTGGTTTTGGGGTATCACAACCCGAACATGTAAAGCAGGTAAATAGTATTTAATTTATTTAATTATTTTTCAACACATTAAATCATATAAATTTTTAAAATTTTGGTAAATATGAAAAATTTTATGCATGTATGGCAGTTATCAATATGGGGAGCGGATGAACCATTGGATAGCCCAATGGTATGACACCAATGTGTTAAAAGGGAGGTCATGAGTTCAAATCCGCTCCCCGACAGTACTGTTCTCTGTACTGTTCATACACTGTTCACCCGAGATGTCTATACTATTCTATACTGTTCATATACTGTACACCGGCTTTAATACTATTCACATACCCAGGGTGCTTGTCGCCTATTATTCAAAAAATAATAATAATAATATGGGGAGCGGATGGTGTGATTGTTGGGAGTGCAATTGTTAAACTTTTAGGCGAAGCTGAAAATTATGAAGAAGGATTGAGGCATGTTGCAAGCTTTGTTAAGGCTTTTAAGGCTGCCATGCCTCAAAACTCATTGCATGAAGATCAACACAAAATTTGATATTTAATGGACAACACAAGTTTTTGCTTAGTTCGCTATTTGATTTGCACAAGTATTGAACAAAATATTGTAAAATTACTTTAATATCTTTTGTTCTATCTGTGGGATCGAAAATACTCGCCAGGCGTTATGTTGGTAAAAAGACACGGGACGATATATCGAATCACAAATATTATTTATTTTATTTCTTGTGAACTTTTCATTTCTAATAGAGTAAATTAGCCTTTATTTCAAATTATAAATTTCATTATTTCTTTCTTTAATATATATATATATATATATATATATATATATATATATATATATATATATATATATTGCTGTCTATGCTTCGTCACCACGTCGCATGCCTTGTTACTGTTCTTAAGATATATATCTCGTCACCGCTTTGAAATTTGGGTATTTAAAATTTGCCGCAGCTTTGGAGTTAACCAGTCCAGTTTGGTGTTGCCAGACTATCATAAAATGATATTTGAAGTCGTATGGACTATCAGTGTTGTCAGATGAAGAGTGATTACAGGATCACAAATCAAAGGCGCGGTGTAAGATGACATGTAGAATGGAAGCAATGAGGTGGAGGAAAACTCCAGAAGCTAAAAAAGACTTTATTTTGAATGATGGAACTATTAATTTTATATGTTTATGCACATTAGTGTTATGTCAATTGTCATGCTTTGTATCTAGAAAAGTCTAGTTAAATCTTAAAGTTTGGTGGCTACTACTATGTTGAGTTGGTGAGGTGCATGTTCTTGAATGATGTATGTGTGTGTGATTATATATGTGATGGCTGAGAGTTTCTCAGTGTACAAGCAAGTAATGTTTGCTTGAATACTGGAAAAGTGAGAGCATTGCTTCCATCTTGTGTGAACCTTTGTTTTTCATTTTTCTCTCTTTGTGTTGAGTTGAAGGTAATTTTGATTTGCTCTCTCAAATCCTAACACTAGTATCAGAGCTTTACAGGAAGAAGCAATGACCATTTTCTACATCAAATTGCAGCAAATCCAACATTAGATGCAACTCAGCCTCCATTACCCATGTTTAAAGGTGCAGGCTATGAAAGGTGAAGCACTAAAATGAAGACCCTCTTAAGATCACAAGGTATTTGGAAGGTTATAGAGAAGGGAGTATTAACCTCAAGCGAAGCCTCTCAGATTGAGGAAAGTCAGAAAGATGATGCTTGGGCATTATATCTCATTCAGCAAGCTGTAGATGATTCGATTTTTGAAAGGATTGCTGGTGTATCTTCAGCAAAGGAGGCTTGGGAGCTTATTCAAAAACAATATCAAGACACAACTAAGATTATGTCAGTAAGAAGGCAAACCTTACGACAAAGGTTTGAAGTGTTACAGATGAAGGATAGTGAGAGCATACATGAGTATATTACTAGAGTTGTGACAATTGTGAATGATATTAAAGCCCTTGGGTACAAGGTCTCAGAAGAAGAGGTGGTTTCAAATGTGTTGAGAAGTTTGTCTCCAAGATTTGATTATGTAGTTGCTACCATTGAAGAGTCTAGAGACATTTCTAAGCTTTCATTGGATGAACTAAGTAGATCATTATAGGCACATGAAGCAAGGATGGATAGATTTCTTGATAAATATGAAGACCATGCATTGAATGTCAAGGAAGAGTCATCTGGTATAAAAAATGCAGAGAAATGGATTCCTAAAGGATGTGGGAAGGATGCTATAAGAGGCAGAGGACGCAATAGAGGCAGAGGAAGAAGAGCAATTTTAGAATAATTGCTGCAGAAGAACAACACTTTACCAACAAAAATGCATCAAATGCCATATATGAAAAAAGTATGGCCATGTAAAAGCCAATTGCTGGTACAAAGATAGAGCTCAAGAGAAGAATCTATTGTTAACAAGTGATAAGAGCACTGGGAGTGATTTCGCCAACTTGTTCATGGCTTTCACAGGAGTTAAACACTTGAACCAGTCAGTGTGGTTGGTGGATAGTGGCTATTCCAACCATATGACTGGAAGGAAGGAGATTTTTCAGACCTTAGGTGAATCTCATCATCACAAGGTCAGACTTGGAGATGATAAGGAGATTGAGGTTGCTAGGAAAGGCACAGTAATTTTCAACACTCATGATGGTAAGACTAAACTCATACCAAATGTTCAGTTTGTTCCTGTCTGAATGTGATTAAAGCTTGTGTATGGTGTTGGGCGCCAGCTTGATGAAAAGATTATGCTGTACGAGGCGCAGGATATGCAACCTGAAGGAGAAGTCTACTTAAGGTCTTCATGAGCCTGTAGAGAACCGGTCAGTTCATCTAGTGACAACTTTGAGATGTCGTGAGACTCCTCGATGGCCACTGCAACATAATCAAACTTAGGAGCAAGACTCCTAAGAACCTTTGATACAACCTCAACCTCAGTTAGATCATAGCCCATGCCTTTGATTTGGTTGATAATAGTTATAACTCTTGCACTGTATGCCTGTATACTCTCCTCATCTTGCATCTGCAGGGTCTCGAAGTTTTGTCTCAACGCTTGGCGATGAACTGACACTATTTGAGAAGAACCATGATATTGTTTCTTGATCATCTCCCAGGCCTCGTGTGCTGTCGCTGCCTTTGCAATTCGATCAAGGATATCCTCATCAACGGCCTGTTGAATGAGACAGAGTGCCTTTGCATCCTTCTTCTTGCTTTCTCTTTGCCTTGCTTCATCTTCAGCTTCTGCCATTCCCTTCTCCACCATCTCCCAAAGTTCATGTGAACGGAAAACAGTTTTCATTCTCAGGCTCCACCGGCCATAGTTCTCACCTTTGAAGACAGGCACACATGGTTGTGACAAACTCACTGGATTTGCATTTGCAGCCATGATATGTAGCAACCACAGCTGTGATACCACAATGTTAGGTATTGAAGGTCTCACAGTTGTCAACCAAATCAAAGGCATGGGCTATGATCTAACTGAGCTTGAGGTTGTATCAAAGGTTCTTAGGAGTCTTGCTCCTAAGTTTGATTATGTTGCAGTGGCCATCAAGGAGTCTCACGACATCTCAAAGTTATCACTAGATGAACTGACCGGTTCTCTACAGGCTCATGAAATGAGAGTAAATCGTGTTGTGGATAGATTGGCTGAGAAAGCACTCCATGCGAGGATTGAAGGTGCTGCTCAATGGTCAGGTGAAAGAAGAAGCACAAGTGCAACCTCTACTTGGAACAACACCAACATTAATGGCAGAGGGAGAGGAAGAAGCTTCTCTCGTGGAAGAGGAAGAAGCAGAGGAAGAGGTAGAAGCAATGAGTCAAGAAGCAACGTACAATGTTTCAATTGTAAGAGATACGGGCACTTCAAGTCGGAGTGCTGGGCTAAAGGAAAAACTCCAGAGAATGAAGCCAATCTAGCAACTGAAGTCAATGAAACTAACAACTTGTTCATGGCTTGCAGGGACCCCATAGTTGAAACTAAATCCGTATGGCTAGTAGACAGCGGATGTTCCAGTCACATGACCTGGGAAAGATAGTTATTCAGTCGTTTAAACAATTCGATGAAGGAAAATGTACGTTTGGGCGATAACAAGGAGATCAAGGTAGAAGGTGTGGGCATCGTGACAGTCACTTCCCCTGATGGGAACCCAAAACACTTGCATGATGTTCAGTATGTCCCTGGACTCGCGCATAACTTACTGAGTGTGGGGCAGTTGCTCTTAAAAGGATACCCAGTTTTGTTTGAAGGTAACAATTGCATCATTAAGGATGAGAGGTCAGGGAAGCTAATCATCTCTATCCCTCGCACACCTAATAACATGTTTCCGGTTGACATCTCCAAGATAGGAAGAGCAAGTGTAGCCATTGATCAACCAAATGTAACCAGGCTGTGGCACATATGGTATGGACATTTGAACTATAAGAGTTTGAGAACCTTAGCAGCGAGGCAAATGGTGCATGGATTGCCGGTTCTGAAGGGAGAAACACAGTGTGAAGAGTGTGTGGTAGCTAAGCAATCACGAAGACCATTTCCAGAAGAGAAGGCATGGAGAGCATCATCTTGTCTCCAACTAGTTCATGCTGACTTGTGTGGTCCGATGAGCACTGATTCAATTGGAGGTAACAAATATTTTGTTTTATTCATTGATGACTTTAGCAGGATGTGTTGGGTGTATTTCGTCAAGAGCAAAGCAGACACATTCAACTGTTTTCGGAGGTTTCATGCTCTGGTTGAACGTGAGACTGGGAAGAAGCTCAAGACTCTGCTGACTGATCGTGGAGGTGAGTTCCTGTCTAGTGATTTTAGGGATTACTGCAGCAACCTTGGCATTAGACGAGAGCTAACGGCACCCTACACGCCCCAACAGAACGGCGTGGTGGAAAGAAAAAACCGGACAGTTGTGGAGATGACTCGGAGCTTACTCAAGAGTGGCGAATTGCCCACAAGATTCTGGGCAGAGGCCGTCGCCACCTCCGTGTACCTGATAAATAGATCACCCACTCAAGCAATTCAAAACAAAACACCATTTGAAGTATGGCATGGTGCAAAGCCACGGGTTGGTCATCTCAGAGTTTTCGGTAGTATAGCATTTGCTTTAATACCATCTCAGAAGCGAACAAAGTTGAGAGAGAAATCGGAGAAGTGCATTCTTGTGGGGTATAGTCCAAAGACAAAGGCTTACAAGCTCTACAATCCGGCAACAAGCAACGTGGTGATCTGCAAAGACGTGGTATTCCATGAAAACAAACTCTGGTACTGGAATAAAGGTGAGGAAAGGGAAGCCATTATTATCGTTGATGAGTCAACGGTCAATGCTAGTGAAGATCTTCCCACCAATGTTAACGCGACACCTGGCTCAACTGAGGAATCAATGGAGTCAACTGAAGAATCGGGGTGATCAAACACAGAAGAAGCTGGAGAAATAATGAGGCAAGAGATTGCTCCAACGGATGGCTCTCCTCCCAGGAGGACAAAAACCATTGTTGAAATCTATAACTCCTTCACCTTTGCTTTGAATGTCACCGACCCCTCATGCTTCAAGGAAGCAATTAAGTGCAAGGAATGGAAAGATGCCATGGCTGCAGAGATGAAAGCTATAAAGAGCAATAACACTTGGGAGCTCACTGAATTACCACCAAACAAGAAAGCAGTAGGCATCAAATGGATTTACAAGACGAAATTCAGAGCAGATGGACAAGTGGAGAAGCACAAAGCAAGGTTGGTTGCTCGTGGGTACACACAGCAGCACGGAGTGGATTATGAAGAAGTCTTCTCACCGGTCGCGAGGATGGAAACCGTGAGGATTCTCCTCGCTCTTGCTGCTAGGAATGGTTGGCCGGTGTATCACTTCGATATCCGCTCAGCATTCCTAAATGGTGAGATCATGGAAGAGGTCTTTGTTGATCAACCGGAGGGGTACAAGGTGAAAGGAAAGGAGCACATGGTCTATAGATTGAGGAAAGCCTTGTACGGTTTGAAGCAGGCCCCTAGGGCCTGGTACAGCAAGATAGATCAGCATTTCAAGAAGTGTGGGTACACAAGAAGTGAAAATGAGCATACTATGTATAAAAAGGCTCAAGGTGGCGAAATTTTATTGTTGAGTCTCTATGTTGATGACATACTATACACCAGCTCCTCAGCAGAGATGGTTAATGAGTTCAAGAGGGAGATGACTGGCACCTTTGACATGTCTGATCTGGGTTTGGCTAACTACTTTTTGGGGCTTGAAGTGAAGCAGATGGCAAGTGGAATTTTTATCAATCAAGAGAAATATGTGTGTGATCTTATTGCACAATTGGGAATGGAAAAGTGCAATCCAGTGAAAACACCTATGTGTACAAATGATCAGCATCTATTTGAAGATGGAGCTGAGAAGGGTGACGCATCAGGATTTCGAAGCTTAATTGGCAAGATGCTATATATCACACACACCAGACCCGATATATGCTTTGCAGTGAACATGTTATCAAGGTTCCTATCTAATCCTAGCAAGCATCACATGTGTGCAGTAAAACGCATAGTGAGATACTTGGCAGGCACAACAAAGTTTGGACTTTGGTATCCACGGGAGTCAAATGGTTTTTTGGAAGGATTCACAGACAGTGATTGGGGAAGCTCCAAGAATGATCGGAAGAGCACTTCAGGCATGGCGTTCTTGCTTGGTGCTAGTGCAATTGTGTGGGGATCCAAGAAACAAGACATCGTAGCTTTGTCAACCACGGAGGCCGAATACATTGCAGCTACTACAGCAGCGTGTCAGTCCGTTTGGCTCAAGAGAATGCTATCTGATCTTGAGATAATCATCACTGATCCAATCACAATTTGGTGCGATAATCAATCAGCAATTTCGATTTCCAAGCATCCTACTCTCCATGGGAGGACTAAACACATAGATATAAGGTATCATTTTATAAGAGGACTGATAGCTGAAGGTGTAATCACTCTCCAACATTGTGATACTCTGAATCAAGTGGCAGACATTTTTACAAAAGTTCTGCCTGAGGAGAAACATGAAAAACTCAGAGCAATGCTGGGAGTCATCAAGCTTCAATCAAGGGAGGGTATGTCTGAATGTGATTGAAGCTTGTGTATGGTGTTGGGCGCCAGCTTGATGAAAAGATTATGCTGTACGAGGCGCAGGATATGCAACCTGAAGGAGAAGTCTACTTAAGGTCTTCATGAGCGTGGAGACCCATGTTAGCATGGAAATAGGGTCTGCAGTTACTGCTGCATGCCCTATTGTGTCCTGATGGCACAAGTTATCCTATTCTAGTGTATTTTCTTTTGAATGTTTTTAACCTTTAGTCTTTTGTATGCTTTTACTTTTAGTTGTAAGGTTATATTTGGTTTGACTAGTTGAATGAAAGTAAGTGACTTGTGGAGTGCTCTGTGTAAGCTGTAAGCTAAGTGTGAGTGTGTGCTGGTCCTTAGCTCTGAAGCTGAGCCCCTTCTTCGGTGAACGGTGAGCTGTGAGACCTTCAATACCTAACAGTTCCTTCACTGGCTCATAATCCCCTCAGTGTTGGACAACTGATAACATCTGGGTATGAGGTTATGTTCAAGGGCAACTCTTGTATAATAAGTGATGCAAGAACTGCAGCTCAGTTGGTGAATGTTCAACGTACCAGCAACAACATGTACCCTCTGGAGTTATCACCAGTCAACTATGCTTGAGTGGCTATAAAAAATCTTAATGAATTGCTCAAATGGCATGCCAGGTATGGTTACTTGAGCTCTCAAAACTTGCAGAAGCTAAATCTAGAAAAAATGGTCATTGGGCTGCCTCAAATAGAAAAATTTAGCAAGTGTGAATCTTGCATTTATGGCAAAATGTCCAGAAAGTCTTTCCAGTCTAGTGTAGCATGGACAGCCAAAGAACGATTACAATTAGTCCATGCAGACGTGTGTGAACCCATGCAAGTGGCTTCTCTTGGAGGTACTCGTTATTTCTTACTGTTTATTGACGATTTTACCAGGATGTGCTAGGTATATTTCATTAAAAATAAGTATGAAGTATTTACATGTTTTCAAAAATTCCTAGCTCTAGTTGAAAGACAATCAGGTTTGAAGCTTAAGGCATTGAGAACTGATAGAGGAAGTGAGTTCTCCTCTAATGAATTCAAGGTGTTCTGGGAAAAGAATGGCATTCGAAGAAAGTATACAGTGTCCTATACCCCTCAGCAAAATGGTGTTGCTGAGAGGAAAAATCGGACACTGGTTGATCAAGCTAGGAGTATGTTGAATTTCAAGCAGTTACCTACTGCTTTCTGGGCTGAGGCAATCTCTACTGCATCATATATTTCCAATATCTCACCTACCACGGCATTGGCTCATATGACTCCTTATGAAGCCTGGAGAGGAACTAAACCAAAGGTGAGTCATTTGTGAATTTTTGGATGCTTAGCTTTTTCACGTACTCCATTTCCTTTATTGCAGAAACTAGATGAAAGAGCTGAGAAATGTATTTTCATTGGCTATTGTGTTGAGGCTAAGGCATACAAACTATATAATCCTCTCACAGTCAAATTATTGATAAGTAGAGATGTTGAGTTTATTGAAGATGCTGCATGGTCCTGGAATTCTAGTGAAGACTCTTCTCAAGTTATGCAAAGGATTGTGGTGCCAGGATTTTTCCAAGATAGGCAAACCTCTCATTTAAATGAACAAAGTACAAGAAGTCAAATCTCAAGAGAATCAAGTCAACAATCAAATGAGAGAAGCTCTAGTTCACTACATGAAGATTAGTCTGTTGAAAGTCAACCTCAAAGTGAAACTGAATTAACTACTCCTCGTAGAGTTTGTGAATTAAGAGACATATATGAAAGCTGTTCATTTGCTCTTAATGTCCATGATCCACAATCTTTTGAAGAGGCTCAATAATCTCAGGAATGGAGGGATGCAATGAAAGAAGAATTGGATGCTATTCATAAAAATGAAACTTGGGAATTAGTTGATGCATCTCCTGAAAAGAAAATCATTAGATTGAAGTGGATTTTCAAGACAAAATTCAAGCCTAATGGACAAGTTTTGAAGCACAAAGCACGTTTAGTGGCTAGAGGCTATGTTCAAGAGTATGGTGTCAATTATGAAGATGTGTTTGCACCTGTAGCTTGCATGGGCACAGTTCGGCTACTTTTGGCTTTGGCTGCAAGTAAAGGCTGGCCAGTATATCATTTGGATGTTAAATCCACATTTCTAAATGGAGAAATTAATGAGGATGTTTATGTTGAGAAACCAAAAGGTTTTTTAATTCTGGGTGAAGAAGACAAGGTATTTAAATTGAAGAAAGCTCCAAGAGCTTGGTACAGTCACATTGATAACCTTCTTCTCAAGTAGGGTTTTCATAGAAATTCTCATGAACATTCTCTATACAAGAAAGAAAGCAAAGGAGGTGAAATTCTATTAATATGTATTTATGTGGATGACATTATTTGTCTTGGCTCATTTCTTGCAATGGTGCAGGAATTCCAAGAAGATATGAAATTAAATTTTGAGATGAATAATCTTGGCCTAATGACATCTTGGGATTAGATGTTTTTCAAGGCTTTTATGGAATTCATATTTCTCAAAGGAGATACACTGAAGATCTATTAAAGAGCTACAACATGCACCAATGCAAACCTATACCTACACCCATGAACTCAAGTTTAAAACTCCAAACACAAGATGGGTCTAGAAAAACAGATGCAGGTACATATAGAAGTTTGATTGGGCGCCTGATCTATTTGACCCATTCAAAGACCAGACATCTCATTCAGCATTGGAGTTCTCTCTAGATTTATGATTTCTCCAACCAAGTATCATCTGGGAGTAGCTAAATGAATCCTCAGATACCTTATAGGTACTACTTCATATGGAATTCTATATGAAAGAGAAATAGCTGCCAAGTTGGTGGGGTATTCAGACAGTGATTGGGCAGATTGTTTAGATGACAGAAAAAGCACTTCGGGTGTAGTATTTAATTTAGGATCTGGTGCAGTTACTTGGTCATAAAAAAAGCAGGAAATTATAGCTTTATCCTCCACAGAAGCTGAATACATTGTCCTCTGTTCAACTGCTTGTCAAGGTTTGTGGATGAAAAGAATCCTAGAAGACTGTGGAATTCAGTGTTTTGAATCCATTCGTGTGAAATGTGATAACAAGTCATGCATTGCCATATCCTGGAATCCTGTTCTACATGGTAGAACAAAATACATAGATGTTAAATTCCATTTTGTCCATGGTTTAGTTGCATATGGAGTCATTCAGTTGGAATACTGCAATATAGAAGATAAATTAGTAGATGTTCTTACCAAGCCTTTAACAATCCAAAAACATGTTAAGATGAGAAGTTTATTAGGTGTTTGTGATTTACAATCAAGAGGAAGAGTGCTGTCAAATGAAGAGTGATCACAGGATCACAAATCAAAGGTGCAGTGTAAGATGAGTTGTAGAATGGAAGCAATGAGTTGGAGGAAAACTCCATAAGCTAAAGAAAACTTTATTTTGAATGATGGCACTATTAATTTTATATGTTCATGCACAGTAGTGTTATGTTAATTGTCATGCTTTGTATCTAGAAAAGTTTAGTTAAATCTTAAAGTTTGGTGGCTACTACTGTGTTGAGTCGGTGAGGTGTATGTTCATGAATGATGCATGTGTGTGTGATTATATATGTGATGGCTGAGAGTTTCTCAGTGTACAAGCAAGTAATATTTGTTTGAATGCTGGAAAAGTGAGAACATTGCTTCTGTCTTGTGTGAACCTCTGTTTTTCATTTTTCTCTCTTTGTGTTGAGTTGAAGGTGATTCTGATTTGCTCTCTCAAATCCTAACACTATCTTCACATCACTTTTCCTCGCTTTGGGATTTTTGAACTCTCATTTTCATTGCAATAGTTTCACATGGGCTTTAAAACCCAAAAATTAGGACAGGGACATTCATTCCGAATCAAATCACATATAGTTGCCAAGTTCAATCTTCTTGTTGATTGCATGATTCTATAACAGTGAAAACACCTCCAATGATTGCACAAATATTAGTCAGGGAGTGCAAGAGTGATGTGTGTGTGTGTATAATTTGAAGGAAAAGTTTTTTTCGTCATCTCATGTTTTTCATTTACCAAGTTATCTAGACTAGGTGAGAAATTTCCAACACCATACTTCCATTGAATCTGCACATTATGGCTAGACAAAAATTAATTTTAAGAGGATTAATCTCTAAATTAAGGACAATCCTCCAAATGGACTAAGTAACACTACCCACGACAAAACTACTCCATAATTCCAGACACTCCATTCGACACCGTTTCAATACAAACATATCTTGACCCATATCATTTTAATGCTCATCCGGCACTAGCTTCCCTCAAATCAATCATAAATGCATGTCCAGACTATCATCCCCAACCACAGAGTCTCACACAAAGAGAAAGGAAAATAAATAGATCTTGATACTGATGATCCTATTGTTACTAGACTTCTCATATGTTTGTCATGCAGATCCTGATCCACTTGATGACATTTGTATTGTTGATTTAAGTACAGGGCAGAGATTTACAAATGGGTATCCTTGCAAAACTACCTCGCAAGTCACAGCAGCTGATCTTGTCTCTGATGTCCTAGCTAGCCAAGGAGGGCAATACCAGCATTGTGTTCGGCGCCTTCACTACAGGTGGCACTATTGTAGCATTCTTGGGCCTCAACACCATGGACATGTCCATGAATCATGTCGACTTAGCACCCAAAGGCATCAATGCACCACACATGCATCCTCATGATTTAGAGCTTGTGATAGTTGTTCGGGATACACTATTTATCGGTCTCATTATGATTGATAACAAGTACTTCTCCAAGGTGGCAAAGAAAGGTGAGATGGTCATTATGCCCCTAGGTCTAATGCATTTCCATTTCAATTTGACGCAATCTTGATTCACATCAGAGAATTCTTTTTTTCTTTTTTTGAGGATTATGTTTGGTTAGGGTTTAGCCAGCATTCGCTCAACTGTCTTCATCCTTGTACCATGGCTTGAGTTTCTTGCAATGCCCTCATGGCTTCCATTGATGGCGGGTTCAAGAATTGATGTAGTGTTTAACTCTCCCAAAAAAATTTTAGCAGAAATCTTTTATGTTGATCCACTTGGATTCTGTGGCTTAGTATATCCATTGTCGTGCCTTATCTCAGAAAGAGAATGCTTTTCTCCATAAGAGAAGAAGAAATCTTAGTCAACTATGATCTGTTGGCCTGTGATACTTCTTGAGACGCAGAATTTTTCTACATGCTCAGCAATAAAGGGTTTGTCTCCTCTAATGGCATTTCATTTGTAGTAAGTAAGGGATTTTCTGCATTTGATGAGGGTCCACCATTCTCCAATGGCAACGTAGCAGCAACACAAGCAGTCTGCATCTTCATTCTCGATGGTTCTTCCACTACCTTTGGCTTTGGCTTGGCGGCTGCAGCTGGCTTCGGCTTTAACTAGTCTTTCGGCTTTGCCACAATCTTAATCTTCGCGACAGTTGGTTTTGGTTTCGGCTTTGGCTTTGTCTTTATTTAAGCAGTGGTGACGGTGGGGGCCGCGGGGGTCTTGGAAGCTAAAGGGATCTTGTACGAGTTCTTAGTCTTGATGAGTTTGGCAGAGGTGGTGAGCTTGCAGAGCCGAATGAGAAAAAGCTTGGCAAAGTTGGGAGGAAGCCTTTCTTGTGCTTATCTTCGATGAACTTTCCAATCACGTATTGGCTTGATCTAGTGCATTCTTCCAGCATCGTGATTGCTTCTGTTATATTTCCTTGGTAGGTGGCGAAGAAGTTAGGCATTGTTGACCAGTCAATAGAGGTAGTGGAAGGGTCAATAGAGAGTCCAAGTGGTGAGCTGGCGACATAAAAACAACCTTTGATCATTAAAAAAAAACAAGGAATGAGAGACACATGGAGACTCATGAGGCACAGAAGGATGTAACCGAATTGGTAGGTGGCGAAGAAGTTAGGCGTTGTTGACCAGTCAATAGAGGTAGTGGAAGGGTCAATAAAGAGTCCAAGTGGTGAGCTAGTGACAGAAAAACAACCTTTGATCATGAAAGAAGCAGGGAATGAGAGACACGTGGAGACTCATAAGGCATAAAAGGATGTAACCGAATTAGGAGAAAGAGCAATCAGTGATCGACACGTGGCGAACCACTTGAGGAGGCCTAATAGTTTGTACGAAGGGTTCGTGATGGGATGATTGGGAGAAATATAAGAAGGAAGAAGAGAGGAAGCTGGGGGCATGGTTATTTTTGGGTAATCTGGGCTTGGCTGGAGCTAGGAGATGGTTCTCGTTCTTATGGCTGGTTCTTATCTTTGACTTTTGTTTTGATTGTAATATGAGTATTTAGACTATTGATAACTCCCTAGTATTGTTTTGATTCCTGTTTGAATGATTGTGTTGATGATTAAGATGCTTAATTGGTTTAAATTAGAAGTAATAGATTGATTGCTCTAAGGAGTAGTTGCTTCAATTCAATATAGATCTGTTCATTTTGAGTAAATTTGGTATTGTTTCATCGATTGCTGCTAGATCTATAACAAATTGGTGCTTTCATTCTCTAGTTTTCTTTTCAATGGTTGATTCCACTCGCTTGAAGGATATTTCAACGAAATTAAAGATGGTGTTGGCTATAATGGATCAACGAGATGATCGTATTAAATCGTTGGAGTAGTCAATCACAGCAATCTCTCAGTTTATAAAGGCTCATCAATCTTTTCCGACTGTTACACAGGGAACAGTCTTGGGTGATCCTACTCAAATCTCTTCACCAATGCTGGATTCGCAATCACTAGTTCCAGCATCACTACGTTCTATGCGTTTTGAGTTTCCTCGCTTCAATGGAGCAAATGCATCTCAGTGGATCTTTAGTGCGGATTAGTTCTTCCATTTTTATGATATCCATGATCCATATCGTGTTTGTATTGCTGCAATTCATATGGATGGTGATGTGATTCCTTGGTTCCAGATGATCCAGAAATCAAGTGAGCTACTATCTTGGTCTTCTCTAATGTCTGTAGTGGAATCTACATTTTGTCCTTCAATTTTTTAATGTGCTCACTATGCTCTGTTTAAACTCCAACAACAAGGCTCTATATCCAGTTATTTTATAGCCTTTACTACCTTGGAAAATAAGGTAGAGGGATTATCTATAGCTACGCTTCTCGATTGCTTTATTAGTGGATTGGGACATGATATTCAACTGGAAGTATTGTCCTTGCAACATGATTCACTCACCAAGGCTGCCATATTAGCTTGGGTCTTTGAGGATAAATATCAATCCTCACCTACTAATATCATGCGTTCCACTTTCAATGCAATTGCTACTTTAAAAAGGCAAGCAAGGCCCTTCATTATTACTACCACCAGTTCCACGAGTATCGAATTGTCTTCAATTCCTCCGTGACCACAGTTACTTGGGTATTCTACAGTGAAGCGAATATCCTTTAATGAGATGTAGATTTGCAAGGCCAAAGGACTATGTTTTAATTGCGAGGAACGTTACACTCAACAACACAAATGTCCAAATAAGCAAATGTTGCTGTTATAATAGGATGGTTCTCAAGATGAGGATGATACAGCGGGTTATCTTTTGGATCCAGATCTTGACCTAGTCGCTGCAGTACAACAGCAATTTCATAGTATGTTCTTGAATGCATTGGATAAATGCACACCTTCAAGTACCATGTGATTTCAGGAGACTGTAAATGGAAACTGGTTTATATCTTGTTGGATAGTGGCAACGATGATAATTTTGTCCAACCAAGAGTGGCCAAGCTTTTACATCTGGATATCATTCAGACCCCAGTTATTAATGCACTTGTGGGTAATGGCAATACCCTTCAAGTGGGAAGGTTGGTTAAGGATATTTTAGTTATGGTGCATAACCACTCCTTATGCTTTGATGCTTATGTTCTTCCTATCAAGGGTGCAGATATTATCCTAGGAGTTTCTTGGCTTGCTTGATTGGGTCCTTATATGATTGATTACAACAAACTTTAGATACAATTCTATCTTGATGGAACCTTTATTACTTTGTCTGGTTTATCTAAGTCGTGACCAGTTGATATATCTCTTCACCAGCTTACCAGACTTCAGTCTACCCATGCAATTGATTATTATTTTGCCTTGTGTACGTCTCCTATGTAAATAACAAATTTGTTTCTTTTGTCAAATGACATCTCCAGTGATTCAACCAATTCGGGATTCTAATTGCCTGCTAATATGCCCACAGATTTACAACATCTTATGTTACAGTTTCAACACATTTTTTTAGCACATGAAGGCTTATCACCATCCCGTGCCTATGACCACCGCATTCCATTGATGTTGCAAGTACAACCAGTTAAAGTTCATCCATATCGGTACCCATATAGTCATAAATCTGAGATAGAAAATATGGTGCACCAAATTTTACAGGATGGTTTAATTAAGCACAGTACATCTCCATTCTCCTCCCCTATTTTGTTGGTGAAAAAGAAAGACGATACCTGGAGGTTTTGTACCGATTATTGAGCTTTGAATACCATTATAGTTAAGGATTCATTCCCTATTCCAATGGTCGATGAACTGTTGGACGAGCTTTATGGAAGCTAGTTCTTATCAAAGCTTGATCTTTGCTCAGGGTACCATCAGATACTTGTTCATCCTGATGATCGCTTCAAGACAGCCTTTCGGACTCATCACGGTCATTTCCAATGATGAGTCATGCCGTTCAGACTGTCGAATGCCCCTGCAACATTCCAGGAGCTGATGAATTCCATTTTTCAGTATGGTCTGCGTCACTTTGTCCTGGTTTTCTTCGATGATAGACTTATCTATAGTTATAATTGGGCTCAACACCTAAAAGATCTAGAATTAGTGATGTTGACTTTGCAAGCACATCATCTGTTCACCAAGTTCTCCAAGTGTTCTTTTGGAACAACCAAAGTTGATTACCTCGGTCATGTGGTGTTGCTTGCAGGAGTTATCATGGATCAAAACAAAGTCGACGCAATTCTCTAATGGCTAATTCCTTCTTCTGTGAAACATCTTTGGGGATTTCTGGGGTTAAGCGGTTACTATCGATGCTTCATTCGGAACTATGCTACACTAGCTCTATCGCTGACACTAATCTTTTGAAACGGGATAGTTTCCATTGGTCTGACTTTGTTGCTATTACTTTTGACAAGTTGAAGTTGGCTGTAACTTCTGCTTCTGTCCTCATTCTCCCTGATATCTTAAAATCATTCATTATTGAAACAGATGCTTCGAGATTGGGAGTAGGTGCCATTTTGAGCCAAAAAGGACACCCAATTGCTTTTCATTCTTGCAAGCTACCGGCTAGTATGGTGAAACAGTCAACTTATGTTACTATACTATCTATTTTGTAATTTTTTTTTTTTGAGTGCTTATACCTTATACACATGCTAGTGTTGATCTTTGAAGGTATTGCACTTACTTGTTGGAGATTCTTGGTCTAGTGACATGATATGCTACACTAGAAACTCTTTCGTTCCCTCTCGAGAATTTGATCTTTGAAGGTATTGCACTTACTTGTTGGAGATTCTTGGTCTAGTGACATGATATGCTACACTAGAAACTCTTTCGTTCCCTCTCGAGAATTTGACTGCTCTGCGAGTCTTTACCCTTTCTTGTGTCTCTCATAAGTACACCTTGCACCTTATGTTTGTCTAGTGAGTGATGTTTTATAATGGGGACACTCTTAGTACTTACTTTATTTCTTTAATTTAAGACAGATGCACAGCAGAAAGAGCTACCTCCTTTATAGTGTGTAGTCGCTCCCAACAAGTTAGATACGAAGTGTATGCCTTAGTGGGAGAGAGGGCAGCCTCTAGGGAAGTGTGAAAGCTACTGACCATGAGAAAAAAACATAAAAAGAACAGAAAAAAAAAGAGAAAAGAGAAAAGGCAATCATGCATTAAAAAAAATTATTATTGTGAAAAGTGCAAGAGTGAGACTGAATAAACACCCAAAAAGTTTCTCGACATGTTGTAGACTATAAGATAGTGGACTAGGAGACCGACACTTGGGAAAGTGATTTTCGTTGTAGAATGGACTACTCTTTAGAGGAATAATTATGATACCTGCTATTTTATTTGCTTGAGGATAAGCAAACGCTTAAATATGGGCATATTTGATAAGTGCTAAACTAACGATATTTTCTATATCATTTACACTGCATTTAGCATGAAATTCTATTTGTTTAGCACCTCTTTAGTACGAAATTTCATTCTTTTGTTCACAACGACCTTTATCTCAATTTAAGGAAGAAAGAAGTAAATTCGAGGATGTTTTGAAGCAAAATGAAATAAGTTGCTGAATCAAAGCTGCACAATGACTCACAAGAGTACGTCAATAAGCATCATGGGAGAAGATCACGCGTGACAGACATCTTCAAAGATCATCATTAGAGGGACATGAGTAACACACGTCATCTGGATAATCTTAGGATCCTCTAATCCCCAACCTTAGGAGAACAATTGGAGGGAGTTAGTCTACAAATAATTTAAAAGCTTATGTATTCTTTATTTGGTATTGTGGTTCTCTTGTGTTTTGATGTTTTTCTTGTTATATTCCATAAGAACCTTATTCGAGGGGAATTCTATGTCTAGGTCTCTCGGTTATTATTTATGAATCTTGATTGATTAATACAAATTTTTCTACTTTTCGTAACCATTGCATGTTCTTAATTGATTATTATTGTTAATGTGGATGAGGAGGATATGCCCCCATGTTGATGATGCCCATGCCATGATAGATCTATGCATGTTCTAAGAGGTTAGGCATAGCTAGGTTTTCCGATTAGGGATTGATTGTCCCTAAGCTTAGGGTCTGATTGGTCTCTTCTCGTGGGATTTCCACACTTAAGACAAACATAGGAGGCTGGGGTGGAAGAGATTCAATCTTAAGTTCCTAGTGATTTAGACCTAGTCTCCATGGCTTATTGGAGCTAGTAGGCCTTTGAATTCTCCCGGTTTGATCCTAGAACACGATTGACACTTAACACCTAGATAATTAATAATAAAGAAAACTATAGTATATACTCCCAACTCCTTCTAAATGTGCTTAACGATGTTTCCAACTGTATTGTTTAATAGTGTTGTGCAAGTAAACTAAAGAAAGAGCATAACCGATTAGACTATTGATTAAGTGAAAAAGAAGTAATAGGAGCCTCTTTCCATTCCTGGGGAAATACGACCCTCATATTCACCCACGAGGTATTATTTCATGACTTGTACACTTGCGGTATCATGGACCAATTGTAGTATTAAATGCATACTTACATGCTTATATAATTGCATAATTGACACACCCATAATGCGTTTGTCAAGTTTTTGGTGCCGTTGCCGTGTAACACAGTCAAGTGATTCTAGGAAAACTTGTAGCTTAGTGTTTTAGCCATTTACCCTTTTTTGTATTTACTTTAGTCAATTTGGTTTATTACGTGTGTCTATCGTTACTACACAATTTTGTGAACAGCTTTCTTTTCATGGTAGCTATAAAGGGTTAGTTGGAAAAGGTACTAGCCCTGCTTGATCAGTGGATTGAACACCATGTAATGTAGAAATCTTATGCACAATACATCAATGTAGTTGAGCCAGGCCCTACATCCAACATTTCCCTTGGGCAACATAAAGAGACAGCTTGGCAGGAAATGTTCAATCAGTTCTTGAAGACAGGGGAATTAGAAGAGAGAACAGTGAGCAGCTCCGTCGAAGACTCTCTGGGAATTGACAATTTAAAGACAAAAGGTATCAGCAAGGAGGAAACATAAGCATATGAGTTAGATGATGATGTCAATGACGTGCAGGCTCCTAAGGAAGAAGAGAACATCACCAGAGTTATATTGAATACTGATAATCAACTCAAACCATCTACTGAGGAACCGCCAAACCTGGAATTAAAGATATTACCATATCACTTGGAGTATACCTTTTTGGAAGAAGAATCATGATTCCCAATGATTATTGCAGTAGGTTTGGCTATGGAACAAAAGAAACAGCTGTTGGAGGTTTTACGAAAGCATAAGAGAACAATTGCTTAGAAAATATCAGACATCAAGGGAATTAGCCCATCCTTTTGCACCCACAAGATCTTGAAGGAAGATGAGACCCTTTGCCCTATCTCAATGAAGGCTGAATCCAAATATAAAGAAAGTAATGAAGGTAGAAGTAATGAAACTTCTGGATGCAGGTATTATTTATACGGTTTTAGAATGTGCATGGGTGAGTCCAGCATAAGTGGTACCAAAGAAAGGGGGATGATAGTAATTACCAATGAGAAGAACAAGCTCATACCCACTAGAAAGTTACAGGATGGCAGGTATGCATCGATTACAGGAAATTGAATGATGCCACCAGAAAGGACTACTTTCCAC
The DNA here is from genome assembly GCA_020875875.1 of Dioscorea alata. Lineage (NCBI taxonomy): Eukaryota > Viridiplantae > Streptophyta > Magnoliopsida > Dioscoreales > Dioscoreaceae > Dioscorea > Dioscorea alata. The sequence goes on along the minus strand of CM037025.1, from coordinate 17,502,389 downwards.
TGTTATTCATAGACTAGATACTAGAAAATTTAGCAAGGCACTCACATTATTGCTTTCTAGATGGATTTTCAGGATATTTTTAGATTCCCATATCTCCGAAAGACCAAGAGAAGACTACATTTACCTGCCTATATGGAACTTTCGCATATCACTGGATGCCTTTCTGATTATGCAATGCCCTAGCGACCTTTCAGAGATGCATGATGGCAATATTTGAGGATATAGTAAAGAACACAATGGAGGTATTTATGGATGATTTCTCTGTATTTGGAAACTCTTTTGATATGTGTCTCAGGAATCTAGAACGAGTATTAGCAGGATGTGAGGAGACTACCTTGTACTCAGTTGGGAGAAATGCCACTACATGGTCCCGGAGGGTATCGTGTAGGGACACAAAATTTCAAGAAAAGGGAATGGGGTGGACAAGGCTAAAGTTGCTACAATCAAGAAGCTTCCACCACCTACATCAGTCAAGGCAATTAGTAGTTTCCTGGGACATCTAGGCTTTTATAGAAGGTTTATTAAAGACTTCTCATAGATTGTTAGACCATTGACCAAACTATTAGAGAAAGATGTGTCATTTGACTTCGATCAGACCTGCACAACAGTATTCGAAACATTAAAAGATAAACTAGTAAACCAAGTTGATTATTATAATAAACCAAACATGATAATAAAAGCTAGTAATAAGAGTTTTCAATTAAACATGGTTATCACATATTACCACAACAATCCTGGCCATATAGGATTCCCGATCTCATTACCTATGATACTCTCAATACTGTGATCATATATCATTACTATAAACCAAGCAACCCCTTATCAGAGTCCACCTCATTAGCCATTCAAAACAATAATATATTTTTCTCCCAGTATGACATATCCAAACATCTTCAACAAATTTACATCAACAAAAGTGTATTGTTGAATTCTAAAATAATAAACTATATAATAAATAAATAACTTCATAAAATGATATTATAAATCTTATTTCCATGCCTTTTACATTAGAATTTTCCAATATAGTGTTTATGATTTAGGGTTATATAAGTGATAAGTGGTAGAAGTTCATATTTTCTATATCATTTACACTGCATTTAGCATGAAGTTTGACATGTTTAGCTTCAAATTAGTATGAAATTTCATTCTTTTGTTCACCATGACCTTTATTTCCGTTTTAGGAAAAAAAAAAAGGAAATTCGGAGGCGTTTTAAAGTAAAAGATGACAAGTTGCTGAATCAGAGCTTCACTACGACTCACAATGGCTGTGGTGACATCTCACCACTAGGGATGGGCATAGGGCGGGGAGTCCCCGCCCCTGCGGGGATCCGTCCTATTCGAGGAGGGGAATCCCTGATTTCCTCCCTCGCGGGGACAGGGACGGGGACGGGGACGAGGACGGAGGAATAAATTCCCCGGTCACTATAGCGGGGCGGGGACTAGGAGTGATCTCCCCACCCCGCAGAGTCCCCTCCTGTGTATATATATATATATATATATATATATAATATAATAATATGTTTGTTATTAGTAATGATTAGTCTCAATTAATATTTAATTTCATGGATTTTTTTTTTTCCATAGATTATTGGATTTTTGTAAGAATTGTATTAAAATAAAAAATAAAAAAATATATAATATAATATCATGTTTGTTCTTAATTGGTATTTAAGATTCTAAGTTCATGAATTTAAACATTAGATAACGGATTTTCTTAAAAAAAAAATTATATTGGGAGGCTGAGGCAGGGATCCCCATGGGATGGGGAATGGGGGTTTTCTCCTCCCCGATTCCTCAACCGGGGTGGGGACGGGGAATCCCCGCCGGAGATAGGGGAGTGAGTGGGGAGATACTCCCCGTCCCCGCCTAGCCCCATGACCATCCCTGCTCACTACGGCTATTGTACAACCTCATAGCTGTTGTTATCAAGTCGTGCCAATGTGGAACCACTTGAATCAACACAGGAGCCATAATGGCCTCACAGCGGCCGTTACAGAAACCCATCACGCTCGTGATCTAGCCACACATGCAACACCTAGAAAGCCGTGCCAGGAGGTGACTTGGATGTTAAGTAATAACTTATTCACCACAGGCATCACAATGCTCTAGTGGTAAGATCGTAGTGGACTCGATCCTATAAATACTCTAGGTTTCCCTAAATTCAGGGAGATTATTTTGCCGAATAAAGTAGGGCAGCTGGAGCTTTGGAGATCTGAGTGGATGGAGATGACTTTCAAGCATATTTCAGCAAATTCCAATGAGTTTCTCAAGGAGAAATTCAACAATCATCGTTAAAGGAGGGCTTACAAAGACGTTCGACTTCATCTTGTCAATTTTGGGATCCTCTCACCCTCAACCTTGGCAGACCTATTGGAGGGAGTTAGTTTAGGTATACTTTAAACGCTTATCTATTCTTTGGTCTTATGTCTCTCTCTTGCTTTAATGCTTTATTTTATGATCAATAAAACCCAATTCGAGGAGAATTGTATGTCTAAATCCCTCTATTATTGTTTATGAATCTTGATTGATAATTCAATAAATCTTTCTAGTTTTTTGTGAATTATTGCATGTTTTCTTGAATAATATTCTTGTTAATGTGGATGAGGAAGCTATGTCCCCACATTAGGAGACCCATGCTCTATTAGATGTATGCATGCTCTAAGAGGTTAGGTATTGCTAGATCTCTAGAGTAGGGTTTGATTAGATTTCTAGATTAGAATTTGATTAGCCCTTCTAGTGGAGTTCTTAAACTTAAGGCAAACATAGGAGGTTGGGGTGAAAGAGATTCTATCTTAAGTTCTAGATTAGGGTTTTTAAACCTGATTACCAAGAGATTAGGACCAGTAGACCCTTGAATTCCCCCAGTCAAATACTAGAATAGGATTGTCATACTCAACGCCTAACATAAGTAATAATCAAGATAATTGTTATATGTTCATCCAAATCTTTCCAATTGTGCGTAACAATTCTCCGATTGTATTGTACAATAAATTGTAGTAGATTAAAGAAAGAACATAAATGTTAAGCTATTGATTAAGCGAAAAGGAAGTTATAGGAGCCTCTCGCCATTCCTAGGGAAATACAACCCTCGCACTCACCCACGAGGTATTACTTGATGACCTGTACACTTATGGTATTAATAGACCAATTGTAATATTATTCACATATTTATCTTTGCATATTCACACACATCCTAAATGTCCATCAGCAAGCGGGACAGAACCATGACTTATTGGTAAGAGGGGCTGAGGGCAAAATGTCCAAGAAAATTCATTCAACATAATAAATGTTTCCAATATAAAATAGTGTGACAATGTAATCTTTGATTAAAACAACCTAGTTTATTATACATTTTGCTATATAGATATAACATTTTTTTTAAGCATTTTGTTATGTATACTTAACACTAAACCTTATTTAATTATACATATATACATTGTGATATATACTAATGTGTAATGTTTGATATTCTCAACATTACATCTCAATGATCTCATTGAGGCATTTAATCAAACGCATTGTAGTAGTATAACAAGAATGAAGTTACCAATAATGTTCTATGTTTTTCTCCCAAAAATTTTATACATTCATTGTCATTTACATTAAAAAAACAATACATGATCCAATAAAAGAAAAAAATACTAATATAGTCACTATTATCTCCAACCAACTTACAGAATTGCAAGGATGCAAACAAATAAAAAAAATCTTCAGAACTTAGTTTAAATATGCTAGCTGCCTTGCCTCCTTGGCCCATAAAACATAAGCCTGCTGCTCCACGAGTCTCACACACAATACAAGTCCACCAATTCCAATTTCCAAACATATTTGATTTAAATCTGGTGGCTGGATCATAGATCCAATGAAACTTGTAAAGATCAGGAGGTATTAAATAACATCCAATTCAATATAACTTGTACATATCATGAGGCATTAAAAACAATCCAATCCAATGATTCCCATGGATTTCAAATTCTCATCTTGGATAAGGTCTTTTCTTCCTTGATCGCAACCGGTTGACTGCTAAATCTTCCCATCTTAGTGACCTCATAAGCTTGAAACCAGAAGTAGAATTAAGGAAAGGAGATAAACAGTCATCTTGAGAGCTTGGTCCTTCAACATTAGGGAGAGAGGGGCTGCAACCTGTGGACAAAGGAAAGATGACAACTATCGATGGTGAGGGGGTTTGGTTCTAACCACCCCTCCCTTGATTTTCTCAAAATCTTATCAAAAATGAAATTTCAAAGATGGAAATTCGTTGGTAATAGAGAACTTCAGAGATGGAATCCCATAAGTGATAAAGATTTTCAGAGATATGATTCCCTAGATAATAAAGAACTTTAAAGTCTAAATTCCATGGGTAATAAACTCTTTTGAGAAGAAATTTCGTCGCTATTGAATCCATCAGCAATGAAATGTTTTAATTTCAATTTAATTTAATTAATTTTTATATTATATTTTTTTATGGAATTTTAAATTCAAGATGGAATTCCATGAATGATAAAGAACTTTAAAGACAGAATTTTGTGGGTAATAAAGTCTTCAAAGATGGAATTTTGTCTCTATAATATTTTATTAGCAATAGAATCTTTTAATTTTAATTTTATTTGATTAATTTGTAAAATATTGCCAATGGAATTTTGCTTTAGAGATGAAATTCTATTGGTAAAAGTTCTACATCACCTACAGAATGTTTTTCCATGATGAGAAGGCTTCAATGACTTATTTTTCTCTAACAAAAGTTTCCTATGAAATATTTCATCATGGAAGTCATCATGGATGAAATGTTATCCATTAGCAACAGTATTTTCAATCTCTAATGTCTTTTTTTTTTGTAAGGATTATAAATATAATATAAAATATTTAAAATATTGTTAACAAGTTTTTAGTAATATTCAAAGGAATAAAACAAAATTTCATCCATATTTAAGGAAAAAAAACACTCATATTTACATGATTGAAACATATTTGGATTTGAAGCACATTTCTTATGAAGTCAGAAAGTAGTCCATTCTTAATGTTGCACTTAGTAGAAAGACGAAGTTTTGATCATCAACACCAAAAGATACTAAGGAGTTGTTTGGTTTGTTATAAGTAAAATTACATTGTAAGTGAAAAAGTTATATTTCAAATTATATCAATGTTGTTTGGTTTGTTGTAATTAAAAATATTGTATTTACTTTTTTATTGTTTAATTTGATGTAAGTTAAGGGGTATAGTCATCATGTAAGTGAGATGATAAGATTACCCCCATTATCTATCATTAATACTAATAAGTTATATTATTCATAAAATTTAATATAAGAAAAATAATTAATTAATTTAACAATCATTTATTAAATTTAAAAATATGTAATATCCTTTAATTTTTTGCCTAAACATATTTGCATAATTCAAATTAAATAATAAATGGTATTGTTTAAACACAATATTAAATTAAATAAAACATAAATAACTATACGTTTAATCATATAATTACATAGGCTACAACATTTGCTTAAATTTACATGTTATAAATTATGGAATTAATGTTCATTCAACACATTATAAAATTCGTCCTTCAAAATACGGCATCTATAATATAGCATTTGGCATTCACAATCACAATGTTAGCACATAATCATATCCTTTAAAATACAACATTTGGTATTCTTGCAAAACTATACAAAACTATATTATTGTTTTATCACTACATTTCATTATTTATTCCTACAAGTTTCAAACTATATTATTGTTTCTGTTGGGTGGGTCCCCTTTCATGTGGGAACTCAACCCGGATTTTTGGGGACATTAGTGGTCAAACTATGTAAATAAATATATATGTAAAGCAAATGTCTGGTGGTGAAAACAGTGAAAGAAAAGAAAGCACTAAGATCACTTTCCTTTTTTTGTTTTCTCCTTTTGAGTAGCAGGCTACGAAGGTCTTGGGATTTTGAAGAAGAAAAGGCTCCTCAATCTTCTCTCATTCAAAGTCATTTGGGATTTCTTTGATGGTGGGAAGATCAGTTATCATTTTGGTGATATTCTTCCACCTATTGTCTTCTCTAATTTGATTTTGCAGCTATTATGTTGAGTTCTTTCTCTTGGTTTTGAGTTTTTTTTTTTGTGTGAGCTCATTGTGAGAACTTTAGCTTCTATTGTGGATGTTTGTTGAAGAGTCATCTTGCATTTGCAAATAGATTTCTGCAGTTTGAAGTGGGGTGAATTGGCTGCCATCTAGTAAGATACATTTGTGTGGTCTATTTCATGTTTGTATTTGACAGGGGATTTCAATTCCAACAGCTTCATGGGTTCCATTATGAAAAAATTTCAAATCCAAGCACCGCATTCAAACCCAACATGCTAATTCAAGATCAATCAAGAAACAAGAATTAGAAGAATTGATCATAAAAAAAATTGAAGAAAAAACCATGAGAAGAAGCATCACATGGGAAAATAGCCTAAAGTAATTGAATCAACGGCAACAACCATAGATGGCGTAGTGGAGGGTGGCACAAGTCTTGTTGTTGAGCATTTTGCTTCGAGAGATGGAGGGCAACATAGGTTGGTTTGGAAGACGGAAGACGGAAGACGGACAACAGAAGTTGGTCCAAGAGGTGAAGGATGACGCAAGTTGGTCTAAAAGGCGTAGGGCAGTGCATGTATTCTCACGTGCTCCAAAAAGATTGGAGTGGAGGATGGTGTAGGTCAACCAAGGCTTTGGAAGAGGCTAAAAGTGGATGATCAGGAGATGTCATGGGTCAAGCGCAAGAAGTGGAAGAGCTGGAGAATAGGGAGGTGCTAGAGTAATGATTGTATAGATTTGCTTTTACAACATTTCTATTTAGAACTAACTTAGCCATAAGTTAAAATGCTATAAAAGCAACCTAAGTTGTAAAACTTTTTACATGTAAAGTTAATTTCATAATGTTAGTTCCGCCGGTGTGGATTTGTGGGTTAAAAGATCACTCAAACACTCAAAGAAAAACACACACAAACCAAACAAGAAGGAGACACACAAAGTTGGTAACCCAGTTCGGCATCAACTCGCCTACGTTTGGGGGGCCAAGCCCGGAGATAAACAATCCACTAAAAGAGGTGGTAAACCATGAGTACAAACACTTGTCACTCACACTCACAAATAAAGAACACTACCCTCTCTAAATTGTCTAGTGCCTCCCTACTCTCTTTTTCAAGAGTCGCACCCAATCTCAGACCAAGGTAGTATATATAGACACCTCAACATCCCAAATATAGTCCATACCTCTTTTAGAATCTCCGCGGCTACTAACTTTAGAAACTTCCGAAATTAGCTGTTGCAACTCCTGTTGTAACATGATTTGCAACATGGCCCTGACTGCTGACTTGACTGAGTTCTGGTTTCGTTGCTAAGCGACCTCAAGACTCATCAACCACCTGGTCATGCTTAGTCCGAGTCGATGCTGCCAGATCACCTGATCCCGACTACCGGTAATTAGCCTCCCTCCTCAGCTCCTCATCACGTAGTCCCTCGCAAAGGGCGCACGTCTTTGTGCGTCTTCATGAAACTTTCCAAACTTGATCTTCAATTCACCTAAGTTTGGTCTTCAAATCTTCTATGATAGATCTTCAATCAATCAGCTCAATCATGCCACAAATAGGCATGTCTTCAATCATACCCTTAATAATATTCAACCAAATCTATTGAGGTTCTTCAAATCATATCTTCAATAGTCTTCAAATCTTTAATTGATAGATATTTCTTCATTTAAGCTCCCTTTATATTTAGTCTTCAATCACATCTCCTAAATATGGTCTTGATGAGATCTTGACTCCAAGTTGTAGCTTGCTTGATCTCCTTGCCAAAAATAGCTTCATCAAGATCTTCAAAAATATTTGCCTCCTAGCCAAGCCACCTTGCCATGTCACCATGCTTTCCATGTCATTATCCATGCCACGTCACTATAATTGTCGCATCATCTTGACTAGGTGTCAAATCATATCAACTTAAAATGTTCTTGCACTAACACATAACAAACCATATAACATTTTACATATAAAAACACTTAAATTAGAGTTGTTTAGTGATAGCCAAATAGACACTCAAGCACAATGCAATGCAATAAATATATAAATAATGGTTACAACATCTCTTGAATAAATAACATTTCTCCACATGGGAAAAACCATAGGTGTGGGCCATAAATTTCAGGCCCTCTTTATTCCATTCACCGAAGAAATAAATAATTTAAAAAATAAAATCCAACGAAACTCCCCATAAAATCAAACAAATTCCCGATCATTCCCAAAATAAATACAAGAAAAAAAAATCCAACCCGAGAGAGCGAGAGATGATGGCGTGTTCTTCAACATCTCTAATGGCGGCTTGGGCTCCGCAGAAGCCGCCCATGGCTTTCACCGGCTCCTTAGCTTCCACTAACTCTGTGTTCTTCAGCAATGGCGCCGGGGCACTGTCCTCGAAGAGTCTTAGCGTGGTCTCTAAGAAGATGAGGGGCGTTGCCGGCGTTGGGACCCCATCTAGGGGCCTCTCTGTCCGGTGCCTTTTTGGCCTTGGTGTGCCTGAGCTCGCCGTCATCGCTGGCGTTGCTGCCCTCGTCTTCGGACCGAAGAAGCTGCCGGAGATCGGCCGGAGCATTGGGAAAACCGTCAAGAGCTTCCAGCAGGTCCGGTTTCTTGTTCCCTTTTTCTGGAAAGTTGAAATTTTTTGGAGTGTTGGGTCTTGCTTTCTGTGTTTGTTTTTGTTAGGTTGTGATTTGTTTAGGTTTTCGTGTTGTTTTTTATATGCTAATGACCTGAGATCATAAAAAGTTTATGCTTTTTAATTAAGCTGTGTGTTCACTTTCGGATGGAATTCTGGAATTATTGAGAAATTTGACTTTTAGGATGGGGAAATGGTTCTGTTATTTTGGTTGGAGAACAAAAGATTAGGTCTTTTTGTTGGATTGTTGAAAAACATGGGCTTTCCCTCTTAAGATGTAACTCTTTAGGGTTTTTGTGAATCTTTGATGATCTCAAGAACTATTTTTCTTTCAAGGTTCATTTGCATGAAACATTGTTCTTGATCTTGAATTCTAGATGGTAGCGCGTTTAAAGATGGAGGTGCTTGTTAGTTCTTCTTTCTCCAAAAGTTTTGACTTTTCTTTTCTTTATGTTAGAGAATTTTTTGTTGTTTTTCATATCAGATGAGACGATGTTTATTATATATGTATAATAAATACAATTCTCTGAAGCATGTTGGCAAAAACTAGAGATTTGTGATTGGGAATAGTTGTGATGATGGGAATAATCATTCTTCTTCCATCTGAATTGTTCTTTCTTTCTTCTTTGAGTGTAGCCTTGAAACTCCATATATTTAAGTTTGAATGGTGTTAAGAGTTCTTTTTTGCTTGTTATGCTGTTTAAATTGTGATGTGATTTCATTCTATGACCTTCAAGATGCTTTGAGTCTTATTTTCTTGGTGGCAAGGAGAATCTGTCAATGCCAATAGTTATCTATAAGATGCAGTTACAAGTCTGTTAAATATCCACATGGCATTGCTGTTTTTCTTTGCTACTTTTCATTATTTCAGATGATAGATTCAGTCATTGAAAGTGTATATTCACTTTGAGCCTAATTACCTCTTTGCTCTGTCAATCATAAATGACCTGTTGATTGGTTACCTTAGAAGAAAGCAAGTGGCCTGGGCTATCAAACACAATACATAAATCTCTCTAGGAGTTTCATATTGTCTTGTGAATTCGGAAAGGATGATCTTTCTGTTCAATGAATTCTGTACTAAATATCTATTTAACAAGCATGGACCCAGACAGGCCACTCTGATAATAGTGGCTGTTGGTTTTCTGTGAATTGAATAATCAAGTTCCCCAATCGCACTCTGTATACTAGGTATGGGAAACAGCTAGTATTTGCTTATGTTGAACTATCAGAATTGGTTGTTAACTTGTTATGTAATGCAGTTTGAATAAATTTTTCATGCTGAATTTTGAGACTTGAGCGTCATCTAATATGTGGATGGACGTAAATACGAGTTTAGCTTATCACTTGAGGAAGTGTAATTTTCATAGCACAGTTCACATCATGGGGGTCCAACATGCTTATTATTATGAATCCTTATTGAAAATTCCTTTGTAATTATGTTGAGAGTTTGTGCTTGTATTTGAATTTGGTATGATTAAATGCATTTGTTGTGCTTGTATTATTGGAATAAATCCAAGATGGTGAAGTGGATAAAGCATGTGATCCCCTTGCCCGTTTTCATTCAACTGAAGCAAGTAATAGTTTGCACTAAGAAAACATAACTCATGTTTTATTTGGAAAATAACAGTCATAGCTCCCTAGTTGAATAATTGGTTGATCAGTTTTATAAAGATTCTGTAGATAGTAGATTTTATATATGCCTAATTAGAGAGTGGGTACCAAGACAGACTTGTTTTGTTCTTGCCATTGCACATTAGGATTTTAACTTTCTCTAGGACAACATGAGGCGCACTTGATTAAGAACCTGAGGACGTGATTGGTTCTTGTATGATAAGACACTGTTTGTGTTCTAGTTTTTATTTGAAATTTTTAGTACATGTAAGCCCTACATGTAAGCCCTACTTGTTATTCCTAGTTTCTCTTAATATGAGGGTTGATCTATACTGAACAAGTTACTTGTCTCGGTTTTGCACAATGTACTTATTTTATTAGATGACATTCTCATCAATGTCTTTATTTTTTTTAAAAAAATACATGCTTTTGGACGAAGAAATTTGATTTTAAAAATTTCTTTTTTTTTTTCAAAATATAGTCATTATTGTTGATCCCATTTTTATGTACAATGCTTATCCTGTTGAAGAATGTTTTCTTTAAAGGCATTGGAATGGATAATTGCAAAGTTCTTGTAGACGAAATTGTTTAATAACCAATTAACACTGCTGATAACTAGGTTAGGCAGTCTTTTCTTTTTAGTGAAAAGAACGAGATTAAGAAAAATGCCATTCTTAGATGGGTACAAACTGATATATAAGCCTTTTAAAACCTCTATTTGTTTACACAGCAATTTGAATGGTGGCCTGGTTGTATAGCTCGTTGCCTTTGAGACGTTGAAGACATGATTTCCTACATAGAGCTTATATTGTGAACAGAAGTGCTTGTAATTTTGAAGGAAAAGAAAAGGTTTTGAGAATATCAGAGATACAAGTGACTGGTTTATTTAACTCAACTTTAAGATCAAACTATACCACTAGGGAGCAAAGCCTCGATGATACCTTGAGATGATAGAATAGCACGTTTCCAGTCCGGGATCCCATTATCTATATCCTTTGACCCCACTCGCATAACCAAGAAAGCACTATGGGAAGGGAAGGAAGTTGTGGGCTGAGACGGAGGTCAGGATTTAATCATTTATATTGTATGCAACCATGTCAAACCGTTGTTTAAATCTAGTTTGCGCATATGATAAAAAACTAAATAGTTTGATGCTTTAATATATAGACAAAGGGCCGATTGCTGTTGTAAAACATAATTGCTAGTTTTCCAACTATGGTTATTTGAAGGCAAATTTGCTTGTCCACATAGTGGTTGTCATGAAAGCTTAGGTGTACACATACCTAAAAACAGGGATGACAAAGATGAAGGTATCCATAATGTCATAAAATTTCTAGTTTTGCAGGATTTCTAGCTTCTCTGTTCCAACTTCTCTCAATTTATGTTACCAATATCATAGTAATTTAGATTTCTGAGGGCCAAGGTTTGTACGATGGTAACTTATGGTTTACAACACGAGGCCTGGAAGCTCAAAAATGAAATTAGATTGCTGATAAAAGTATTACAAAACAAAAGTTTTTGGTGATTAGAAACAACCAGAAAGAATCAGGTAAATCACAGGGCACTCAGAAATCCCAACCAACTTGATGACCCATAATAAGAAACTGAGTCTATTTTCAAAGTCAAAAGTGACAAATATCTTGGGTGACATAATCTGTTAAATGTAGCTGATCCCGTGTTAAATGGAAAGACTAAAAAAGGGTAACACAGATTATCATACTTTCTAAAGAGTAAGACAAAAATGAAAGTAAAGAAAAAGAATTACAGATAATTTCAAACAGCTTTAATTGGCATTATTGATTTGTTAAAAAATGACAATAGATTAAACAAGTCTCAGATAAAGACTATTGCTAATTTATTGTGATTAAAGTTTAGTTGATGGCTTTTAATTGGCAATCTTTAGATCATCAATAAGTTAGAGTCCACATTGTCTGTCTAAAGTTTTGTCCCATAAGAAAATAAAGAAACACACTATCGTAGAAGAGAACCTCAGAAATAGAACACTTGCATACTTTCTCCATAAAGCATGTATTTACCTACAGTTGTCAGGTTGTTTCGCATGTGTCACAATCTTGGTCCTAAACCATAATGCATGTGTTTAGCTCAACTTATTGTCTTTCAGGTTTCTTTTACCATAATGCGTGCACCTGTCTCTACACGCAATCTTCCATGTAATCACACTTTATAATTAATGATGGCATGCAAATGATCGCCCTCCAGTAATACATCATTTTGCACAAAACATATGTCCCAATCTTCTTCCATCTCATCTGCACCAAATTTCTGCCTTTTTTCTATTCTCAGGCAGCCAAGGAGTTGGAGACAGAGTTGAAGAAGCCACCAGAGGATGCTGCAACTCCCACAGCCACCGAGACCCCAAAAGCTGTAAGCTCCGAAGAAGAAAAAAAGGAACTGGAGGCATCTATCACAAAAGAAAGCACATGAGGTCACCATATTGTAAGTCATGTATTTCTATTTCCTGTGTCTGCATCAATCAAACGTATGCGTTGTATCTTTCTCTAGTGCAATGGAGGTTTAAATGTTAACTGATTAAAGAAAATGCCTCTCCTTCCATTATTGTTTCTTGCATCTTGATGATTAAAGTATGGATAGGGTGGAACTCCCATTTAAGACACCTATATCATCACAATAATGCTGCTGACTATGAAAGCACCAGCTCTTTTCCTAGTTATCTTTTTTTCGTATTATTCTTGTGTGCGGTGATCCATTGTTTAGTCTCTCCAATTCCTTTTTCCTTCTTTTGAAGGAATATTACTGAATTCTGCATCTATAATTTCATTGCATTGTTAAAGACTTTGTTTTAAAAGTATAGAACAAATAGTAAAACTTTCAGTTATTGTTTGTCCCGAATTCTGAACTAAAAAATTGGTCGATATCATTAGACACATGATATATTTGAATAAATGTATGTATGTATGTATGTATGTATGTATGTATGTATGTATGTATGAAGAACTGATTTGGATTGTAGAAATACAGAAATACATGATGTTTGCTTTTAGTATTCCTGGGAGAAGATATTTGTTAGCATGGACATAAGTAAATGGCAGACATGAGTCTTTTGTTAGTAGTGGGCGTGTACTCCACTAATTCCTTAGCAAACAGTCAAAATGTTTTGCCAAAAGAACAAGCAGGAAGTCAAAGGCATTTTGCATGATCTTCCTTATCAATTCCATAACAGAGAGGACAACCAAGTGTCCACGGATTGTGTGTTGACTCTTAATTCAATATGTGAATCATTGAATCCATATGATTCATGTATTGAATCCATGTGATTTGACATTATATTATTCATTCATTGAAAAGTTTTCCAGATGGTCCAAAAATTAAAAGATGAACAGTGTTGGTCAATTCAAGTCAAATTAGGAGATGGAAACTTGCTAATTTATATATCTTGTTATATTATTAGTAGCTTTATTAATTCAAATTAATTTTATCTAAAAAACTTCAAACTGATCAATGGAATAATTCTATTTGTGTTCAATACATTGCTGATGCATATCAATGAGTTGGAAATTTTATTTGGGGATATGATTTGTGCATTCTTGGGACAATCCTTTTGCTGATGTGATTTCTACATATCAAGGAAGAAAATTAATGGTTGTTATTAATTTGGAAAGTATAATTTATTAAAGTAACATTGCTTTATTTTACTACTAATTTTTACTTGCCCTGGAGCTCTTTTGTGTTTTTTTTTTATTTGTCACAAAAGAAATTTTGTGTAGTATTAAATAATTTTTCTCAAATTTACCCTTTGTACAATTTTTAATAAATTACAATCAACTAAGTATTAAATTATATATTCCACTAATGGAGTTTTAAATAAGGGTAGTTTTGAAAAGTAACAGAAATTTTTATAAAATATAGGTGACTAATTAATTTTAATTAATTTTTCTTAATCGGTATGAATTAAGTAAATGTGACGCGTAAAAAAAGAACGGAGAGAAGAGAGAATATTAATTATTTCAAGTGGAAATAGGGTTCATTTGTATGTGAGATCTAGAGTTACATGAGCTTAGTAACTAACATAATTAAGTATATGATTCTTAGTTATTATAAAATGATTAAAGCCTAAAACTCAAGCCAATATATATATATATATATATAAAGTTAGACTTTTCTAAATGTCAAACATAAAACTCAAATATGTAAGTTGTCAATTGATCAAGTGTGGTGGACAAAGTGGGTTACAATGGCCACTTGAACGTTGGAATTGTCCACACGTTTTGCTTTGTGATAAATATTGTTATCACGTGGATAGCATTTAACTCAATGAATGTGTGGGTTTTTTCTTATTTTTAAGAAATGTTTTTGCATGTCAAGATTCGAACCGTGGAATTTTTTTTTTTTTTTTATGCAGTATTTTAATCTGATAATATGACAATTAATATTTTTCAATTGTCGTTGACTCAATAGTTAGGATGCACTATAGAAGTTTTGGTCGCCTATGTTTTCGTGTTCTATTTTTACTGAATTTTATGCGTAAAATATTTGTCTTGCTGAGGAGATGAGTAGTCTATTTGTACTAAATTTTATGCGTAAAATATTTGTCTTGCTGAGGAGATGAGTAGTCTATTTGTACTAAATTTTATGTGTAAAATATTTGTCTTGCTAAGGAGATGAGTTTAAATTTTAGTTCATATATGGTGATGTTTTTTAAATCATATAGACTAGTTTTTTAATATAATGATGATTTTGTTTTTGCTAAATAAAAAAAATAATGGTGTTAATATAATGATGATTTTAATTCATGATTTAAAAAAAAAATCCTTTGTTTTTATTTTGCAAAATTAGTAAACTATGTTTAAAAAAAAATCAGCGGATGAGTTACTTACATTTCTTAAGCAAACGCCTCAAATTCATCTAAAAACCTATTTTATTATATTTAATTATATTAATAAATATATTTATTGAATTTTAAAAAATATGAATATATATTATTAATTAAAAATACTTTTGGAATATTTAAAATTTGTCAAATATTAATTAAAACAAAGTGCAATAAAATTTTATGAAAAATATTTTCTTAAGAAATCGTGGGTTAGCCTACTGATAACTACTTGGGCTTGTAATTGAAAGAATTTGAGTTCGAGCCACTCATATTACAATTCACTTTATAGATCTTCTGAGAGTTCTATGTGAAAAATATCTCTCGTTCTCCCCTTCATTGTTGTATGGTGGGGATTATCTTTTGGAGGTCAGTCAAGGCACTGAAATTAGTGTATCTTGTACCCATTTATCATTTGTTTTGTCGCTTGTTGATTTTAGTCTTAAAAAAAAAACATATTTCCCTTCAAACCATTTTCCCAAAAAAAAAATTTTTAGACACTTCTTTACTCACTAACACATCATGTTTTGATCAAATATAGCTCTATGGATCATGGCAAATTGGTGTTAAGACTTTGTTGTTTAAAATGGTTTTGGAGAGCAAAATTTTATATTCATTTGGACCAATTTTGACTCAATTCATATTATGATTTTATATAATTAATCATTAAATGTAGTTTATTTAAATAAAAAAAAATCTGTAAAAAAAAGTTGGTGCGATAATATTTATGAAATATATAATATATTATTAAATTGAAGTCTTTATAAAATAAAATTAATTCATAAATTATATATTAACAACAAATCAATAAAATAATTTTTTAGAAATTTAATTAATTGAATTGTAGAAAGTGGCAAATTTGTATTCTAGCTTTTAATCACATAAAAGTGTCATTTGATTTATAAATTATAGAATATGTTAACTTTGACTCATTTTGTTACACATTAATAGTTAAGCTAAAAACTAAAATAATTGATTGAATCTACATATTGCTACACTCTCAAAATGGATGTTTCAAATATCAATCAAAATAAATATTTTTCAAAATTTTTTTTTAACAAGTAAGAAATATATGTCGGGAAAAATATATGTGCCCCTTATTTAGGGTGTTAAAGGGACAAACAATATAGAAATGCACCAGTTACACCGTCTTAACAATCCCCTAGGGACTTGTTAAGTGGGGTGGATTAACATTCATCAGGGTAAAAAAAATCTGTCACATATGCCCAAGATGATATATCAAGGATTTTACCTTACAATGGTAATTTTTCTCTATCATGCGATCTTAAAGGGATGGAAAATACAGCTCCTCTTACAGTATGTGAACTGTGCTATATGGAAAGCTTGTTTAATTTAAAAATTATTCTAAATAAAAAGTTTCTTTAATTTTAAAAAATATTCTAAATTGAGTGAGTTTTACAAAGTTACTTTACATGTAACAACGTGAAAAAGCAGAGAATTATTTGTCAATCACCACAAGTCCACAACTTTTAGGAATGCCCATACATTTTCTTTTAAAATTTATCTCTTTTTAATAAAATTTCCTTTGATTATTTTAAATAAACCAGAAATTAACTTGTAACCCAATCAATAAAATCATTGTTTACTTATCACCCCATCTAAATTTCTCCATTACTTGTTAGTCCTCGAAAAATATAAATCATAGAAAAATATCCTTGTGTATCAATTGATATTGATAGGTATTGGCATAATATGAGTATTTTTGACATATTCTTATTTTTTTTAAGTTCATAAAACTAATTTAAAAAGTGATAGATGAAGTAAAACTTCAAAAAATATCACATAATATATTAATATTTATTGAAAATGAAGGACTATCATTGTGCCTTGTCCAAATTTATTAAAAAAAAATTTGAAGGATTATTCAGCAATTACATTTTATTTTTATGAGATGGATATACCTTTGAAAATGTGGCATTGTGTAGAACCCCAATGAATGTTTAAAGCATCAAGGCATCCTTAAATTAAAAGTTAAAATGCTAAAATCATCCTCCAAGGGACTTGAGAATGGAGTTTTTATACATCATTATTGCTCAATTTTTTTTTTTTTTTATAAAACATGCAAAATTAAAAAAAAAAAATCATATTTCGGTTTTGTTTTTTAATTAAGAAATTAGAATAGAAAAAGATTAAAAAAGTCAACCTTGGATAGCCCAATGATATAACACCAAAGTGCAAAATGGGGAGGTCATGGGTTCAAATCCTTCCCCCGACAATACTGTTTCCCGTACTGTTCATACACTGTTCCTATACTATTCACGCGCTGTTTACCCGGGCTCTAATATTGTTTAATACTATTCATTCAAAGTATAACCGGGTCCAATACTATTCTTAAAATCCCTTAGGGGGGGGGGGGGCATTTGTCACCTATTAATAAAAAAATTATTAAAAAAAAATAAAAACAATAGAATCGTAATATTCTGAATAATAATAATAGATAAAAAAATTTAGAAATTTAATTGTTTGACAAATATTTAAATAAATAATTAAAAAATAATGTTGATAGTTTGCTAAAAAAATCTTAATTTTTTACTGTATATATATATATATATATATATATATATATATATATATATATATATATTCAAGAGTGACATAATTGTTATTTATCAATTGATTATAAGAATTTATTTTAATATCATCAGAGTGTTGATTACATGGCTGAAAGCCTGAAACACAACCATAATATAGACAAAATAATGATTATACATTAATAATCCAGTAAGTTTCCAACAAATATATAAAAAGGAAATATAATATTATGTTGCAATTAAATCTTTGTTTGTGTTAAATATGATGTTAGTTATGAGAAATATTTAATTTTATTTATTTGTTTGTAGTAAATATGCCACTAGTTTATAATTAATAAAAATAATATTCAATTATATAATATATAACATATATAATATAATATTCATTATAATTTATTAATTATAAAATAAATAATTTTAAAAAATATTAGTCAATTTTCATTTATATTAAATATAATATTACTAATTAAAAAAAAAAACAAACACCACAAATATTCACAAAACATTTAAAAACAAAATTATACTCTTTTCATTCTACATTTATATATAATATTAGATCAAAAATCTCAAAATTATAAAAACTCCAATAGAACAAGAATATTTTGAATACAAACACATAAAAATAAATATAAAAAAAAACAAAATTAAAATTTTTTTTATATTAAAAATAAATAAATATATATATATAAAAAATAAGGTGAAAAACCCCCCACTATTCCTCTCTCTCTCTCCAACACCACCTTTCCCCTCCTTTTTATACAACACGCTCCAATGGCCCTTTTCTCCAACACTCCTACTCCTTCCTCTCCCTCTCTCACGCTCCCTCCTCCTCCTCCGATGCCCTTTACCCCCGCTGCCTGCCCTCCCTTCTCGCCGGACACCACCGCCACGCCATGGCGAACCATCCTCAACCCCATCACGACGCCATAGGCGACGACGACTTCTTCGAACAATTCCTCTCCATGCCCTCCTACACCTCTGCCGACCCTGGCTCTTCTGGAACTGAGGCTGGACTCTCCGGCATCGCTCTCCAGCTCAGTTCCGGTGATGGCTCCGCCGCTGGGTTCCCAGGCTCCGTTTTCCCCCTTGGGCTTAGCCTCGACCAAGGGAGAGGTGGGTTCCCTTTGCCGGAAGAGGCGTCCGGGAGTGGGAAACGCTTTCGAGATGATGTTGATGGCAAGGCTCCGCCGAAGCCGGTGAGATAAAAGTAGAGGGTTTTGATTTATTTTGATTTATTTTTTTGACATTTTGAGATGTTTGGTGTAGGAACTGGCGAGCTTGTTCCCAGCGTTTGGGCAAGTCCAGGCGCATCAAATCCGGCCAAATCCTCCACCTCAGGTTCTTTGAAGTTTTAATAATGCCTTTATTTATTTTTATTTTTTATTTTGGATTAATTTTGTGTATTTTTGTTCTTTGTGTTTGATGTTTTGTTCTTTGTTTGTGAAGGTTTTTCATGCTCAAGTAGCACATGGTGGTGTAACTGCAGGACCACAGCCTCCAGCACCACGGCCGAGGGTGCGGGCGAGGCGAGGACAAGCCACTGATCCACATAGCATAGCTGAAAGGGTGAGCCTTTGTGGAGTTAAATCTTAAGATATCTTACTGTTACTTCTCCATTTTGTTTATTAAGTTCAGTTGGATGAAAATCATAGTCTTAATGCGCGAAATGGAGATCAAAGAGTTAAAGAAGCCAGATTTATGAGTACTTGCCATATAAGATGTTATTTTGAGAATTTTTTTTAAGTTCGCAGCATGAGCTAAGAGAAAAATTAAGCTGGTTTCATCTTTATTATTGTTGGTCATCTACCTCGTTATGCATACAGTACTTGTTCAATGGTGTAAGACCATTTATTCTATTCTTCCATGGTGCAGTTACGTAGAGAAAGAATAGCTGAAAGGATGAGGGCTTTACAAGAATTGCTCCCCAACTCTAATAAGGTCAGCTTTCAGAAACATTTCCATTCTATTCTTGTATGATATTGGTGCCTTTTATATCTAAAAAGTTATTACCATGTAAATTGGTTCTTTTTATTGACTCGTAAGTTTTTATTGTGAAACAAGACATTATTTGACTCGTATTTTCATTTCTCTATATTTTGGGTTAAACCCAAATATTAAGGTTTCGAAAAATGCTTCTGACTTGAGCCTTCTCTGGTTTATGACCTTTTGACAATTTGGATATCAAACGCCACTCTTTTGTTGTGTATAGATCATGTTTTGGTTTATAATGTTTCATAGCATATGAAGGTACTTGTGCTACTGTCAATCAGAGTCTGAACCCTTTGGCAGTTATTGAATGTTTTTGATTTCACTAGTCTTGTAACGGGTAAAACATGTGCCCAACTTATCAGATGCATTGTCTTATTTCACTTAGAACAAGATAATTAAGGCCATGATTATCACATCATATGTGAAAGGTTGCATGTGGAAACATGCAACCTGCATAAGTGGCTCAGTATTAGTTTATTCAGCCATGTTCACATTTGCAGCCTGTTTGCACATATTTGTTTGCCATTTGCATATATTGCCTGACCTATTTTGCACTGGTTTGGCTGCATTGATTGTTGGTCTTATGCTATATACTATACAACTAATAGTTTGATTTCGATGAAGTGCAAAGATTTGAAGAATTATTTTGATAGTTTATGAATAAGATAAGATGAAATTTATCTCCAATTTTGATTGGAAAATAAAATATCCACATGCGCGCGCGCGCACACACACACACACAAAATCCCCTTAGCTAAACCATTAACCCCACCTAACCCCCAGTTCACAACCAAATAATTTGCACCAGTGCATATTGGAAGTTCATGGGTTTTGTGAAATAATATTGCTTCTGGCTTATGTTTTTGGCACTTGTGAATTCCAAGAACACCAGCTTTTTTAACCAACACATAAGAATAAGAAACTAATTTGTTGACTGTGACTAACAAATCTTAGGTTCTACCAAGTTTTTCTAAAACCTTTTGTTTTTCCTTTTGGATGAGCTAATATATTTGCCTTCATTGGTGTTTTTCACTTAAGGTTAGTTCAACCTGACCATAACAGATATATGATGGGGATAACTTGAATTTTTTAAGTGCTCTGTATTTATTAGATGTAAGTTTTCAAGGTGAATGAATTATCATTTGGGGATTTGAGTATTTCTCTACTCACAAAAACTGTCCTTTGATGAATCAAGTATGTTTCCAGTTGCAAAATCTGCGTACATATCTATTAATCTTGGTAATTAGTCTTTTATGTATAGCAATTCCATAGATAAAGCAAGGATATGTGCAGTGATAATCTTTTGATTGTGCACTATATTTAATAAAGTCGGTTTCCTGATTTCAAATTGATGCGTGATTTAATGTTAACCGAAATTCGTGCTTCCTTAATTCTAGAGTTTCAACTCACGTTCCATTTTCATTAATTAATACAGTAAGATGCTTTCATTGATTATATTTTATGAATTGCGTGATTAGAACAAAGAAAATGCTGACAACAATAATGGAGACACTCGCAGGAACATTGGGGACCTTGGGTAGATATAGAAGTAACCAGAACAAAGGCTTAATTTAGAAATTCAATCAAGGCTTAGCACATACTAAAAGAAAAGATGTACACCTAAAAGCATTTACCCAATAAATAGTGAGGCTGAATAGAGTATGACCTATAAGATTACTATAGGGATTGATGCAGTTTGGAACTGTGGATGGAGTTTTATGTGATTGTTCAGAGCTTTTGTAGTCAAATGAGAAGATGACCAGTCTTACAATACAAAATTAGGAATGCAGAATTCTGTTCTAGTTTTGGTGTAGTTTTACTTGGAGATAACGTGAGAGAGCTCCCATCCTTCTGTTCACCAATGTAGCTTGATGGAGCTATTTTAATTGAAGTAAACTTGTATTCCAGATATGTTTGCAGTACACATCTTTATGTTTGAATTACTTATTCATTTATGCATGGGTGGATGGGTAATGCATATGACTGGTTTGAGTTTGAAGGTTTTATTACTTCTCAATGAACAATGTATGTACTTCTCTTAAATTTTTAGTTACTAGATTTTATTAAAGCTGCTAGTATATATCTTATCAAAATTTTTATGTACCCGTGGACAGGTATAATTGTCATTTTCATGTTGCAAATAACTGATTCGAACGCTAGGGTTATTTCGTGCAGTTGGATACACCTAAAAACTACCTTGTAATACAGTCCACTAAAAAAACTACCTCATTAATATAGTTCTTCATTTAATTAATAAGTCGAAACATGTAATAAGTGAATAAATTTTGCTGCTAAATATTGTAATTCCCAATAAGATATATGATTAATTTTGTGATATGAATTTTAAACTGGAGGCTTCAATTGAGACAAAAATGTTTTTGAGATGTGCATACTCAAGCATTCATGAAATGCACCATGTAGCTGTATCTCATTTCAAATTTAAAGGTTAAAATGGAAGAAAATGCATTTGAATGTTCAATATTAATGCCAAAACCTGATAGTTAATTCTAAGTGTCAATCCCCATGTTTTGGCCATTTGATTATATATTTAACCACTTGATTGCATTTGCTATTCTATTTTTGTAAACATATTCCTATGCATGGGTCTAGTACCTAGGTGTAGATCACAGAGAATGTTAGCCAAATGTGGTATGCTCAATAAGCCACATGAAAGTTTAAAGTTGTGTCTTGCCCAACAAGTGGCTTAGCATGTAAATGGATCTGGCTGGTAACACATTTAAGCACACAGCCTTGAACTTCTAAACACTTTCCATCGGTTTTTCATTTTACAAATTCTCTTTTTACTGGTCATAAAACCATCTTATAGATGCCTGAAATGGTTTGTGTGATAAAATTTTGCTTTTTCACTTTTTTAACTCTGACCTGCCCCAGTAATACGTAGAGTCTCATTAAAGGATGTTTTCCTTAGGATTTTGGGTTAGCAAATAAGAAATATACTGCAATGATTTCTTTTTATGGCCATCATGCCTAAACCACACTACCAAGAATTTATGTTTGTTATTTTGCATGGATCAAATTTTTATTTCAGTGGAGAAGATCAATTGATTCTTTTAATGCTGATTCCAGTCAATCTTCATATATATTGAATTACTTGCAAGTAAGAAAAAGTCCTGGATATTTCACATATTATTTAATTTAATGCCTTATATTTACATTTGCAGACAGATAGAGCTGCCATGCTTGATGAGATTCTAGATTATGTGAAGTTTTTAAGGCTTCAAGTCAAGGTAAAACACTGACTGCTTGGCTGTTGACCAACTAATATCTGTGATCATTATCATGGTTTTGTACACAAAATATTTTAATGTTTCCGAAAAGGTGTTCGTTTTCACAATGTCAGAGATGGCATGAAAGTTCAATTCTTTTTGTTTCTTTTATTGCTTACATCTATTAGCAGTTATTGAATCTCTCAATTTTGTTCCTCTATTAAAAAAATATAACTATGAATATACATTGGGTTTTATTTCTTTGCCTCAAAAGACCTTACACAGCAAATGAGAATTGTCTTTGTTTTCAAATAACTGTCTAACTACTCACTTTTAGGATTATTTATATTCAATTATGCATTAATGTTTTGCTTCTATATTAACTGGCAGGTTCTAAGCATGAGCAGGCTGGGTGGTGCTGGTGCAGTGGCCCAGCTGGTAGCTGATATTCCACTGTCATCAGTTGAGGTAATAAAAGGAAAACAGTAGAATACATGTGAAATATATGAACAATCAATGGGTGAATATTAGCATATGCATAAC
The DNA here is from genome assembly GCA_020875875.1 of Dioscorea alata. Classification (NCBI taxonomy): domain Eukaryota; kingdom Viridiplantae; phylum Streptophyta; class Magnoliopsida; order Dioscoreales; family Dioscoreaceae; genus Dioscorea; species Dioscorea alata. The sequence goes on along the minus strand of CM037025.1, from coordinate 17,478,941 downwards.
CTCAATTATAGGCTGAGCTTGCAGAACTGTTTACCCATGCTTAATGATGCACCAACCGCTTATACATTTCTGAACACCAATATAGATAAATAGAATCAGAACCATTTCTTATCAAGCATAGTGAATAAAAACCTCTTCCCATTGGATTGATTCTTTTGATTTTGAGTAGAGTATCTCACAAACATATAGAATTACCCATACCTAATCCTACTCATGAAAGATAACATCTTTGAATACTTGCGTAAGTCGGACAACCCTAAATGTTTCAGTGAGCTCAACATTCTGTGGATTCATATTTCCATTGCGCCTCTGTGTTTCCCTTTCATTTACTTTTCTATGCATGCGCAACTACTTATCATCAATGTTGCCATTTTTAGCATGTGGGTTTTTCTAATTCCTCTATACGAAGGTATCAAACTGTCATCCAGCTTATTGTTGGTTCTCTCTGACCTTTTTGTTTTTTTTTTCTTGTCTATACCTCATAGGGTGATACCAGTGAGGGTGGAAACAAACAGCAGGTATGGGAGAAATGGTCCACTGATGGCACAGAAAAGCAAGTTGCAAAACTCATGGAAGAGGACATTGGTGCAGCAATGCAGTTCCTCCAATCAAAAGCTCTCTGCATCATGCCAATCTCACTCGCGACCGCTATCTACCACTCTCAACCACAGCCTGAATCCCCCACGGTAGTTAAGCCCGAACCGAATACCTCTTCATAACCGACTTCACTTGGATTGCATTGCCAGAAATCAAAATACAATGCACAGGCCCCACCATTCTCCGATAAATTTGGTAGTCAAGATAATTCTCCAAAGGTATCCCACCAACATTGATATCGCTATCTCGTTTTCTTTTTTCGCCTTTGTTTTTTGTCAAAGTTGCTGTGATTACAAGGTCCGCTAAAGCTAAAGAGCCCACTAGGAATCATCTCCAGAACTCTCAAAGTCTTTCAAATCTTTTTTATTTAAAATTTTTTTTTGGTGAAGGAGATGTTTGTCAAAGTTCTTGCTTGATCTAATTTTTGGTTTTTGAGGTCTGTAGTGCACTGGCCAAGCACTTTGTAGTGGGGAATGTACTCTTTACTGTTGTGGTGGATGGTGGGACCTCTAAAAAGGATTGCTGATGGATATATATATATATATATACAGATCACCATAATGTGTATTCTAAGAATTGGAAAGAAAGTTGAAATGGATGGTGATGGGAGGTATATTTTTATTTAATAATTTATTTATATTTAAAAGGTTGATATTGGAGAGTAGAGTCAATTGAGACCGATTGTGCACTTACTTTTGCTTTGTAGTGGGGTGTGTTTCCAAAGTGGGTTTTGGTGGTTCTAATACTCATTTGTCCTTGTCTTCTCATTGGTGCATTCTTCCAATATGGACTTTTTGCTGCCCATTGCACCTTCTCTCCAGGCCACACATGTATGCTTCTATAAATCCTTATCAATCATTGTGGCAGAGACTAGTATAAAAGCCCTTGATAGTCAGCTACCAAAAAAACATTTAAGTCCAAGTGGATATAAATTTCTCTATGTTCATACTGTGTGTGTGTGTAATATAGGACCATTCAGATCCTTAATGTCTTGGGTGGTACATGCTGATGTCTCATATCATGTTAAATGAAACTATACAAACACTAGTTTTTGGGGTAATTTAGACCCATTTTTAAAATATTGAATATGATACATACATCATTTTCATCATTTCCTGCTCATATAATCAACACTAAATAACTTGTAACACATTAGCATTTTATAATTTGGCTTAGAAACTAAAGCTTCAAGAGTTGTACAAATAATCATATACCCAAAATTACGCTACAAAAATAGGGAAAAAAAATTACTAAAGCTATATTGAACATTTTACAAGTACAAAGAACCAAAAACCATTTAAAAAGCAAAATAAAAAGATGAGAATTAAGAAAAAAAGAATTGCATATAACTTTAACAAAACCTTGCTACCTGTAATTCAACTCTTTTGTATTGCTACATGTTACATGTTAACTAAACGGACAACAACAATCAACAACAGGCCTACCACAGAAACAAGAATCAAAGTGCATCTGCTGGAAATTAAGAAAAAAATGGCATATAACTTTGATAAAAAAATGTTAGAAAATCATATTTAATAATGATCATTGGAATATGTGTAAATGACAGCCTCAAGAATTTTCATTGATGCCTGGTAAAGTTAATACCTTGGATAGTTTCAAGGGTAAAACAAGATGGATAATTAGATCCATTATTGATGCACTTCAGTGATAAATCAGCAAGCATCAAGATCCCGCCATGGCGGAGGTTTTGGTTCCCCTAATAAAGCAGTATTCCCTCCAGCTGGTCCAGACTTTATTCTCAGAGGATTTTGAGTTCCACCCTGAAAAAGAACCATAGCATCAATTTATACAGCTCATGGGTAATTAATTCAGTCAACATCTGTGATGCTTAATTACTTACAGGAGTTTCACCCCTACTCAACATCTCTACATATCTCAATGACTAGCTTGGTAGTGACATCCTCCCTACACAAATAATTATCCCTCAACAAATGTAACTGAGATTATGGACAAGTTAAATGCTATGATATTTTCAACAAAAACAAGCATTTTGTGACATCAAACCAGTGGCCAAACTAAACTAGACAAAACAGGTGCCTCTAATTTAATCAATAAGTAAATGGAAACGAAAAGGCATATAATATATAAACATCCTCCTTTCGAATGGACTTGGTTTTGCATAACAGACTGTAGTCATCATATTTGGTGGAAAATTGACTCTAATTTTACAAGTTTTGAATATGATCTTGAGCTTCTAAAAGAACAATCTGAATCGTATAATAAAATTATAGCTTAATCTCTGGTCCGAATGCCCACTTGCAGCTTTTAGTAACTTTAATTGATGGTTTGAAGACCTAGTTGCAACTCTCCTACAGTTTCGGGAGTGGATGTACCATTGAATGGCTGACCAATATTGAGTAAATTGAACTGCTTCTGTTATTTTTCATTTATATCTTTAGCATTATTGACGTGAAGAACAATAGTTTCTTAGTTCCAGAGTTACTTGGAGCAGCAACGTGAAACTTTAGAACTTAATTTGTTATTAATGGTTTTGCCTTCTTTTTTCTTTTAACATTTGAGTCATCTCTGTTCCCCACCCTTGTTTCAATTTGATTTGCAGGGTCATGAGATTTTAATTTGAGGCCTGGTGCTGATGTAAAGGTTCAACTCCTGTCAGCCCTATAAAAAATTCTTAACATTTTTTCAAAATTTTAAAGAAGATTTTTTCCTCTAGCCATGTGGCATATGATTGGTTAAGTCACCCGCATCAGCAGTAACGCATACTTAAATGGCACGGAGCATGGGATAATCCTAGTTGACACATGTAGTTGGACGGGAGGGCCAAAATAAATAAAAAAGGGTTTAGTTAAGGGACTAAATGAAGTTTTTAGATCTGGATAACCCAAACAAACAATCATGGATTATAAGTGGCTTTAAACACAAAATAAATTAAATCAAAGGTGGCTACATTCTGATATGACATAAGTCACCATACCGACAACAAAAAAATAATAATAAAAGTATCATAAAGGAATATTTTTGCCATGTGTGAGTGTTGGTGTGTTCTTACCACATCAGCGGACTGCGGACATGTGAAAATTGGTTTTTGAATTCAAAATAATGGATGAGGTTATGCCAACATTGCGGGGACCAACTTGAACATAATGTTATAGTTGGAGGACCACTTTGAACCTTTTTAGGTTCAAGAATCATAGGGTATAATTCATGCACTAGAAGTGCACTTGTAGGTCATCATTGATTTATGACATAAATAACACACTTGGATATATCTCAAAGCTCAAGGCACAATGATTCACTAAACAATTAAATGAATGATTAAAGACTATCATGGAAAAAGGTACTTTATTCCCACAACAAACCTTGAGAGGACTTCCGCTTTCTGTAGTTTCCATTCCAATGGTTTTTTAATGGCTGTATAGAATCTTCAGGGGGGTTTTTTACCTTTTCTTTTCGCCCTATTTCTTAACAACCACTTTGTATTTTATTCTCATAACAGATACGCAAAACAGCCCTATCTGGGAATTTGGCCCATCAAGAGGAATGTCAAAGGAAGATAATGTTCCTTCTATCTGTGAAATATTGCTTCACGATTATACAAAAATACATATCTATCTTCTACATATCTTTTAGCATCATACTTATAGTGTGATAGAGAAATTTTGAATAACAGAATATAAAATGATTGAAAAAATTTCAGAATACCAGAATAATATGTATAAGGAATATCAAAAGAACAATGCTAAAGATATTGGCACAAAGTTATATTCCACTACTGCAGTGCTCATGTATCATGACTTCAGAGCCATTATCTGAAGTCATTGGTCGCACAACTTCCTCAGATGATGTCAATTGGACTGCCCTGGCAATAGGAGAAATTTTTATCCAGATATCATATTTTGGAAATATTAAATGTGTGGGAGAATATTTTTGGGATCTTCAACAGTTCTAACTCACATGATTGTGGCAAATTCAGGTGTTTTGAGTATAAAGAAAAAAGGGGAGTTTCAGTCATGTGCCAGATCCTAATTTGATGCTACTTTACAGTTTCTCAAAAATCCAGGTTCACTGGAAAAGTTAGTAGAGGTTTGACTTGACTCTTTACGCAAGTCTCCAGTGGGCAGTAAGATAACTTCTAATGAATTAAGTTATGACCACCTAACGGAAGTCCTTCCATCCCTTCTCATCTTCCTCGCACCTCCCACTCACTCAAAAGCATTCAAGGGGAAAGTTGCTTCTACCTCAGTAACTACTCCAAGAAACATTTGCTGATGAGCCTTGAAGAAGAATTTCTTGGGTACAAACATGCATACTTTTCTACTTCATTAGCGATGACAATATAAATTATTATGAATAAACAAGATTGTAGAATTATCAGTAAATGACAAGTTCACTAGATCATCATAAAGAAAAAGGGATTCAAGAAAGCTTACATAGTAGTTATATGTGTATCCTTCAGAACCTTCAGAACAGTCAGCAACAGTGATCATTGGACCATTTACATAGCAACCCTGTAGAAATAATCAGTTCCGTGTGTTAGTGGAATTAGCATGGAGGGTTAAAATATGTTATCTAGGAATAATCCTTTTTTTCTTCCATTTCAGAAATACTACAATAATTTCTCCAATTAGGCCAATCCTTGAAAAAAGTTCAGTTCAACAATTGCAAGGTACAAGCTAAGTATGACAGAATGTTCCGTAAACAGTTAATAGAAAATGAGTTCAACAAGCAGTCATAATTATTTTTAGCTGGTGCTTTGGAAAGCTAAGGAAATTAGTGACACAAATAAAGATCTAAGGTGACAAGCACTCCATTTTACCCACAGAAAATAAGCCATCCTTTCACTTCTAGAATACAAAAAAGTAGAAACAACTATCATCAGCAATATTGGATATAGCATCATGAGATAAACCACTTGCTTTTGTCTGGTTGAACATTGAATAAAATCTAGCAACTACATACACGCGAATGGGAGCAACGTCCATGACTTCAGCGAACTGAATAATAACTTGAATAGATAAGCAAAGACTTAAAAAAGATGAAAATGGAAGCATATTATAGATATATATATATATATAGGTATATATAGATATATATAGATATAGATATAAATATGTATAAAGCACATGATACATGGCTTTATAAAAATCATGGTAACTAATAGGTCCCCTGTGTATAAAGACAGTGAGGTTATTGGATTGTGAGTATAAGAATAGATAAGAAGCCAAGAGTTGTAGGTACTTCAAACATTGTTACCTGCCCATTCAAAGACTAACATATATTCTTAATTATAATTCAGTTACTGGTGAAATCCAAGTTGTTGCCCTAACCAATATTAACATATTGCATCCATTGCAGAAACTGGAAGGCATCCACCATGTTGTTGTTGTGCAAGGTCCAATAATGAATAACAGCAGATTGCTTGTAGTTGGAAGGATAAGGTGATAGTATCTCCTTAATCTGTAGAAAGAAATGATTTTATTATTATTATTATTATTATTATTATTATTATTATTATTATCATTATTAGTGTTAGTATTAGTATTAGTATTCTAATTATTGTTATATAAAAAAAACTCAATCTATAGCTCATAAACATAAATAGGAAGGACATTAGAAATGTTAATCAATTCACAACCTTTACCTTCTCATTCTGTGAATAAATTCAGGACTTGAATAAATCAATTACAAATCACATCCATTTCTGAGTTTATCCTGAAGGTACATAGATATTTAACTATTAGGCAATTGCATTCTTATAGAACATTATCATTACTTATTCCAGCCAAGAGTACACAAAAAAAAGGTCTCATGAATTTCAGGGTTTACACTTTACATAAAAAAAAGTAAAATTGCATGATAGATCCAAGTAAATATTAAGTGGTTTGTAAAAATAAAATTAGAAGTTGCAACCTTGAGACACCAAGGCCCAACCTCAAACATAAAACTCACAAGGTTATCAAGACAGACAACAGTAACGGATTCATGAATTTATTTTAGAAATTATTGGAAGCAAATGCACTGTACCATTATTCATGCATCTATGTTCCTGTGCAATTGGCTAAAACAAGAAGTGCATATTAGGTTCAATTCATACTAAGCAGATAGCAATGACAACTAAGAAGTGACAATGTAACTCATGTAACGCTGATCGACCACCAGAAGTCCAATCAAACTGCAACTCTCAAAACTGCAATGTAATAATTAAAATAGGAATCCGCAGCTAATTTCCCTAACTTACATGCAAAATGATCACTTTATTGGCAAATTTCAAAATCTAAAAGTTCAGCCTTTAGATTTAAAGCTAAAGACACAAGTGATCCCTTAAAATTTAGGTCATTTTGGCACCTAAAAAAAAAATCATTTCAGCTGATGTGGCAACACATGGCACATTTGCATGAACCTACATTGGATGAGAAGGCCACAACAAACAAATTCATGCAGTTAAAGGGACCGAAATTAATATTTTTCTACTCCAGGAGTCAGAACAAACAATGGTTAAAACTTTAAGGGTCACAGTTGACTTTTAATCCTTAGATTTGAAGCCAACAAAATTTAACACGAGCACTCTCAGATTTTTTCTTACATTCAGTAACAAGCAAGCACTTCTCCAAGTGTGTGTGTGTGTATATATATACTGAAACAAAAGCAAGAAAAGCAAACAAAATGCAATAGCAAAAAAGGGAAAAACAATACCAAATCAAAAGAAACCAACATACCCTTTCCTTATTGGCTTCGTTGAACTCCCACGGCATATCCGGATTATTGCCGGCGAACACATATGCTGAAGAGAAAAAAAAACACTAATTTGAGATCAAATTCAACAAGAAAAACAGAGAAGAAGGACAAGATCCAACGTCTCATCTCACATAGTTAAGGGATGTGGAGAACGATCTATAGGCTAATGCAACCTGGAAATCGAAACCAATGAGACATATCACAAGAAAATCAGCAAAAAAATACAGGCGACGGCGGGGTCACTAGACCTGAGGAGGTACACGAACGTCTGGCGGATCTCGAGGAGGCGTTTCGCGGCGAGGAGCGCCGCCAGCGAGGGCATCTCGACGGCGATCGTTTACGGCAGGGAACCGGGGCTGAGAGATTGGAAGTCAGAGAGTGGAAGTAGAAGGTTCGTGCTCAAAGAATTTTTCACTGTTGTAGATTTTTCCTGTCGCCCCCTGGAAAATAATGAAATTACTTGCCTCTGCTGATTTTTTTTGAGGAAAATTACTATTTGCCCATCAGGAATTTCAAAATTTCCCCTCTGCCAGTTTGTGATACCCCAGACAGCCCTTCCGTTAATATGTAACTTTCTTTTTGTCCCATATGGGTCACTTGGACAGGGTCCATATTGTGAAATTCTTTGTTTACCCTTGTAAATGGTGGGAAAAAAACCGTCTAGTCACATCATGTCAAACTTTTTTGTTTGGCTTTTGGCAATCTTTTTTCATTCCTTCTTGCGTTGTTTTTTCTCAAACAAAATTTGGAAGACTCATCTTGCGAGAGAGTAACAATCTTTTGCATTCTTTTGAACTCTGCCGCTTGCCCGATAAGGTGAGAATGTCTTCTTTTCCCTCACTTTGATCATCGTTGAATAGAGAGTAACAATTTATATTTATATGTAGGTTTATTATGGAGAGTTTTTGTGGAATTGCAAGATACAACAGGGAGGGATGAGTGCTAGTGTTCACGGCATAGACTTTTTGGGATTCAATCTTAGCGGAGATATATGAGCGATGGGGTCTTGATGTTTCCCGTGTTAGGATGAAGTTTATCACACCCGATGGTTATAAAATGATTTGTCCAATAGAAAATGAGGTTGACTTCCAGCACATGTGTCATGTGTACTCCCTCTTCAAATGCGCTGCAGTCAATCTCGTGGTTGACACAGATGATGTGCCATTGTCGTATCATAGTCAAAATGAATTCTTATCACCGTAAAGTTATTATCCTTTTTTTTTATTCTTAAAATCATATGTTTCCGCTTAATTATTATAGTTTCCGTTTAATTACTATAGTTCTCGCTTAATTATTCCATTTTCTGTTTAAACAAATAAGTTACCTTTTAAAACAAATAAGTTTTGCTTTGTTATCTCTTCCCATCCCAATTTACGTTTAAAAATATATGTTTCCACTTAAATATGTGAGTTTTTGTTTAAATTATTTGGTTTTTGTTTAACATATTGTGTTCCCGTTTAATTTTATATGTTTTCGTTTAATATGTTTTGTTTCTGATTAACTAACTGATCTTTTCTGCTTAAACTAAAGTGTTGGCAGGAATTCTGATTCAACCAGCGCACCTGTTCTATCTCATGGCGATCCTGATGGTGCGGCAACCCTTCCGTCCTCCTCGGATCAATCCGAAGTGTTGTCGTTGGATATCGGACAACGTTTTGTAGACGTTGAACATTTCAGAGACGCACTTCAGAATTTTGCAATCGAGTGAAATTTGACTTCAGATTCATAAAGAATGAAAAACACAGGGTGACTGTACAATGCGTGGTCATTGGTTGTGACCGGCGCCTTCATGCATAAAAGGAATACAATAAAAATACTTTCAGAATCAAGACAATGCATTCGTCACACACTTGCGGTGGTGGAATTGGCTCGGTGTCACATCCGAAAGCGTCTAAAAAATGGGTAAGGGCACGAGTGATTCAAAAGCTTAAAGACCAACCCTTGTATAGGCCCATCGACATTAAGATGGACATGTTACGGGAAAATGGTGTCAATATTCCATACATGCAAGCTTGGTTGGGTAAAGAGTATGCCCGGGTGATCCTCGACAGCAGCGACCTCTCCAGCTATGATTTGTTGCTCTGGTACGTGGATAAGGTGGCTGAGACAAATCCCAGCAGCATTGCGATTGTGGAAAGAGACGGTGAGCATTTTAAACATGCATTCTTTTCGTTCCGTGCGTGTAACATGAGATATAAGCGGGGTTGTAGGCCGCTGTTGTTTGTCGATGCTATCCACCTTCTTGGAAAATATCAGGGTACGCTACTGGGTGCCACTGGGCAAAGATGGAAACAATGGTTTTTTCCACGTGGCATTCGGTATTGTCGACAACGAGACAGATGCGAATTGGACGTGGTTCATTTCCAAGTTAGGTGATGTGTTATACGATGACGGAGATTATGAAGAGATCATTACATTTCTCTCGGACAGGTCTAAGGGGCTTGTGAACCTTATTGCAAGGGTCTTCACTTCTTCCCCGCACGCATACTGCCTTCGACACTTGGAGATCAATTTTATAAAAGCCAATGGCAGACTTGGGAAAGCATTGAAGAAGGAGTGCTGGTCCATATGCTTTCGTATTGCGTGGGCATTAACGTTTAAAGAATTTGATGATACGGTGAGTGAACTGCAGGCCACATCATAAGAAGCGTATCACTGGTTGCTTGAAAAGTCATATATGTCACACTGGTGTAATTATTTCTTCAAAGGTGAACGTTGGGGCAATATGTATTCAAATGTCACAGAGTCCTTCAATGTGTGGATCAAAGAAGCTCGCCATTTACCGATGAAGAAAATGGTCGACTCTATACGATATTTGAATGTTTGATTTTCTTTCTATTGAAATATCTTTGTTTCACTTTAAATATGTTTGCTTCCTTGCAAGTGTACTTGTTTCTGTTTAACTATCTTTGTTTCTTTTTAAATATCCTTTTTTTTTCGTTTAACTATCTCTTTCTCTGTTTAAATATCATGTTCTTCATTTAATATAGTTTGTTATCATTTGCATTGATCTGTTTCTGTTTAACTTTCATTGTCTTCGCTTAGTTTGACAAGCAATTATAATGTTTAATTATACAAGTTTAAATTAATGCGCATGTTATGCACCCGTTGCGAGCAAGCGAACAAATGGGAGACTTATGCCCCGATATACATAAGAAGGTAGAGGATCTTGTTGTGAGAAGCCGAAATCTTTATGTTAGTCGTTGTGTCGATGATCGTTATGAAATCATTGACCACTACAGCAACCCCATAGATCTATCGGGTAGAACATGCTCATGTCACAAGTGGCAAATTTATGGTATCTCGTGCACACACGCTTGTGTTGCAATAATGCAAACAGACACCAACGTTCATCAATTTATTAGCGGGTACTTCACCATGGAGACATACAAATTGGCATATAGGGAAGCTATTTTCCCCATACTAGACAATGACAAGCCTACAGACGACAATCGAGAACTCTATTTGTGTCCACCTGTTACGAGAAGGCAACCTGGGCGTCCGAGACGGAAGAAGATCGAGTTGCAAGCGTCCGAGGTCCACGAGTTACGGTGCAGCCGCTGCTAAGCATTCGGTCATAATCGTAGATCTTGTAATAAAATTGTCGCCAACTAGGCATTGTAAATAAGCACGTATTTTAACAAAAACAAACTTATTTACGTGTCCATGTTGGATATTAAAACATAAACTGTCATATTTAAATGTAAATATCTTTATTTAACGAGTAGAATTGTTTGTTAAATGGAAACTTTGATATTTAAACGGAGATACTTAATCTTAAAGGATAACATAGAGAATTAAACAGAAATGTCACAATAGTTAAAAATGATGTTTAGAGTCATTTATCAACGGAAACTCATCTTTTTAGAGTCATTTATTAGGGCCTGTTTGGATAACACCAAATAATGCCATAATCCGTATATTATGGCATAATATCACATTTTGATAAAATTATGGCATAATGATTGTTTGGGTAGGTATTTTATAGTACAAAATTATGCCATAAAGTGGGCAATATGGCATAAAAAAATATTCCAGTCGGACTGGAATATTTTTTTTTATTACAAAACACGTGAAGGTTGTTTTTCTCTCATTTTCTCTCTTTCTTCCTCCCAGTCCGGTCTTCTTCAACTCATCTCTCTCGCCTCTCCACTGCCTTCATCGCCGTCATCCTCTCCCTACCCATCTTCCATGGTCTTGCCCTCGATCTCGCCCCCTCCTTCGCCTGAGCAGCAGCCCACCACCAGAACACTCATCGGAGAAGCATCATCGGCGTCTGGATAGAAGAAGCAAGTGTTGAGGTTCAGCGGAGAGTTCAAGATCCTATATATCTGAATGCTATTGCCTTCATTACGACGTTGTGATTCTTGAGCGGTCAATCGAGGTTAGGATTAAACCCTAGGATCTGTCGTCTTTTCTTGGGAGACCTAGACGGTTTGGATCCATGCAGATGTAGAGTTATTGACTTGCTAGTGTTCAATGTGTTCCTATTTTGAATGGTGGATTGGTTTATGAGTTTCAATTTTTGAATGGTGGATTGGTTGATTGATTGATGGTTGTTGATAGTTATATGCTTTTCTTGGTAGATACTTGCTTGACTTGCCATTCTACTTTTCATGGTTATTTCAGTGAAGTATGAAATGTTTCTTGGTTTCTTGATTTTGGTTGGTTTTGTGGTGAACACTTGTGTCTCTGTATTGATTCTGTTGTTTAGTCTATGAGTTTGATGATTATTGTTATGGCCTTGTAGTATTTCACATGTAATGAATTTTGGTTGTGCTTTTGCAAACGCCATATGCTTGTCTTGGATTAAAATGATTTTCACCAATCATTTATTAGCTGCTTCTGTGAGCTTTCTGCTATAGATGGTTTATGTTCATTGCTTTATTTATCTGCTATTAGTTTCACAGCTTAGATTTCTAAGATTTACTAGATTACACTTTGCTTCAAGTTTCAAATTGTTGAAGTCAGAAGGAAAAGATTATAGTGAAAGTGTGTTAGAATGCATTGTTGTTTTAGTCTAGATTAATCTTAGTGAAACACTTTACAAAGCAGGATTATCATTTGCATTCTCCGTGCTTGTAGTTTTTAAAGGATAGGCGTTTGTTCTGTGAGTTACACAAGGTTCAGTGGGCTGAGTCTCTAGAAGTTTTGATAATTGACATTGATGTTGGCTATTATTTAACTGAGGACTTTAGCTTCCACTTGTTTATAAGTTGCTTTAATGTTTTTGGTTAGCTTGCAGCATTTCAGTCATGGATTTGTTTCTGATCAGTTTTTTATTTTCAGAAAGTAAAAATAAAAATAAAAACTTGTATCTTTGCTTTAAAAACCATTATTTCGCTGATCATCATTTTTGCATAAAGAATTAGCAGAATGCTTGTTAGTCAGGATGCCAACCCACTGAAAGTAAGCATTCAGCATGGTATCCATGTTTCAGCTTCATTAGTAAGCTGTTTTCTAAATACCTTTCTGCCTAGATGGATATTCTAAGCCATTGTGTATCCAAAGAATTATTCCATTTTACTTAAAAGCCTAATGTCAAGTTTAATTTATAGATTGGATTAGGATTATTTCGTATATCATGTTGTACCATAACAACATTCATGTACACATTTAAAGGTAGAGTTGCATGCTCTTATTTTGATGATGTTTCATTAGTAACAATCATCATTATCGTCTGATCATGTATTACTTGTTGTCCTAGTTAATTGTTCAGAATCACATGAGTGCCTGCAGTCACATGTTTATATTTACCAACTTTTATATTTATACACACACAAATATATTAATTATAACCATTAGTGCACACAAATATATTAAATTATAACCTACAAAAATACATGAAACATAGAAAGCTACTTGAGCCCTCATATTGCATTAACTGACATTCTTTCTCAGACAGTGCATTGCCTTTTTTTTTTTTTTTTGGAATATTTACTCATATAAGCTGTATGTTCTTGTTGTAATACAATTTGGTGATGGTCTAATAAGCTTTATGCCTTTGATGTATATCATTTAATACTGTAATACATCGTTCTTCTTAAAATATTTTTTAACAAGAACGGTCTATTTTGCAGTGTTTGCTCTATTATGGCAAGTGAAGTATGACAAGTGAAGGTAGACATGAAAGTAGGGCAAAGTGGAATGAAATTCACAAGGCTCACCTAGTAAGGTTATTGGGTGAGTATAATACTCCTGCGTACCATTCACGAAATGGATGGACCAAAGAAGCAGGGAATAAGATGGTACACGACATGATAACCAAGTTTTCTAATCCGAGCATCACCACAGGTCAAATCAAAGCATTAAAACAAGAGTTGAAAAAAAAAACTACAAGCTTCTTAAAGGGTTTTCTGAATTAAGTGGGTTTGGATGGGACTATGAAAGACACATTGTCTCAGCTCCTGATGAGGTTTGGGCACCACTACTGGAGGTATGTACATAAATAACGAATGGTTTCATTGATTACAACCATCTAATATGCAAGTCCAAGTGTTTTTGCTCTAAATGATGCAAGCCAGCCATCACCTATGCACGAGATGGACGATGATGATATCATGCAAGTAGAACCTCCTTGTTCTCAACCATGGAATCCTCAAAATCAGAGTTCAAGCAATGAAATTCTCCAGGGAATAAAAAATGAAGATGGATAGAGAAGAAAAAGGGAGCAAAAAGGAAAAAAACCCCATAACTCATCATTCAACATGGATAAATACATTGCATTTCGAGAGCGCGAGAATAGAGAATATCTCGATGTTCTCAAGGGCACACAAGTAGTGGAAAAGCATACAGTAGAAGATTGCATGAAAGTGTTCAACCAAATGAGTAACATTTTTATAGAAGAATAAATGTTCAAAGCTACCCAAATTTTCGATAAAGATAAGAGTTATTGTGAACTCTTCTTATGTCTTCAGGAAGACCACAGAGTGCCATGGCTCAGAATGATATTTAACAAAATTGAGTAAAAGATGATGAGTTGAACTTGTTATGGGTTATCACCACATGTTTTGATTATGAACTTGTTATTTTTGTAGTTGTTATGGGAATGTTTTGATTGTTGTTTTTTTTAAGAACTTGTTAAATATCAATTTTTTTTCTACTTGTTATGGGAATGTTTTCATTATGTGTAATTTTTTGGTATGGGATTGTTGTGGGAATGTTTTGATTTTAGGCCTTTTTTGCATGAATTTGTTAATAAGTACCTTTGTAGCTTGTAATATACTCTATAATGCAATTCAGGGACTTGCAAATTTTCCAAACTTTCATATACTTTTCTAACATTAAATCAACATAAGCAATGGGTTTTCAACAAGATCCACACTTCATTTTCATCCAAAAGACCTAAAGAAACAATTTCATGGTAGCCACAAACCTATGCTCTAGCTCTGCAATAGCTACAATAATCATTCCACATTTGCATTGCTATTTCATCTCTTTTACGAGCACCTGCATTTCGCTCATAGTTCATGGTGTCGACATCCTCTCCATATGTGTCATCTCCATTAGGAACAATAGTTTCTTCGGCTTCACCATCAAAATCATCAACAACATCTGCACCGTTATGTATACGGATAAAGTTATACAACATACAAGCAACAACTACTATATCAATTTGCGAGTCGATTGGGTAAAAAGTTGCTACTTTAAGTATCAGGAACCTCATTTTTAAAATGCCAATGATGCGTTCAACATGATTTCTTAATGAAGCATGTCGCAAATTAAATAGTTATTTATAATTGCTTGGTCTAGACTGCATTCGATCTTGGTCCTGCAAATGGTAATGGACACCTCTGTATGGAGCAATAAAATTTGGGGTATTAGCATATCCTGCATCTACAAGATAATATTTACCCCTTGGGACTTCAAAACCTTGCTCAATCGAACGTTGGAGAATCCTAGCATTAGAAGCAGAACCTTCCCAACCAGCTTGTATATATATAAAATAAAGATCAAAATCACATGCGACCATAACATTTTGCGATAGCATTTGCTTTCTGTTTTTGTAAGGATCTTGTTTATCCACAGAAATCATGATAGGAATATGTGTTCCATCAATACCACCGACACAATCCTAAGAAAATAAACAAACATATAAAATTTACAATGACAAAAAAAAAATTCACAGTGAAATTCACTGTATATAGCTTTATCTACCTTGAAGTATGGGAAAATTTTTCTATTATTCTGAATAATCGGTGATGTCATTGTTGATGGAGGCTCTATGTATTCACGAGCAAGTCAATTTACAGCTTTAAGTACTTTACTAAAATAACGACTAACCGTTTCTGCAGAATGTTGAAATCGCTCTTGCACATCAAGGTTACTAGCATTATGAGCAAGAGTGTATATAAACATTGCTAGTTGCTCATCGACTGTTGTCCATTTTGAGTTGTAGAGGAGAGGTTTTTCTCTTAAACGATCAACCAGTGCTTGAAATATATAAGGCTCCATACGAAATTCTCTTTTGCAACGTTCTTCATGACCTTCAAGAATTTCTTGTACATATGCAACACCTGTAAGAATGGATGTGTGATGTTCTACACTTCCTGAAGTCGTTGGACATTGTCCCGACCAATAGCTGAGCATTAATAGATCATCATCTTCATTTTTTTTCTTCCAAAGATTCAAAGAATCCATGGTGACACAATGGCTATGAAGTTTTTCAACTAAAAAAAAGAGTGTGTATAATGCAAAGAAATCATGTTGTGTATAAATAGGGAAAAATGACAATGGCTATAATTTATAACGGTTATATTTACAACGGCTATTTTCCAACGGCTATTTTCAAATTTTAATTTCCAATGGTTACAATCCAATGGGTATTTTTATTATGTAATAATTATTTATTATGCAAAACAAACACTCATTCTGTAAAAAAAAAATGTAATAATTTATGTAATAATTTTTTATTTTGTTACCCAAACACCCATTATGTAGGAATAAAATATGTCATAATTTCTGTAATAATCAATTGCACTTTCTATATAATAAAATTATGCCATATTTTTGTTATTTTGCATCCAAACAGTCCCTTAAACATAAACTCTATTTATTAAACATTATCCACAATAATTACACAAAAACCATAATGCTTAATTGGAAAAATCATTTATTAAACGGAAATCACTTTTATTATACTTAAAAGAAACCCTAACCCAAAAATCTCTCTGCAAAGTCAATTAATGTATTTCGAAAGCCGAGTTGTCCTTTCAAAATTGATCGACCCTTCAAATTCTCATTCAAAGTCAATTAATGTATCTCTAGTCGCCGAGCAGTCCGTGCGCAGGTGGGCTTCGAGATGGTGATCGGCGTCGGACGAGCTTTGACGATGTTGGCCGATCATCTCTCTTTCTCACCAGCGGAACGGGAACGGGAGCAATATCACCTCTGTGGCCGGTGGCAGCTCCGCGACGGATGGCCCCAACAAATATTTCTTCATTCGGGTTTGCGGCAACTAATAATTGTAAACAACCAATATTGTTAAACACTAAACAAATGTTTTTAAATGTTAACCAAGTAATTTAAACAATAACCAAAATGTTTAAACACTAAATGCTATTATTAAACACCAACATATTTACTTAAATAGAAAAATTGAATCTCAAACACTAAAACCATTTCTTAAACACAAAACAATATTGTTAAACGACAAAAACTAAACTCAAATAGATTTATTACCTCTTTTCCTTCAAGTGATGAAAATAAGGTTCCTGCGGACACTTGCTTCCGGTAGTTGTTTTCACCATAGCACAGGATCCTTGGGGTCTTGCCAAAATAAACCTTCTTGCCTGTGCCGATGAGCTCATAGAACCAAGTGGTCAACGTAACTGAGCAATCTTTGTCGTACCCCGTGTTGGTCTTGTTCCCGGCGCATCTCACTTGCACTCGAGCGGGCGCTTGTGGAACGTCCTCCATCAGCCACTTATGGGTCGCTTGCACCCATGCATATCGTCCCGTGGCCGGTAAGTGATCGACGTAGTCAACGATCCAAATTGGAACAGAGTAGGAAGTGTTTTGGAAGCGGATAGTACCCATGAGGTACACCATGAGGAGCTTTACAAAATTCTCCTCTTCCCCCCTCTGCCGAACTATCTACTCAAGTGTTCTCTTGATGGAGTCTCTATTTCTCTCATACGATTTTGATAAATACTTCAATTCGAATGCCGACTGTGTTTTCTTCTTCTGGAATGTGGCTGCGTCTCCATCACAGCGCAGCCCGAGGATGAGAGCCACATCTTCAGGCCTGAAACGCACCAGGCTGGCCCCGATCCTGAATTTGTTGCTACGGTCATCAAACCTTTGTAGCAGAGAATCAAGGAGGGCTCTCTCTTGGAGGACGGCTTCAATCTAGGTCAAAGCCACGAATGGTGTCCTTCTGATGATCTCCCAGTGTCGTCCAATCATGTGAACTTTCAATTCACTCAAAGTCTGGACAACCGGTGTCAAGTAGCATCGGCCGTTAACTAGGTTGACCGCCATGACCAAAACCCAACAAGAAGAACAATACATCTGTTTAGAGTTATTTATTAAACAAAAACCTCATTTGTTAAACAGAAACCTCAATACTTAAACGGAAACCCGATTTCTTAAACGGAAACTACATTATTACATAGAAAACCACATTTATTAAACAAAAAACTCAATCATTACACAGAGACTTTAAACACTACTTAAAGCCATATCAAATTAAAAGGGAAACATACATTATAATCATTAGACAACAAAATGAGTTTGCATAACAATCGAAAAATCTCCTTCACCACAACATTATCGTTTTCAATACTGTGCACAGACAAACAAAACCCTAGCCGAAAAATCTCATTGCAAACTATAATGTCATCCAATAATGAAACCATAAAACCGCACGGCCAAAAACAACATAGAGAATACTTTACAAACCAAAAGGTGAAAAACATCACACAAAATGTAAAAACAAAAGAAAAACCGCACAACTTCATCAACGGCGTCCACCTCGCCTTATTACCTTGGTTGGAAAACTGATGAAATGTCGAAGACTTGAATGGGAGTTCTCCTTCGATACACTGGTGAACAGGCGATGATAGCAAGATGCCTAGGAGATGAAGAGGTGATGGTGTTCTCTCGGGATTAAACAAAGAAAACAAAAACCACTTCCTTTAAAAACGGAAACATCATTCCACACAAGGGCATTATCGTCAAACTAATTGCTACAACTTCCCACGTAAAGGAAATTTCGTCCAATAAATTCAAACTTAACTCCGTCAATCACCGTTACAGTCCTGGGGGGTTTGAAATTTATTCTATTAAAAAAGAGGGGGATTTTAGGGATATTCAAATTTAGGGGTTTTTTTGTGTGCATATTGCAAACTTTTGAGGTTTTTTTTTGTTGGTAATTTTCAGTTTTTTTTACCTTTTTTTTAATTTTCCTTGTTATTTCTAAAACCAATTTTTTAATGTTCTAATTTAGATTGAAATAATTTTATTTATTTTAGTTTATACAAGTTTAGTTTATAAAAGTTAGTTTGTGATGCATTGCATAAAATATTATATATATATATAACAATAATTTTATATTTAATATTAAATGATATATAGACATCTTATAAAAATAAAAAATTAAAAAAAAAATCATTCAAACCAAATTAAGTTACACCCTTCGCTAGCATAAATCTCATTAAGTCAACTCGTTCCTTTTATCTTTCCTTCTTGTTTAACCATTTCTCTAGGTCATTCTTCTAAATTTGTAATAACCCTCTCCCTAAAAACTTGCCATGGCAAGTAGGATGGAGCTTCATCAACATAGCTTGGTCAGTCCTCTTATTAGGAATAGAAAATACTTCTCCACTTATTGGGAGATCATGGATGAAGGTGGCCAACCCAGGAGATAAAAAAAGATGGAGATGAACACCATCTTAAATCAATAGAAGAACTTGGAGAGATTGAAAACTACTATTCAAGGAGTTCTAATTTCATGCCCATGATTAGATGCAAACTCTTATTTAGCAAGTTCCTTAGTAAAATATTGCCAAACTAACTTTTTCTTATTTATGGAAAACTATGGCTTCTTCTCTATCATGGATATGTTGATGACTTTTATTTGATCATATGCTAATTTGTTGATATGCATGATAGCATCCATTAGGGAGGTCCATAGTTGGGAAGTAGTATGGTTTTGAATTCACACCTTAGAAGGAACATTTCCAATCCGCTTTTGAGAAGTTAAACTTAGGTACAATTTAGATCTAGCTCCATCATTGCCTAATGAGTTTTAGGATTGGTAGATGATGGAACTCATCTACAAGTAGTTTGGCCACTTGTCGAAGATTCATGATTATATTGTTAATCTTACAAGGGTTTATTCATTAGGATTTGTGTGGAAATGGATTTGTCGTCCCTTAAACGAGTACTATAGATTGGCAGTAAATAGAAGAAAAATATAGTTGTTGTTGTTAGTTTGAGTTCTATTTTGAATTAACTTCATGATGATATTAATCCAACCTGAATTCAAACTATATAAAGTGGTCCATGACTTTATCTAATAGGAGTCCTAAGTTAACTCTACTTGGCACTTTGGATAATGATCTACTTAAATTTTAAATAGAGTTAATCATTTGATGGTAAGGATTATATATAGAACAACACCAGGGGTCCCCAATCTATCGTTCTTGTAAATACCTAGCTCCATCGGTGGGAGAGAACGAGATAGATTGGAAGAGTCCCTGGTTGATTCAAGCGTAGACTTAGATGCTCTCATCGTCTTCAACAATTTGCTATTGTTGGAGGTAAGTGATCCTACTTTAGAGTATAATATATGACATAGATGTCGTAATTAAGTTTGAGAAATTCTAACAGTTGTTCTTTATGAAAGTTTACTAGTTTTTTGTTATAAGTCTGACAGTGTTAGTCATGAAGCATTTAGCTTTCTATCACCCAGTGGTTACGTGGATGGAGTGGTGCGCTATGGTGACTTGGACTTCGTCTAATAAGAAGATTTGCAGGTCATGCAGTTTGCTGAGGTGGGGCATGAAGTTGTTAAACCCCCTATTATTGTCTCCATTGTGCCCTTGCAATATGAGTTATAGATGGTGTTAGAACCAGATTGCCAATTCGGGCCTTGGATGGTGGTGTAATGCCACCAGGATGGGGATGTGGTCAGGGTTACTACTCCTTAATGCAACATTGGTACAACGAGTGAAGATACATAGCTTTCATCTATAATAGTATTTTTAACAAATGGCATTACTTACTAAGGTTCAGATGGCATGTAGAGGATGTGGGTTCAAGGTGTTCGGGGAAGGAGAGATGGGTTACCTTGGGATACGGTTATGCCATCTTGATGGGGCCAGATTGGGCGTTGGGGATCAACAAAGTAAGATGATGAAGGATGACTCCATAACTACTCCGCAATTTGATGTGATGAAAAATCTTTGATCATAGATCCCAAGTTTTTCTTCTTGAATGACCATAAGAGATTATTGAGAGTCTCACCATTCTTGGAAACCCAAGCAACCATCTGACCATTTTGTTCCCTAAAAATGAGTGTAACCTAGGAAATGAGGGAGACATCATTCCTGTGGCTTATCTAACCAAACCTTTCTTGATATCCTTCCCTTCCTTTAGATGAGATGATCATATTACTTCTTCATCCATTACTTCTCAAACACAACACATGAGAATAAGGTCTCATGAGATTTTTGTTAACAGGTTTGTGAGCGCTCTCAAATTGATTTCTTTTGGTCTTACTAGCAAAAGGACAACATGCAAGAGCTAGACGATTCTGATGACTTTGAGGAGCTGAATAACATTATAATTCTTGTGCAGTATCAATGATATAAAACTTGAGGTATTAGCAAGTAGAGGAAACTCTAGGGCTAATTCTACCCCAAGAAAGGGTGAAAGGGCTCTTCTAGCTAAAATGTAGGATATTGCATCAAAATTTAAACCATGTTATTATGTGCCACACTCACCCCTTCTACCGAGATAAATGTGGCACCCATTAGTTAAAAATCCATTTTAACTGGAAAAATGGCACCCATGTAAAACAAAATCAGACTTACAAAACACAACTGACAATCTTTACACCAACTACAGGTTCAAATACACATATACAAAAAACCTAATTACTCAAATATGCGGGTACAACCACTACAAGATCAGAACACTAACAAATATAAAGGAAAGGGACCCATTGCAGCCTTGAACTCAACTCTGACTGGCTCTATTCTCGCATAGGTGATCTAGTGGTGACCCCGGGTTTCTCACATAAATAAACCTGTCAATGGCTCAATGCAACTCTTGACTAGGGGTAAACTTAGGGTTGACCATGCCGCCTACCATCAGGTTAGACAGTGGAATCCCCATTGCAGTGTAGGACTAAAGTCCGTAGTCACCATTAAAATCATGTGGTAGCTCAATAGTACAATATATATATATATATAATACTCGTTAAGTTTAGATCCAGGACACCATCCTATATCAGGAATGAAAACCGATTCCACAAGCATTGACGGTAAAATCATTTTAATATGCACACATGGTTTCACATATCATTCAAAATCAAGGCATACATAACCATTAAAATAAATCCGTGAAATGAATAATTAAATCATATATACATGTATTTTCCACATTTAAAACTATGAATAATTATATAAAACTGAATGTACTAATACAATAACTATGGCATGATGAACTGCAAATAAATATAAGTATCCTTTAACAATATAAATTATTAAACATAATATAATGAAATAATTAACTAATTATTTCAAAGTAGTAGCCACTACCAACTCACCTTGTCCCCCTTGGGTTTCCCGCTAGACCTAGAACTCCCTCTCAAGCTTGAATAACACCTAACAAGAAAACAGAATAAAATAAATAAATACGACAAACTAAAGACAGAACTAAACCCAAAAGAAAATACAAGAAACAATAATAGACTCTCTAATTGGTCCCACTCACTCCAACTGGTTCAAACTAGACCTTGCATAATCAAACTAGCCTCCAACTTGCCCTTAAACCAACTCAATTTAGGGTAACCCAACCTGAACCAATTTTAATATCACTAAACCAAATTCAATTTAACCAACCAACCTTGAACCAATTCTAATTCTTATACAAAATCTCTTAAACCAGTTTGGTTCAACTAAACCTAATTCTCCTCGAATTAGTTCACCCTAAAGTCATTAGCTCAAAATCTAAACCAAGCCCAAATCAATCTCAACCAACTTAACTTAACTAAAACAATTCAAGCCCAATCACAAATCATCTTGATTTGATCAAACCTAGACCAAATCAATTCAATTGAACCCAACCACATTAACTTGGTTAGCCAACCCCAACTCCAAATTCAACCATCTAGGTTCAAACCCACTCAAAAGAACTTAACTAAACCAAATCAAACCCACTTCACTTGATTTGATGAAGCCCAACTCAACCAAATCAATTAAACTCAACCAACACATTTCCAACCATTATTATCACCATCTTAATCATCATCTTCATCATCATCATCAACTTAATTAACCAAGGAAACCATAATTCCTGTTACCACAGTAATCTACAGTAAATTAGAGAATTACTCCACCATTCCAAGCAAGATCCATCTTATATATAAAGATTTTTCCAAATAAAATCATCTAATACCATTTCATCCTCTCCATCAACATTTCTTCAAAAACCCATCCTTTTCTCCAACAAATCACCCACACACATACACATATCCACACATCTCAACCAAAACAAAATTATTTAAAATCCTTATCAAGGAAGCTCCACTCTGGCAAATTACCTCTAGCGATCTTCAAGCCCAACTTTTCAAAACCTCCCATTTTCTTTTCCTTTTCTTTTCTCTTTTTTTTTTATTGGTTTAGAAGGCCATTAATGGAGGATGAAAGCTTCAACTAGCCCAACATTTCTCCTTTTCTCTTTAACTTAATTTATGATAAAATGCATTTTCAATCCCTGAAAATAAAATTTCTTACAAAAAGATCCCTAAAAAGTCACTAATAATCACTTAATCATAAAACAATATTTCAAAAAGGTCCCTGCCAACCACTACAAGAAAAACATGAATTTTACCCAATTTATTTGGTACGGTTCTGATTCCTTGAAAATTTGTCATGAAAATTGGCACCAAACCCAAAGGTAGTGACAACGTTCATGGTATTTGGCATAGTTGCTAAATTGTGACAATTTTGTCGCGGTATTTAGCACCATTTATGTTTTCGTATAAAATTTAGACAAAAAACCGTGCCAAAACCATGCCCAAAACCGTGACAAATATATTAACCCTTCCTTTGTCACAGTATTTGGCATGGCCAAGCAAAAAACCGTTCAAAAACCGTGACAATGGAGTACATGGCATTTGGCACGGTTTAGTCCTAGTCATGCCAAAAACTATGACAAACACATTAACCTTTCTTTGTTATGGTTTTTGGCACTGCAAAACCAAAACCGTGCCAAACACTGTGATAATGGAGTACATGACATTTGTCACTGCTTTTGGCATTGTGTAGGCTTGGCCGTGCCAAAAACTCTGACAAACACACCATATCTTTCTTTGTCATGGTTTTTGGCATGGTTTTGGCATGAC
The DNA here is from genome assembly GCA_020875875.1 of Dioscorea alata. Lineage (NCBI taxonomy): Eukaryota > Viridiplantae > Streptophyta > Magnoliopsida > Dioscoreales > Dioscoreaceae > Dioscorea > Dioscorea alata. The sequence continues at coordinate 17,455,051 of CM037025.1, read as the reverse complement.
AAAGCCAAAACCATGCCAAAAACCGTGACAATAGAGTACATGGCATTTGGCACAGTCTTTGGCACAAGTTTGGCTTTGCCGTGCTAGAACTTGACAAACACATCAACCTTTTTTTTTGTCATGATTTTTGGCATGACAAAGCCAAAATCATGGCAAAAACTGTGACAATGGAGTACATGGCATTTGGCACCGTTTTTGACACGATGTAAACTTGGTCGTGCCAAAAACCGTGACAAATACATCAACCTTTTCTTTATCATGATTTTTGGCATGACAAAGCCAAAATTATGACAAAAACCGTGACAATGGAGTACATGGCATTTGACACTGTTTTTGGCACGATGTAGGCTTGGTCATGCCAAAAACCGTGACAAATACATCAACCCTTTCTTTGTCATGGTTTTTGACACGGCCAAACCTACACTGTGCCAAAAACCATAACAAATGCCATGTACTTTATTGTCACGGTCTTTGGCATGGTTTAGGCTTGGTGATGCCAAAAACTGTGACAAACACACCATTTCTTTCTATGTCACAATTTTTGGCATGGCCAACCCAAAACCGTACCAAAAACTTAATTTTATTCTATATTTATAATAATTACATAATAATTGTACTCTATTTATAATAATTACTCACCCACGATAAAAAAAAAACTTAATTTTTTATACTATAATTTAAAATTAGACAAGTATAAATTTTGTTGCATAATTTAATTACGCATACACATGATATTCTATATTTATAATAACTATACTCTATTTATAATAATTACATACCCACAATAAAAAAACTTAATTTTTTTCTTGCATAATATTTTCTTAGAAACTCTCTACTATGCTTCACAAAGATATATGAGAATTTTGTTGCATAATTTAATTATGAATACACATGATATTCTATATTTATAATAATTGTATTCTATTTATAATAATTACGTACCCATAATAAAAAAAAGCTTAAATTATGCTTGCATAATATTTTCTTAGAAACTCTCTAATATGCTTCACAAAAATATATGAGAATTTTTCATGCATAATTTAATTACGCATACACATGATATTATATATTTATAATAATTATACTTTATTTATAATAATTACATAATAATTATACTCTTTTTATATTAATTACGTACCCACAATAAAAAAACTTAATTTTTTTCTTGCATAATATTTTCTTAGAAACTTTCTACTATGCTTCACAAAGATATATGAGAATTTTGTTGTATAATTTAATTATGCATACCATGATATTCTATATTTATGATAATTATACTCTATTTATATACACAATTAAAAAACTTAAATTTATGCTTGCATAATATTTTCTTAGAAACTCTCTAATATGCTTCACAAAAATATATGATAATTTTTTTTTGCATAATTTAATAACGCATACACATGATATTCTATATTTATAATAATTATACTCTATTTATAATAAATTTTTTATAATAGTTTATAATTATATAAGTATAAATTAACTAATATAATTAAAATTTATTATTTATAGAACTGTGCTAGGCGATATGTCACATGGTTCCTTAAGCCCTGCACTGACGGATCAACCCAGTCCGGAACCTGTCTGACAGGAGAGAGCTCAAGCACATGTTTTAATGCCGCAGACTCATTTGGTGGTGAGCATGTACACCAGCGAATTCAACACAATCATAGCATCAGACTTGCAAGACATCTACATGGAAAGGTACCATATTGAACCACAACACATGCTGCAACTGTGCAGGCAGTATGGAGCACATGGAGACATGGCAACAACTTATGATGACGGTTAAGCAGTTCTTCAACATCGTGCAAGAGTTATCAAAGGAACTGTGCGAGGCGATCCAATAGGCATTAGATGGAGTAAAGTTGTAAGGCTTGTGAGCAACTATCATGCTGTCATTATCAGTTTTGTTGTAATAGAGTGGTGTGTTTTCTTTGTGAGGTGTGTGAGCAACTATCCTATTATCTTATCTTAATTTATCTTAATTTTAAAGTTGATATTGGAATATAGTGTTGTTTTTACGAATCAATAATTGTGGTTATTAACAATTTTAGAGAGATGAATGATTGCAATGGTTAGAAAATTTGAAATCATAAATGTTACGAATGGGGCATTAATTATATATTTGTATCATATGTTTGTAAGTAGGATTATTTTTGTTTTAATAATAATAATAAACATATAATAGTATCATATGTCCCCAAGTATGATTATTTTTGTTTTTATAATAATAATAATAATTTCATACATTGTGCTATTTAGTTTGTTGATGTTGAATTTGAGTTTTTATCAAGAGATTGATTGCATTATTAGTGAGATGTTGGGGAGCCAAATTTAGTGAGTGTCTTTTTTTATTTTCTATAAACTAAGTTTTATATTTATTTTTGAAAAAGCTAAAATGTTTAGCTTAGTATCATCAAAGAACCGGTTTAAATTTCGATATTATTTTTTTATATAATTGTGATAATATTTATATGTTAGAATTATAATTAATTAATTAATTAATTAAAGAATTATAATACTTTCAGATTTCTTTTAAAAATTAAAAATTAAAAATTAAGGAATATATTTATATATTTATTAAATAATAAATAAATAATAATAATAATAATAATAATAATAATAATAATAATAATAATAATAATTCTTTTAGTATTGATAATGTAAATTATTATTTATATTTAAAGATGACTACTTTTGCTGTGAGCCACTAAAAAATATAAAGGAGTTATATAGAACGAAGCAAACACACGAACCAGCCACACAACTGATGTGGCTGGTGACGTGGCAAATAATTTTTTTATTTTTAAATAAAAATAAATAAATTTTAGTAAAGTAAAAGAACCTTTTCTCTCTCTCACTCTCTTTCTCTCTTGTGGCTCTCTCCCGATCCTGGTTGTCGCTTCCTTCTCCCGCTCCCGGCCCCCATTTTGGCCGCCTCCCTACCCCGCTCCCGGTCGCCGCTTCCCTCCCTCGCTCTGACCGTTGCTTCCCTATCCCGCTCTCGGTTGCCGCTTCCCTCCCCCGCTCCGACCGCTACTTCCCTATCCCGCTCTCGGTTGCCGCTTCCCTCCTCCACTCCCGGCCCCGCGCTCCCTGTCACCCCTATCTCTTGTTGTCATGTTGAGATTTCTCAAGAGATCTATGAACTGCTAATAGAAAGAGATATTTTTCAATATGTTACTTGTGCCTAGTGATAAATCATCTTCAAATGTATTATTTTTGGTGTTTGGGGTTTGTGCCAAAGCTCAAATTTGTATGAAAGTTGATGATTTTGGAGGTTGGGGTTTGTATGAAAGCTTAAGTTTGTTTGGTTTGTTTTATTTCTTGTAGCATTTCTTAGTCAGAATGTTTTATTTCTTGCAAGAGAGCTGATGTTCTTTGATTCCTTGTAGCATTTCTTAGTTAGAATGTTTTGTTTGGTTTGTTCCAATGGGGTTTCTGATGAAGTTTCTTATCCTTGGTGTTTCATTGGAATTTTTTTTTCAGCTTCATTGGGGTTTCTGATGAAGTTTCTGATTCCTTGTAGCATTTTTTTTTTGTTTCATTCGTAGCTCTATTCATCTTTTGCTCTACACCAATATTTGGATGCTTGTCAGGTTTTTTTTATCCTCTTCATCTTTTGAATCAGCGACCGAAACGGAGACCGGGAGCGGAGGATAGGGAAGCGAAGAGGAAGCAGCGGCCGGAGAGTGAGAGTGAGACCAGAAGTGAGAAAGAGAACAAAAAAACTCTTTACTTTACTGAAATTTTTTATTTTAAAATTAAAAAAAAATCTTTGCCACGTCACCAGCCAGATCAGTTGTGTGGTTGGTTTCGTGTGTTTCTTTCGTTTGATATAGCATTACTCAAATATAAAGTGGACTCGTGGAGGATGATTTCATTCCAATTATAAATATTTCTTTTTGTGTTTTTGTCTAACTATGAAAACAATTTTTTTTTTCATCAAGATGAAAAATCAACTCTATTTTTTGAATACATTAAATAAATCACATGCGTTCATTATATTATAAACAATAGAGGCTTAAACATATGGTGCATGAAAGGTGAAAAAATGATAGATCGCGCCTTAACTATAGAGGCTTAATCACATGTGTTCATTAAATAGATCACGACATATGGAAATCAACAAATGCTAGTGGACTAATAATAATAACAATAGTAATAATATAAAGGCTTTTGAAATTAAAGTTTGGGAAAAACCCCTGATCTAGTTTTCCCAACCATCTTAAAATTTCCCGCTATCTTTACTGGCCATGGAACCCAAACCCACATTTCTCATTTTCTTCTACGTCCACCACGGATTCATCTCCCCTGGTTCTGGAACCAGGGGACTCCCAGGTCCTCCAACTGGGGCTTGATGCGCGTCACCATAGAATATGGCCACGTGGTTACAAAACTCCATCATATGGATGGAAAATGGAGTCAGCTTTTCCTTCTCTTTGAGAGAAACCCTGAATAAAAATTTGAGCTTTTTGAATCCCCAATTCCTCCATTCTTCTCACCTTCTTTGAGTGATCCAAGCTCACTCCAAATGGTGATCGACAAGGAGATCGCCAGCTGCGTCGAGTCTCTGCTCCGCCAGGCCGGCCTAGCCGTTGGCGCCTCATCGGTTGATGCCAATGTCTGCCAGCTTGAGGCCAAGCTCGGTGTCGACCTCTCACATAAAGCGTCTTTCATCTGAGACCAGATCCAGCTCCTCCTTGGCCTCGACCACCACCTCCAACCCCTCCCCTAGTTCCACCCTTATGCTACCACTCAAGCCTATACTTCTCTCCCTGGTGCTTCTTCTTCGCCGTTCGCTCACCTTTTGAGCTTATTTATTGGACTTAAAATCATGAATTTTTTTTTCTAGTTTAGATGTTTAGTACTTTAGGGTAATACTATGTGATTCAATTTTGACTTTGGAATGTGTTGGAGAGGGAAAGGCTAGAGCTTTTATTTTATTGAATTTAGGATTAGAGTGTCTGTTTCTGTTTGGATTTCTTTGGTTTTCTTCTGTGTGGAATTGGGTAGTTGGTGAACTCATGAAAGTGGATTATTTTTATCTTTTGCTTCCAAGAAACTTGGTAATTTTGTGTAATTCTTATTCTGATGATACACATGCTACCATTGGCATTGATTTTCTGTCAAAGACTATACCTTGAAGACCAAACAGTTGGATTACAGCTTTGGTATGGCCAAAAGCATCTCTTCACTTAAGCTAATTTATTTAAACATGTTTAGATCTGATATAGTCTATTGATTTTTTCCCCATTTTTCTTCCTTTGATTTTTAGGGATACAGCTGGACAAGAGAGATTTAGAAGCCTCATTCCAAGCTACATTAGGGACTCATCTATTACAGTGATTATAGATCTACAGACTTGCAAATGAACTCTAACTAGTTCAAACTTCTTCGTCTCCCTCTTGTTAAAGCAAATGTGAATCTAGCATGGTGTATATATATATAGAGTTATTCTTTGTGTGATGAATGATAATTACAATATATGTTTCAAGAAAACATTGAATTTTTCGTCAATTGTGTACACTCAAGTGCAACCCTTGTATTTTTTAACTGAATTTTGGTAGTAAAATTTCTGCAAATGAAATTCACAATGTTTTTAGCTGAATTCTGGCAAAAAAATTCTAATGTATGAGTGTGGGAATGGGTTGGCACATCAACCTATTGGATTAAGTATTGTTAGCAGATTTAATGGAAATAAATCGTAATTGCAAGAATCCAATTGCAACTGAAGTAATTCAAAAACATCTCAATATCACAACTACTAACAAGCATTAAATTAAATTACACTAGCAACCTGCGCCAAAATCCAATTCTGCATTCTCCATTGGCAAACACAACTATAGCAAGTTACTCAGACAAGATTTCTTAATAAAAATTGCAAGTTGCATTCTTCAATATAGCCACCTGCATACAAGTTGCATTCTTCACTATAATTGTTGACACTCATACCTACATAAAATCAACAATTATCATTAAAAACAGATTGATAACTAGAAATACTTGATAAAAATGAACAAATATAGTAATTGTAGCCACCTACATACAACCCTTAACTCCTTAATAAAAATCAGTTTAGTTTTTCCCTTCCAACAATGCACCTGCAAGCCAACAAAAAATTTTTTTTAACAAAGATCCATAGCCACCTGCAAGCCAATAAAAATCAATTCAATAAAAAAAAAATTAATGACCTATTGTTTTTTTCTTCTTCTTTTGTTGCTCTAACACCCCTTTTATTCTTTTAGTACTACGACCTCCACGACTTAGCTTATACCTTATAGCCAATCCTTTGGGACCAAAATATTCACAAGAAGAATTTTATTTGCATATATTATTTGTTGATAGACAATCTTCTCTCCCCGAATGAGACATCTTCACAATATCCTTAACCTTCACATCAAGCACAAAGTAATGGCGCACAACTTCTTTATAAGCTTCTTCATATTTAGATGCTTTTGAAATTAATTTCTGGTAACGATGGCACATATCCATGTATCTCTTGCTCTTTGCCACCCTAGAGTCTTCTTCTTCTATGGTGGTTACAAACATACAAGTATCCATATCTCGTGCTTTCCTAGTCCACTTTTTCATTATGTACTTATCAGGAAGAAATTTTTTTTGATTTACATCTAAGACACGCAACATGTGCATACAATGAATCCTTGAAAATTCAAACTTTTTATAGCTACATTCAATTGTCTTAGTTGAGGAGTCAAATGACACTAATCTAGCATATCGGGGAGCATCAACATGAACTGCCTTGTAAGTCTTCAAATTGTTTGCTTCACTTAATAATTCAACCATCACATAAAGGATCTTATTGTGTTCATCCTTCAACTTCTAAAAAATACTCAGAGTATACATTTGCACCATTTGTCTCAAAATTGGGCTTAACTCTTTTGATGATATTGATTGATCCATCATCCTATACTCCTCCTGAAGCTCTGCATGCCGCCTATCTTCAAGAACTCTCTCAAACTGTTCAAGAAATCTTGCTACCCCAAGTTTTGATGTCAAATAATTCCTTAGTACACCATTGAAACTCTCATTTCTTTGGGTGCTCATCATGTTTCCGGCCATATTACTATCTCCCACTTTTTTCTTTCTTCAAATAATTTCATAAGCCATGGGTTTTCCCTTAAGTTGTATTTTTCAAGTAAAATTTTCCATGCTTCAAGAAAAGATGCTTAAGCTTCATAGTTATATATAACCTGTTGAAATGCAACAACAAAAGTGCGCATACCAGAAAATACATGTGCCAAGTGTTTGGCTGCATTTTGGTATATATGCCAAATGCAAAGGCGATAATGAGTAGTTGGTAAGGCTATCAATATTGCTTTCACCATTGCAGCACTCTGATCAGTTAGAATAGTGGTTGGATGCTTCCCATTCATCACCCCTACAAATATTTGAAATAACCAAACAAACGACTCCACATTCTCTTGATATAGAAGAGTTGCACCAAAGACTATTGTTTGACCATGATTATTGATCCCCAACAATGGAGCAAAAGGCCTGTCATAATTATTTGTTCGATAAGTAGTATCAAATGTAACTACATCACCAAAAACTTCATAAACAGATTTTCCTTTCCCATCAACCCAAAAAATGTTTGTAATCATTCCTTCATCATCCAATTACATATCATATACAAAAAGTGAGTCTTAAACCCTCATCTTTTTGAAATATTGTATTATCACTTTATGGAGACCCTTCTCTACTTGTTTCTCCACTTTTTTCCCAAATGATTTTCAATATCTTTTTTCATAAAACCAATATTCGACTGACCTCTAGCCATCTTGTTCTGCAACTCGTATATTTCTGTTGGTGTAAGTCCTGTCTCATAAGCTAATTCGACTTGTGTTGCTTGAGCTTCACTAATTTTCCGGTGCAATCGTAACATATGTGCAAACTCTTTACGTGCGAGTTTATGATTGTGTTGCCCTTCAAAACTTGATACTGTAAACATCCGGCTATCTTCTCTTGAAATTATCATATGAGATAAACAACCTGTTCATGTCTCTACCTGATGAATTTTCAAATTCTCACATCTCTTGTCTTAAGCACTTTTCCCTTCTTAGGAACAACAAAATCTCCTACAATTTACCACACCATCTTTGTTTCTCTTAACCCACCCTTTCCTTATGCTAAATCCAACATTCAATGCATATGCATTGTAAAATGTATATGCTTCTTTCTCAGTACCAAAGGTTTTACCCAATTTAGGCATATTATCACACAAATCGTCACCATTTTGTTGGGGAAAAATTAAATTCAGTTATTTATTACTTCATAATTATAAATTCTATGAATTTAATTACAGTAATAATTAATAGTAAACTAACCTTCTCATTGTCATAACCACATTGGTTCACATTTTCCTCTTCATCTTCAAGTTCTATCATATTTTCCTCATCAAAGGGACTAATGGAGAGTAAAAGATTTGTAAAACTAGACTCATTTGGTTCTGTTTGACTTAGTTGATGCCTTGAATCCTCTCCCATACCTAAACATTAAAAAATATCCAAATCATTAGATTTTTACAAATAAAACCTATGCTCAAACTGAATTAAAACATTTTAGAGGCTTGAGTTGATTTTGTGATGGAAATATTTCCTACGCTAAAAAACCTTACAAATTGGGAGATATTATCTAAACAGAACAAGCAAAACATAAGCGAGAAAGAAGCAGAGATCATCATATCACACAAACAAATACAAATTGCAAAATTAAAACCTGAGTTTTTTTTTTATTTGGCACATTCACTGGACAAGGTACTGCAATTACTGACAATCCAAACTTGGAAGATAGGTGTAAATGACTTGCCGAAGATTGTAAGTAATAAATTACAGCAATAATGGAAGTGGATTAATGCCACTTTAGGATCATTTAGGAAAACATTTTCACAGGATTAAATCAGATGATAAATTTTGACAATATAATGCATTCTATTGGTTCATGAACTATGAAATGCAAATTTCTCCATTATAACACCATGAAGGAATACAAACAAGAATATCATGAAAAGTAAAATCAAGAGCTGAAAACTAAGTTAATAGAATGAAGAGCGTAGCACTATTCAACATATAAATTGGATTAAATAGCTCACAAAATGCATAAATTGATAAGTTGGTAGTATAGTGCCTAAGTATGTTTCCATCACAAAATCAACTCAAGATTGAAAATTAGTATGTTGAGAGAATTTTGTATGGCAGAGACGACATTCACTCAGCAACTCCACCAAATTAAAAAAAAATCATGCAAATATCCAAACAATAAGAAGTTCTACATACCTCTAAGTTTTCAATTCAGTCCCATACTCAAATTCTAGTACAAGGGTTCACAACTTTTGAAATTTTGGAGGCTTGAAGGAAAGAAGATGCAAAGTGAAGTGAAAAATTTTCATTTCCCGCCTTTGCTACATCCTTCACTATTCGGGGTTTCTCTCAAAGAGATGGATAACTGACTTTGTTTTCCATCCATGTGATGGAGTTTTGCAAAGCTGACTCCGTTTTCCATCCATGTGATGGAGTTTTGCAACCACATGGCCATATTATGTGGTGACACATGTCAAGCCGCAATTGGAGGACCTGGGAGTCCCTTGGTTCCAAAACCAGGGGAAATGAATCCGCCCACCACCCCCTGCTGACAAACCCAAACCCAACTCTATTTTTCCTCCATCTTCTTCTCAACCCACCATCACCTGCCGACCAACCCAACATTCCATTTGACAAGGTAACGAGAACAAAATCCAGTGCCAAAGCTGACGATTGTTCAACCTCGGTGACATCGACTTGCCGCCCTAGTGGCCAAGGCCCCCGATCATTGTCACCCATGATAGCCCCTTGTGCTTCGCTCTCATGTCCTTGAAGTCTCCAACGGCATCGATGTTCTAGAAACCTTATCGGAGTATGCACGCTGTCGCGGTTGTGGCATTTGTGTGCTGTCCAGTGGCGACGCCATAGTCAATGTCACGTTACGATGTGGATGGGAGGAAGTTTTTATTGGAATTTAAGAAGATGGCTTTGCTCATAAATTGGAAGGAGGGGTTGATTTCCATTATCAACTAGAAATTTAAGTTGTGATGTGGATGGAATATTGTTATTGCTTTGAATGGATGATAAATGGGGATAAAGGTTTTAGGTGCGTTTTTAGTGGTGTCATGGTGTTGATATTTCTTTAATCTACGTTGATGTGGGAATTTTGGAATGTTATGCTAATCGGTTGGGTATTTTGTTATTTATTTATTTTTTTGTTGTTTTAGTTGTGTGAGATTTGTTGTAATCTCATATGTAGAAGCTCTTTTATGTGTCTTTTGTATTTAGTTTTGAGCTTTAATAAATCTCTTTTGATTTGGTTTGATCCAAAAAAATAATAAATATATAAATATATAATTTTGCAATTTTTTATAGTTTTGGCTGGGTGACCCGCTCAGCCAGCCAACCTAAGGTGGGTTGGGTTGGGTTGGGTTAGCAAAATGCCAGCCCGCCCCGCCTTAGGTTTCCATCCTGCTAGTAATTTTAGTTTCCATCCTTGCCATTAGCATAGTCTAATAATTTTAGTTTCAATTACATTTATCTTTATTTATTTTCTTTATTCATATTTGAAATCTCTAGTTGCAAAAAATTAGTAATCAATGTTATAGTCCTCGTGGGAAAGATATCTTATTTACTATTTGATGACCCATGCACTTGCGGTTCTCATTAATAGCAAAGTGGAGCATGGAGAAGAAATGGAGAATTCAAGAAAAATCTACAAAATAATTTGTAATATATAAATATTAATATAAGTTATGTATGATAGTTACCTACAAAACTCAAAGTTCCTTCAAACTCTTGTCATCATGAGAGAAAAATAAAATAAATAAATAAACTCTCAAACCTAAACAACAGAGCAATAGCCTCTACATCTCATGAATTAGAATTATATCATCATGGATATATCCTTGAATCTAAAGGATATTATTAGATTGATGGCGACTAGAAGACTGTGAAACTAAGCACTGAAAACACATAGAGTTCACTGTTGATTCAATAGATGTTCATCTTGTTTTTCCAAAGTTTTTGACCAATGATCCTTGCAGTAGATAAGGGGGTTTCCATGTCTTCATGGGTTTCCCTCTTTTTTCCAAACCCGATCTCTTTTTCTCGGCCATCCAAGATATGTCATTAGGCTGGTGATGTCATGATAAATCGATGGTGATTAGCGGATTGGAGCTCACTACCAAAGATCAAAAAATGATAATAGAGCTCTCGCTGCAAGCTCTCCATTCCATGGCCTAAACATTTCTACAACTTATTAATCAGTATCCAAGAGCTGCAAGTTGATGTGCTACCTTGTTGGATAGTTGATCAGAGAAGAGAAAGCAGATCTAGCCTTTCGATGGCACCTAGTATATGCTCCAATATGATTAAAAACATGAAAACGAAAAAAAAAAGATTGGAAATTCAAAGAAATGTTAGGAGGAATACCTTCATGTAGGTGGTGGAGCTTTCAGGAATCCATGCATGAAAAAGATCTAAATTCCCATCAACAACAATGCAAAAGTTTGATCAAAGAGAACGATGACGAAGATTGAGATTGATGGAGAATACAGGAGTTTAAGATGCGTAAATAGGGTTTTCTTTTTTCAACAAAAAAGCAAACGAAGATTTAGGTTAAAATATATATATATATATATATATATATATATATATTCCCTAAATAAAAGATGGGAAGGGCAGATTTTTGGAGAACAAAAACTACTAAAGAAACTCTTATTTAAGGGATAATTTTTAAAGTAGTTAGGGTACTCCTATGAAACAACAGATTCTCTATAAAAAAAATGTGCCATTTGTCAACTTTTGAGACCACAAACGGATGAAATTAATATTATGTATAGGCAATCTCTATAATTTGAGACTCTAAACAGTAGAGAAACACTAAAAAATCATAAAGTAATGGAATAAAAAAACAAATATTTAAGAAAATCACTAACAGATCACAAAAAGAATTAAAAGCTACCGACACAATAGGAATGACAAGGAGTCCTCAATTTCAAATTTGGTTGCAAATGATGGAAAAAATGACATAAAAAGTGTATAAAAGTAATTATTTTTCAATATTTCTTAGTCTATACTAAGTTGCTATTGTTGTTGGATGAGAATAATTTAATCATCTCTAAGTTTTTTTCCTTCCTTATTCTCGCAAAAGAGGATTAAGCTCTATAAAGAGCATTTGGTAAAATTTTATCCATCCAAACACCCTCACTTAAAACTAAGCATTTTTTTTTTATGACTAATAGGCAATAAACGTCCCTATTTAAGAAATTATTAAAGGGACAAATAAGTATATAGGTGCACCAGTTATGTAGTTTACAGACTTCATTAAAAAAATCCTTTTGTCCTACAACTCTGAATGGGTGAAATCATTGTTTCTCCAACAGGGAACCCACACCCAGACTCATGAACAGTATATGAACAATATTGGGCCCAGATGTGCAGTACATAAACATTATATAAACAGTACTATTAAGGAAATGATTCGAACTTCTGTCCTTTCTTTTGTACTCTTGTATTATATTATTAAACTATCCAATGATTGAAAAAAAAAAAGTATTCTTACACAGGCATGCAAAAAAAATATTAAAATTATCTTACTTTCAAAGGTATATGTTTATATATATATATATATATATATATATATATGTGTGTGTGTGTGTGTGTGTGTGTGTGTACACTTTTCCAAAAGTAACAAAACCAAAACCCAAACTATGGTTTACCAGACCATCCACGCGTCTGCCACGTTGATTCTAAAGAAAAGTTAAAGCGAACCCCTTCTTCAAAATAAGACACAGAGAGCGAGAGCGAGAGAGAGAGAGGATTTCTTCTCTGGGGTTGTGATGGCGCACGGCGGCTATGCCCGTCGGCGACCGGAGGAGAGGAGGCCGCTAGGCAGGCGATCGAAAGGGCTGGGAGTGGACAAGAAGAGGAAGAAAGCCAAGTCGGTCACGCTCAAGAACCAGATCCGTTCCACTGAACGGATGCTCCGCAAGGTATTCTTTCTCTTTCTTGATACATCGCACTTCCTTTGTTGATTTTGTTTTCATTGATGCTAATGCGATTTTTTTTTTAATTTGGTTTTTAAATTTTCTTTGTTTCGATTTGGTAATTTAGGTTTTGAGAGGGTTTGGACTGGATTTGTGCATATTAATATTGATTAATTTTTTTTTTATGTTATTGGAGGAGAAGGTGATTTGGTGATTGGTTTGATTTGTTTTGCTACTTATTCTCGGTTGTCATAGTTAATAGTTGTAGTTGAGCAGCTTGAGCTTGAATTCTATTAGCTTTGATCTGTCGTTCATTGAAGATTTATTTATTTATTTTTCATTTTTTATGTGTATCTGTGTGGCAGCCTCAAAGTGATTGCATCATATATGCATATTTAATTTAGTATTGATTCCTGCTTGTGGGAGGAGAACACTTATTTATTGTGGGGCTAACATTACTTCATTGGGGCAGACACACAATCAAGTTGAATATCTAATTCAGAAATGGTGACTTAAATGCTTTAAGCAATAAAAGTTGTTGTTATTATTATTATTATTATTTATTTATTTGTTTATTTATTTATTATTTTTTAGGTTGTTGTTGGAATTCATCTGAAATTATGTGCTCATTGTTTGAGATATGTTATGGCTTTTAAAAATGTGTTCATTTGAATTCATCTTGAAGTTAACTGTTTATGTATGTTTGGTTGTGGAAAATGTTTCAGGAAGTTATTTTCAGTTTTTCTAATGTTATTAGATTCTATTACCAGTGAAGATCTTATTAATTGCTTTTTTTCCTTGCAAAGAACCTTCCCCCTGAGGTCAGGGAGGCTCAGGAAAAGAAATTGGATGAGCTCAAGAAACAACAGGAGATACAAACACGTTTAGCTGTTGAACGCAAAATACAGTTGAGAGATAGAAAGATAAAGTTTTTTGGTATTGCAAATTTATATTTTTCCTTCACTTTAATCACCTTAATATCGTTCCAGTAGACTGGTTCTAAGGGTTTCCTTTGTCTGACTGGCTTGTATTGTGGAACAGAAAGAAGAAAGATTGAAAGGATGATAAGGCGGCTTGAAAAACAGCATCGTTCATCATCTGACCATACTTTGGAGGCAAAAATCTCTGATCAGCTTTCTAAATTAAGAGAGGATCTTGAATATGTCAGGGTAGGCAACTTCAGTTAGCTCTTTTGATTATTTACTGTAATTTTGAACCTTTATTATTTTCCATATCAGACCAAAATTGTTAGGATATTTTTTTTTTGCCTGATGTGCATATATAATCTCCACGGTTCTTTTTTTCTCAATACATTTAGTTAGCTTTTCGTATGGCTTTCTAAATCTCAGTAAACCAGTCTGGACTGGAAGTTGAAACTCATATAAGTAATTTTCTAAAATTAATTTACTGATATTAGATCAAATTTTTGTCCCAGAACTTCTTTTCTCACTGATTTGTGTATTTAATATCTACCATACTTGTTTCTACCATTTACTGTGATTTAAATAACAGCAGGTTGCACCTTTGTCAGTCTCAATGACTGGTGATGATAGGAATTCAAAACTCAAATTAGTTTAACTTTGTTGAGTTAATTGAATTTGCTGTTATTTTGGAGGAGCCTTTTCCTGAGAGTTGTTCTTAGTACCTTTGACAAGTTGATATGAATTAACTTTCTTCTACAGTTCTTCCCCAAGAGTGAGAAATATGTGTCATTATTTGTTGGAGGGGATAAACCGGATATTGTTGATAAGAGAGACAAATTAAGGAAGCAGATTAAGGCGAATCTCATAGCCGCTGCTGCTAGCGGAAAAGATTTGGAAGGTATTTCTTTTCACTTTTCATCAGTCTCCTGGTAATTGTTCGAGCATCGTTTGGAAAGATGCTCTGAGACTGTTAACATTTGAGATTCAGGTCACTGTCTTTTTCATGTGGTTGCTACCTCATGACTTGCAACATCTTCCAAAGCATGCTTATGAGTTTTATTTATCTCAGCTATCATCTCCTATTTGCTTCCAATCTTTGCCTAAATAACTAATCTATTGCTGTTGTAATTTATGTTCCTCTCAAACAGAAACTGCAAGTGATGATGATGTTCTAGATACGAGCGATGATGATTTCTTCTTAAGTGGAAGCTCCAGTGATGAAGCAGAAGCAGATGATGAATGGACAGATAAAAGTGCAAGGTACTTCTTGACATTCTTGTCCAAATTTAAATGGAATAATTTTTAATTTGTCAGATTTTTTAAATGGGTTTGGTGTCTAGGCCTCACTGACAGCAAAACACATTTTAAAGATTTTTATTCGCCTATGACCTAGTTAATGCAATCTCCATATGTGTGGAGCGTGATTACATGATAATTAGTGCAAAATGGAAAAGGAATCACGTAGGGTATATTTTGTTTTATTTTTTAGTCTAAATTCATGAATTCCTCATTTTTTTTTAATTTGAGTGTCTGTTGTAGATATGAAATCACCCAAATTCAAATATAATTTAAGGAGCCTCCTGCAAATATATCATTTATTAAATCTATATCCACATTCAATCAGATACATGCTTGATTAAATCTAAACTCAAATTTTAATTTACTAGTATTTTCAAGGTGAATATCACACATCAGAGTACATAGTACACGCCTATTAGACCATTGTCACTGGTCTTTTTGACATGTTACCGTTGTGTATCACGGATGAGTTAGTATTTGATTTGTTAGGGTAATGATGTACCTACTTTAGAGGCTTGGATTGATCGAATTCTTCTTTCATATAAAGTGAGAAGCATAGCCGATGGGAGATTTTTAGATTTACCCTCCAAAATATAGAAATTTTTAAAGAGTATCCATGCAATTTGGATATTTTTTAGCAGTATACCTGCAATTTTGTCAAAGAAATATAGGAGGGAGTTTATTAGAAAGATGGGAATAGTTAGGATCTCCCTTTAAATTGAAGCCATAGGATAATCTCCCTGTAATTATGCTTAAGTGGTTGCCATATGAATGCATGTGGTGTTTTAAATTGAGGCTTAAGGTGCTGCATTTGCCTTCAATATAAGAAAACATAGCCATTATCTAATTTGATATCTGTAACTTGGGGGAGGGACAACCAAACAAGTATTTAAAGTGTAATATTTGACTTCCAAACTTTATAATGATATTATTAATTCATTTTTATATGTAATGCATTTGTATAATTAATCATTCAAAATTGTAATCCTGCTGCATACCACATATGTTGGATGTTGTGTTGTGCATATGTATACTGCTACCTTTTAAAATGCTGTAAGTGACAATGTATGCAATATAGTTTGGATGAAAAGGATAGCATATTAAAAGCAATTAAGAAATTTGATAAAAGAATGATTAGCAAAGGGGCAACTAAAATAAGAATTACTTAGAAGATAGACTATGCACCAGAAAAATAAAGGAATAAGAAGGGAAGTTTCTCTGAGTGCCTTAATATTAATGGGAATCTCAAGCGTATCTTTTTGATCTCTTTATATGCACTGGTTCTTGGATCCTCTTTGAGTTTCCTACCTTGGGGAACTTTGATGAAGACATAGGCTTTCCAAGAGGACGAGGTTATCCAAACAGTCAGTTGGAATTTTCTTACTTGATATATTAGTTAGGCAGATTCCAAAGGCAAAAGTTGGTTATTTGCAATGGTTTCTATTCCAAAATCATATTCTGAAGAATTTGGAGAAAATAAGGATTTTTTCTCTTATTTATTTGATGAGGAAATACATCATATATGCCAAATCTTGATTTAGTTACTATAGAATTAGGAAAAATAACAACCGCAAATCGAATAGATTAGGTTACAATCTAGATAGTGTTAATGCAATCCACAAACTATTGATGGAGAAGTAAACATCAAGAGTTTGTTTGAAAGAAACTGGAAATGGGTCAGTGTGGGTCTTATTGAACATATCAGTAATATGCCCAGAATCTAAACATGTGGAAGAGCAATAGTGCCCGCTAGATAATGCTAGTGCCAAAATAATAGTCGATTTTTCTATATACTTTGTTTAGTTCATGAAAAACTGAATTCTGGGCAATCGATATAAGGCTTTTATTATTGCAATGACGAGGTGTAGGCTTTGATTGTGGATCCAAAAGCATCTTAAAGCCAACTAAGCCAAATATCCTTTGCTATGGTAGATGCCATAGATTGGTACTTGGCTTCAGTGGATGATTGTTTCTTGCCTTTCCAAATGGCTGAGGGGAAGTTTGGTCAGAGGAATCTTGCCAAATTCCCAGGCATCTTGTAAAGGTATGTAGCATGCCTATGTTTGATATACATTAATTACGCAATATTCTCAGAAATATAACTATTCCGAGATTTCAACTTTCTTACAAATCTTGGTTAAGTGATTTCTATCCATTATTTATGTAATGTCACATTCCTATGTGGTTGGAAAATTAATATATGTTTCTATTCCAAAAATACCCTTCTTGAACTATTTATGGTACTACTCTTTATTATATGGGGATTTTTGCATATATACCCCTAGAAAACATCATAATCAAGAGTATACTCCTCTAAAAATAATATGTGTATTGTACTCCTATAAAACACTAATAATTGTGAATACACCCCTTCAATTACTAGTTGTTGGGATATGCCGGGTATTCAAACTAAACTGCAATTAACTATTTACTACATCATAGGAAATGTCTACATTACCCTTAGCAAAGTAGTTGAACTAAACTTTTAGAGGTATATATGCAAACCTATAATTATCTTTTTCTTTTTCTCCATTGGTCTGTTTAACACGGTGAAGCTTTATTTAACCTCAAGGGTGCACGTGCGAATATGAGTGGTTTATGAGGGTATGTGTGTAAATATATTTTTTACGGGGTTGTACACGTAAATATGAATTTTTTCTAGAGGTATATTTTTAATTTTCTCTATTATATAATATTGTGGATATCTAATGTGTTTGCATGGATATTAGATTGTCTCAATTCTTCTTGATTTGTGCGAATTTTGTTTTAAAGCTTAAAACTCATTTTAATGTAAATTTTATTTATATTATCCTCTATTTTGATTGAATGCATACTTTGACATATTTTGACTTTGTGCATATATTTCATGATTATATAAGACAAATTAAATGGCAAAAGCCTAATCTTTTGTGTTGAATGTATAATTAACATAAAAGGTTGTTTGGGAATTTAATTTTGTAATATGGTTATATTCCTATGCAAATTTTGTGTACATCAAACATGTCAATGTAAAATATCCGGTAATCTGTAAACTGAATTTTTCACAAACCAAACATAGCGTTCTAACATTTTAGAAACCAGATTTTTTAGAATTAAATCCCCAGGAATCTGGTTGTGTAAGGGCATCTTGCAACCATGAACCTAACATCCCCTAAAGAATGCCAAATAAATTTGCCAACCAGTCATGAAATGATGATCTGTGATATGCTGGTCTAATCTGCATCACAAAAGGCACCTAAAACCAAAGATTCAGATGAAGGGAATAATAATCTATAATGGTATGTGCTTTGAAAATATCGAAGAATACGAAGAACAACTATCCAATGAGTAGATTGAAAACAAAGCTGAATTGACTAACAACATCCACAACAAACTGTATATCAGGAAGATTGATTGTGAGATACACTAAAGAGCCAATAACTTCTTGATATTGAGTGGGATCATCCAAATCATACCATCATCTGGTGAGTTTAACATTGTACTAAAAAGTAGCTACTGTCATTTTATTAGTAAGACTGGTTCTAGTAAGTTATATATAATGCATACTTAATCTGAGACAAAACGTAACCAGGAGCTGCTGAAGCAACTTTAATGCCAAGAAAATAACCTAGATGGTCTAAATCTTTCATTTTGAATAGCTCTGTAAGGTGATTTTTAAGAATGGCAATACCACCTAAGTAATCTCCAGTAATGATCATATATTCCGTATACAAAAACAAAAGAATTTTGCCATGAGAGGAGTTATGGGTGAATAAAGCAGAATCCATAAAGTGAGTTAATGAAGCTGAGTTGAAGTGATGCTGACGTAAAATTCAAAGTTGCTTATTTGAGACCAAAAATTGCTCCACAAAGATTAGATAGCACACTTACAGAATCATCTTGACTAGATGAAGATTGATAATCTTCAGAACCCTGTGTTGCTGCCTTAGGATGATGAATATAAACTTGTTTAGTGAGAGATGGTGAATCGGAAAAAATAGTGATAGGAACTATAGGGGTGGTATCATTAGAGCATGGATTGGTGAAAACCAAATTGGGAGGCTCAGAAGGAACCTGAGTATTGCTTGACGAAGAAAAAGGAATAGTTTCTAAAAGAACTACATACCAAGAAACATATAATCAATCAGTAGTTGGATCAACACACTAATTTCCTTTTTGATCAACCCCTTAACCCACCCACACATGCGCGCACACACGACTTAACAAATAACTTTGTGCGGCTATGAGTAGGTAACAAAACAAAGCAAGTACATGAGAAATAATTCAATGGAAAATTATACAAGGTATGAAAAGAATAATAGTCAGAATCAAGCGCAGAAGGAATATGGTTAATAAGACAAATGACAGTTAAAACAACATCACCCTTGATCATAGATGGAATATTAGCAGAAACTAATAATGATATGGCAGTTTCCATGATAGAATGATACAATTCCATTTTGTCCAGGGGTCTAAGGACGCAAAGTTTGATAAACTGTCCCTTCAAAGGCTAAAAACTGAGTAAATTGATTAGATAAATACTTTTCTCCAGAATGAAAAAAAATTAATCAATTTTGCCAAAATTGGTGTGTACCATTGTAACAAAAGAGATAGATATTGTAAAAGTTAGATCGCTTGTGCATTAAGTAAATCCTTTTGTTTCATGTTTGATCATCAATAATGACACATAATAATGTGGGCCTCCTTTGGTACACATAGGTGAAGATCCCCAAATACCCAAGAAATAAAATCAAGAGTGGATAAGAAAATATTATGCTATTACTTAAAGGCAAAGCAGAGAGTTAAGACTATTTATACCCACGACAATTTGAAATATCACTTTAATCCTGACATTCTTATAGAGACCAAATTTTCTAACCTAGACTTAGAAAATGCTCTAACCGAGAATGCCATTAATAAAACAATGTAAACCAAGAATTGGACTCAAAAGGAGATGAAGGTGAAGATGTTTGATGTAGCAGCCAAATGTGGGTATAAAGGCTTTCCAACTTATTCAAGTCAGCCACTCTATGTCCTGGTTCAGTCTCTAAGTTCGCCTCCAGATTGTGCATAACACAAAGAAGCAGTGAAGGTTATATGCTATCCTAAATTAGCCAATTGGCTAAAATAATGAACTAGCGATGAGTTTGGGAACATGTAGAATATGATCAAGAGTACGGTAACGTAAATTAATTCTACCAATCCCTTGAAAGGCCTTGACAGAACCATCACTAGTATTAATTAGTTTGGGTCCTTTGGGATTATCAATAGAAGAAGAGTAAGTGAACCAAAATAGATTTAAGGAAGTCAAATGATTGGTAATGCCAAAAATCAATCGACCAAGTGATAAAAAAATTACTTGAACTTGGAGTTTGTGCGGAGTGGAAATATTCCAAACCTTTAATCAAACAAAATTGTTGAAGTTGATTTGACAAAAATGTTTGGACTTCTTGTTTAGATACCCCAATAGGTAAAGCAAGTATGTATTGATCACAAATATATCATGTAAGACATTAACGAAAATTCTTTGCCCACATCCACTGCATCATTGTGATTGCCTAAGAATAGACTGTGAGTAAGACTGATGGGTAACATATCCACATCCTTAAGTGTGATCACGGTCTTGACTACAACCATACCTTGCAAGTTGCAGACAAAAATTCTTCCAGTGGCCTTACTTATGGCAATAGCTACACTCATCTGAAGTGATCTTAGACACAGATGTTGTGAGTTGAATCTAGCCTATATTAGTGACAACAATTGAAGAATTTTGAGATTTACTAATGCTATATATGGGAGACATAGAGTCAAACCAAGTCTTATCTGCAATTAATTTATTCATAGCAGCATTAATAGTAATAAAAAACGTGCAATGTAAGAGAACACCTAATAGACTCAAAATCCTTTTTTAACACCATCAACAATTGTGTCAAATGTTTTTTTCTTTATATTTGACAAAGGTTGGATCTGCTTGCAATTCAGTAAGTTCCATAAGCACAGCATACTTAATTTGGTATAAAAATCTTGGATAGAAGATTCACCTTGGTAAATAGCTTCTGTTTGTCCGTGTAATTGATATTCTTTGGCATAATTATCATGCATATACAAATTTTCAAGAAAATTTGATGCATCTTTAGCAGTAGAAAATTTTGATATTTGAAAACCAATCTTGGGTAACCGCCTTGTTGATCCATGGATGATTTTTGCATTTGGCAATGCGCCACTCTCGTAGTCGTTGTTTGTAATTAGATAAAACTTCTGCCAAACTATCATGTTTCGTATCAAAATTAAGTATAACTAAAGATCCATCAATGTACTTCAACATATCTTTTCTTTCAAGAAAATTGACTATTAAAAAACTAATATCTGCAGTTGGAACCATTTAAATGAACATTACTTGCTTTAATTCCATCATGAGACTTTATCGCCCAAAAAAAAAAAAAAAAAATAGACACTTGTTCAAAGAACTGCTAGAATGCCAAACGCTGAAAGCCAGTATCAAATAGTGCCAAAACAATTGTTGCTGCTATAGTTCCACCTGTGCTGTACCAGGAGGAAAATACCACTGCTGCTACAATACCATGAACAATATCTTTTCTTTTTTTCTTCAAAAGTTGGCTCTTGATACCATGTCAGATTCAAACTGAACATAATATTTGGGGTCCAATTTAACTAAAAAAACTTAAGCTAATAGGGTGAAAGACCCATGGTTACTCAAATTCATATTTACCAAATTAATCGATGTGGGACTATTAATGACTCTAATATGCCCTCTTGATGCATGTTAGTCTGTTTAACCAGCCACATTACAAAAAAATCAAGCTTTGATATCATGTTAATGCAATCCAAAACAAGCAAGCAAACTATTGAAGAAAAGGACATTATATAAGAACTAAAATAATAATCTTTCTTACTGAATGCAATTGAGGCACAACTTTCTTTGAATAAGAGTGGGATTGGGGCTTTCTAAACTTAACCCAAAATGCATTATTACACTTATACATTAAACATATATAACAGATAGGAAACTACAACCAATTGATATCTGTAAATTACATCCAATGGGTTAATTTAAGTTTTTGAAGATTGTTGGCGGTAATTTAGATTGGAGTTTGCATTTTTTTCGAAGATATGAATCCCCAATCAAGAAAAAGGTCATATTGAATGGATCAAGTATTTATTCGTGAATTCTTGATGCTGTTATATTTTCTATAAGGACTTGTTTTAGGTTCTATGTGAAGCCATTTAAAATATGGCTGTTGAGGCATATTATCTTTTAGAAATGTAATTGAATAGAAGATGAAGCTTACCTGTTATTCAGTTATTATTTTTTTCTAGCTCATTAACGTTGTCACTTGTTTGTTCTGAGTTTCTTTAGAAATGCTTGCTTTCTGTAACTTTTCTTTTCTTTACCATATATTATTCAGAGTTGTATCAGTTATTAAAATCTTACTGAATCACAAATGAAAAGCAAAGGGGTTGATCCAGAAGAACTCTTGTTCTTATGAGGTGGATTATTTGTCTTTTCCTCTTGTAGAGAACCAGCTTCAAGTGCTTCTGGCAAGGCCACATCTGGCATGTCAAGTGATGAAAAGAATCAGGTCTTATTTGATGAGGGTGTTTTGGTGCTAGCATTTTAGTGCATGGAGAAGTGTTGCCCAAAATGAAATAATTCTTTTACATCTATGCAGAGGCAGATATCTGCTCGAGTTCTCATGCCACCTCCTCGGCCTTTGTCAGCAATCAGAAACCAGCCAGCAAACAGAAATCAGTCAGTTAAGAAGTTACCAGTGTCCACCTCCAGCAATACATCATATAGCACTAGTAGCGCTTCCTCCCAAAGTAGGGGAGTCTCCAATGCAAGAACAGATCATAATAGTAATCTAAGTTCTAATTCTGATGCTCACAAACCTCGCCGGAAGAGAAGACCAAAGAAGAAAAAGCAGGTATGCTCACCACTGCTTTTACTTTGATTTGGTTTCTATATCTTTAGTCAGATCATCTCTCACTTTGCTGTATGAATTGGTTTTAACAATGCTTGCTTCCGTATATTATTGACACGATTCACATGAAACAGACGCACAACACACTCACTCCAGTTTTCTCATTTTAATAACATTTTAAGATTTCGATTTTCATATCAACAATCTTAGTGATAATGGTGTGACTATAGCTAGCAATCTTAGTGATAATGGTGTGACTATAGCTAGCAAATTTACCTTTTTATATGCAAACTCATATAAGAGAGTAGATAAGATTAATTTGCTGTATTTGTTTTTACTTGAAATAATTAGCAGGGCTCTATCTGTAGTGCAACATTTATATATACAGCTATTCCAGAGGGCAGCATGCTCTTGAAAATACTTTCCTGCATTTGTTCTTGTGTTAGGTCTCTCTTTCTTTGTTGCTGTATTTGTTTTTACTTGAAATAATTGGCAGGGATCTATCTGTAGTGCAACATATATATATATATATATATACAGCTATTCCAGAGGGCAGCATGCTCTTGAAAATGCTTTTCTGCATTTGTTCTTGTGTTAGCTCTCTCTTTCTTTGCTAGAGGTATATTTCTTTACACCTCAAGAGTTTTTTCTCTGGTAAAAGTCTTTCCATTTGGCTGCTTGCTCAACAACTTTTGCAGTGGGTTTATGCTTGGTTATTTGATCTGGTGTGAAATAATCAATAAGCTCTACTCCTGTTGCTTGCGTTTGTTCACCTTAATCTATGTGCCTATTCAGTAATATATGGAATCATTTTTGTCAATAAAAGATATATAAATTCCTCTTGATTAAAAGTAATTAGTGCAAGTTAAGATTAGTAATTAAGGATGAAGATGTTTCATGGTTGCTATTTTAGTGTTTTAAAATAAGGTATAGATGTTGTAAAGTTCAAGAAGCCTGTACTTATTTGTTTCTGTATTAAAAAATAAAAGCTTATCATAATATATAGAAAATATATCACTTTTATAAATTTCTCTAATGAGTGAGAAAAATCTAAAAGTAGGACAAATTAATGAAAGCTGTTCATTCATTGAATCCCTAACATAAGTTCTTCTGACATTTTTACAAAGATAATGATAGTTCCCCTCAAAACAATAATGTCATTTCTGCTTGATCTCTATTAACTCCTTAAAAGAATGGCCAGATTTAACACCTAGTTTTCTATGAGTAAATCCTGCCATCTGATGTATGGCATGTTTCATTTATATATGTGCAAGTTGAGGCTATGAGCGAGGGCTTAAACATATGCAGATCATGTTTTGGTGTGAAATGCCTCTTTCTGCTTTACAATCTTATCTTCTTGTTATGCAAAGCCTTCTGAACTTCATCTAAAGAGGCATTTGTCAAAATAATAAAAAAAAAGGGCCTTCAGTTAAGAGGTCCTTACCTGCATGTTCTTTGTGCAGCTTCATTTTCTCTCTTTTTCTTTCATGGTCATTATGAAGAATGTCAAAGAGCCAAACTAACCTGTTCTGGTCCAAAAATTAACATGACATTATTCGATAGTCTTCACTGGTTCCCAAATTAAGACATGGACATGAGCGCAGACACAGGGTGCACGCACTTTCAGACATCCATGTGTAAAACTTCAACTTAGATGAGGAAAATCACTTGAAAGGGTTTCATTAGCTTCATTTGAAGAATACATGAGCTATGAAACTGAAAATGTACGTTTTCTTCTGAATTTTTTTAATGAAACATTGAGTATTTAACAGAAAGTCAGGCGTGTTCATAACTACCATATTTCCTGGCTTCCACTTTTTATTTTTGGTTGCCACAATTGACAGCTACACACTAGCTATGAAACTGAAAAATGTATGCTTTCCTTTGACAATTGTTTATTTACATCAACAATTGAGTATTTTATTATTCAGAAGTCTGCCTTTCACTTTTTATTCTTGGTTGCTGCTATCAACCAGCTTTGATCTATTTTAAAGTGAGTCTTTCATTTTCTGTAAGTTGTTGCTCTTTCTGCCCTCATGTTTCATGTGAATGGTGCTTTACTATGAGTCCTTATTAGTCAAAGAAAACATTCAGCCCAATTGAAAGCCCATTGATTACCAGGTTGTCTTTTGGAAGTGGCTTCATTTGACTTTCTATCTTATCTTGATTTGAATTCTTGTCGGTGCTTCTAGCTATCTTTGGTTTCTCTTGGGGCCTAAGATTTCCTCTTTGATCTTAGGGATTCAAAATTTGGTTTTTTTTAGGGTTTCTTATTTAAAATGATGATTTTAATGGTTCTTGTTATTAGATTTATACGACTTATAGGATTCTCACCACAAAAAACATGATATAAAGATTGAATTCTTGCTTTGTGTTTGTCTCTGTGTGTGTGTGTTGTGGTGGGGGGAAGAAAAGTCCAGGTACTTTTTACTAAAAAAGAGTATTAGGGCAAAGTGATCTTTGTTAAGAAAAGAAGAAAGTGGCAAATTGCTGAATTTTGTGGATTTGCCATGCTTTTGCGAAGATGATTGTGAAAATGAGCCTAAAATTTCTCCCTCCCCTTCCAACAATAGAATTTGCCCAACTCCAATCTCTTAATCAAGCATATTATCATATGTCACCATTCACATTTTGAGCCACCTACTGTATTGATTATTTAATGAGGTCGTGGTTGAGTTTGATTCATATATTTAAGTGTAAATTTGGACCTATTCATTTGGGCTTTGGCTATATATTGAGGCTCACCTCAGCTTGTACTGTCCCATTTAAACATTTTAACTTGATCTTGTAAAGCCTCTTCTTTGGTTTCAGCAAACAGCCGTAAGATTGCAATAGCCCATTTAAATCATTTTAGGCTTTCACAATGTTCTCACGAGCTGTCTCCCTGCAATTGATCGGCTATGAAGTATCTCAATCTCTTATATGTTCTGAATGACAGAAGGATTATTAGTTAACCATCTTTTGTTGGTTTGCTGAGAACCGGCAGTCTAACTCGAGAAAGAAAACTTTCTCGTATTTTTACTGAACAAAAGAAGTATATGGTTAACTTGCTCACTTGCTGAGATTTATCATTCTTGCTTGAACATTGAGAAAACTGAACCTAAAAATTCTCACGTTGGTACACATTAGAACTTTTACTTTTTGGAATCTTTGCAGTTTATTTGAACTTGAAGGCTCAGGCAGGAAATCTATTTTGTTTGATGCACATAACTTTCAATTCTTCAATGCATTCCCATAATACCATGCAATATATGCTATTTTAGTTATATGTTTAAAAAATTTGAAGTTAATTTATATCATATGAATCACTATACAGTTGTCTTTGTTTGATATTAATGTCATGATGATTAATTTTAAGTTGCCTTTTTTTTTTTTTTTACATTTGGTCTTCTTCACATGTTTTTCACTCTACACAGGCTTAATGGTCTAGCAAACAAGTTGGTGGTTCCCTGATTTGCATACACTGCTGTTGAATCATGG
Source organism: Dioscorea alata (assembly GCA_020875875.1). NCBI lineage: Eukaryota > Viridiplantae > Streptophyta > Magnoliopsida > Dioscoreales > Dioscoreaceae > Dioscorea > Dioscorea alata. The sequence continues at coordinate 17,428,391 of CM037025.1, read as the reverse complement.
TGTGGCTGATCCGAATGTTTTCACCTGCTCTGCTACTTTGCTGCGGTATCAAAAACCAAAAGATAGCATCTTTTATGATGTTCTTGAATTATGCAAATCGTTTAACTGATGGTATTCGAAATTGTTATGTGATTGTCAAATTCATGTATCACCATACACCAGATTCTCTTCTAAAATTACTGAAGCATCAGGTGTACAATTTCCATTCTCTTCATAATTTTTTTAAAAAAATTAATTCATGTAGTATCCATTGTATCCTATATGAGTGTTACAACTCCGTTGGAGAAGAGGAAATGGAGAAGTTTTAGATTGCAATATGTTTAAATTTTCCATGAATTCACGTCCTTATTAAGGTATCTGATGTGAGAGATCATTTGAAGTTGAATGTTTTTGATCTTGATTTTAACAAATGCAGTTCTTATGTAGTTACCTAAGTTTCTTTTGATGGTGTAAAGTTTGTGCGTTTTTATTTGGTTGCATGGTTAATATTATTTATTTATTTATTAATAAAGTGGTTGTGCCACTCATCTCAAATAATATTGTGTGATTTTTAATATTGTGTGATGGAGTTTGTCCTTTAATCTCTCACTTGGTAAATGAAAGTTATCATTCATGATTTTTATTTGTATTTTTTTACATAGTCTATGAAAGCGTATAAGTACTTTCTGTTATTTGTGTAGAGGGGTGGTTGGTTAACGGAGTGGGCCCAATTGGTGAAAACAGTGAAGTTGTATTTCTTAGAATTTCTACTTTTAGTTTAAGGTCAAGCTTTGCTTCGTTTAAGTCTCTTGGTCTCGTGTGGCAGTTAGCGTCTGTGCCTCTCAATCTTGGCACATGATGTCATGGTACATGGCGTCTCAGTTGAGCATCACGGTCATGCTCGCGCGGCAGCCAGCCCACGCTACCTTGGCCATGCAGGTGCGGTTGCTAGCCTGCACTTGCTTGGCCCATACGTTCAGTCAAATCTCTCAATCATGCGCGCGGCTGTCAGCCCGTTGCACATTGGATCATGCAAGTGTAGCTGCCATTTCAGACGCGCTTGGCCCAATCACGACCCTTGCCCATGTGCCCGTCAGCCCACTCATGCCCGGTCATACGTGCATGGCTATTAGCCTGCACTGCTACAGGCCAGCACGTGCCCGCTCTACGCTCGATCATACTCAACTGCCCCATACCTTAGAATATTTTTGGCTCTTCCCAGCCATACTTGCTCGGTAGTGGCCCAACCCCATTTAGACCTGTCCATGGGCCGGGCCGGGCCGGGTTCGGGCCGGGTTTTATCTATAATTATTAAAATTCAACCTTGTCCAAGCCCGGCCCGGCCCGAAAATTCGGGCCTTAACTCTTGACCAAACCCGCCCAAATTTAATAACCTCTACCCAAGGCCCGCCCAAATAGATTTTTCAACAAATAATATATAAGTTATAAAAAAATTAACAATAATAGTAATATGTGAATATGACCAAATATTATTCTACAAAACACTTAAAAATTAAAATACCAAATGCAAATATTTATACAATTACAACAACTAAAATTCAAACTATTATAATCAATGACAATCAACAATATATATATATTATATAAGCATATACAAAACTAATTAATAAATAATCAATGGAAATTTACCATTATATATATATATATATATATATATATATATATAAACAAACCTAATTAATAAATATATTTTATAATTCAGGCCAGGCCGGGCCGGGTCGGGCTTGTAACAATAAAAACCAAACCCGGCCCATTTTTAAAATGGGCTTCTTTTTTTGTCCAAGGCCCGGACATCGGGCCTTATATACTTGTCCAAGCCCTCCCATTTTTCGGACGGGCCTTCGGGCTTGGCCCTTATATACAAGTCTAACCCCATTGACCACTCAAGAGAATCCCCTTACACTCATCACCCCTTTTCATAGAAGTCAAAGTAGATGAGAAGTTAAAAAATTCTCTCTCAGAAAATTTGCTGCTTCTGTTTTTAAACATATGATCGAAAAGATTAGTCGTATTTGTGCTCGCTGGAAGCATTCCAAAATATCCATGGTTGTGAAAATTATTTTGATCAATTCTTCCCCTTTTTTTCCATTCCTAACTACTATTTGATAGTGTACCATATCCCTAAAACTGTTATTAATGACATTAATAAAATCATTAGGGATTTTCTTTGGCATAAAGGTGGCAATGGAAAGAGCATCCATTTGGTCGGTTGGAGTTATATAACTGATAGTAAAAGTGCAAGTGGGGGGGGGTGTTGGCGGTTCGAAATCTATCAATTGCAAAGCACTCTCTTTTTGCAAAACATGTTTTCAGTTATTTGAATCGGGATGATACTTTATGGGTTGATATTCTGACTCTCAAGTATGGTCACATTAATTTTTGGTGCAATTTAGCTCTTGTCAACTGCTCTGTTTTCTTTAGAGGTCTTTGCACCACTACAAACATTTTGAAACCCAATTGCTGGATCAAATCTGTTAATCCTCAAGATACATCTTTATACGACCACCTTTGGTGTTTTGATATCCCTTTGGCCTTCAAACCCACTTTCGTTAACATTGATTATGATCATGATAGAATGACATTATCTGATTTCATTGTTAACAACACTAGGGACTGTCTTAAGCTTAATCAGCTTTTTGGAAGCAGCTATAATGACTAAATTGATAGACTAGGAACCATTGATCCAATTGGCTTTAACCATTGGGTCTGGTTTCCTAAGTCTAACACTTTTAAAACCTCCACAAATGTCTACCATTTTTTAAACATCAAGCAGTCCTCTAATTTATCTTGGTCTGGATGGAAGAAAATTTGGAAAATTAAACCTGCTCCCGAGTGCAACATTTTCTGTGGCTTGTTTTTCATGGTCGGCTCTTAACAAGTGATTTGCTGTATGCATTTAATATGGGTCCCAGAAATGTGTGTATCTTGTGGTCTGGAACCAGAATCTGTTGAACACCTACTTAATATGTGTTACAAGGCTCAACAAATTTGGCAGCATACTGCCTCTATGTTGGGTACTCAATTGGTGACTTTACTTCTAGTAATTGGGTTATTAGTTCTATCTCGTCTTTTGTCAAAGCGGTTATTGCTGCTGTGGCTTGGCACATCTGGAAAGCTCGCTACGATGGCATTTTCCGTGATGCTACTATCAATATTAGACTAATTTCCTTTCAGGCTTTTCATTTTGCCAAAAACAACTATTACTCCAGCCCCTCATTGGTCGGCAGAAAACTTTTATTAAACAACTTCACCAATTCGGATGGACTATTCCTGTTCATTGCTGCCTATTGGAACGACGACACCAAGGTAGGCGCTGCAGGCTGTTTCACTTCAATTGCTAATTACAACTTAACACTTGCAGGTTGCTGCCCTTTGAAAGCTTCATCGAGATTGGAGGCTGTTATTCTTGCTCTTGTATTTGCTCTCAGACTCTGCTTGACTCATCGCATCTCTGTGCAGCATATCTTCACTTCCAGCTTTGATCTAAACGATTTAATGACTAATACAAACACTTGTGGCAACTGGCAACATAGGAGATGGATCAACACTCTTACACATCTAATATCTACAGCTAATCATCCTCGAGCGCACGTTATTCCTAAGGAGTGGATGGCCCCTGCATTTAGATTGGCCTCTTATGCCTCCAATCTCCACTCCATCACATTATTTCACTCTGGAAAAGACCTTCCCACATGGATCATGAAGTGTATCTCCACAGCTGGTTTCAGTTTTTAAATTTTGTTTTCTTGTATCTTAGCTTTCTTCTCTGTTTGTTGTTCTCAGTATCCCTTTTCTTTTTGTCAAGTTGTTAGCCTTTCTCTTGTGTACATTTTCTTTTAATTTTAATAAAATAGCCTCCTGGCTCTTTAACCAAAAAAAAAAAAAAAAAAGGAACTCCAAAGCACAATTCAACAATACCAAAGTTGGGTAAATGAGTCCTCAACATGCTTGCAAAATTCCAACTCAATTAGATGATGTTTTCACTACCCAACTGTCTACTTGATTAGAAGTTGTCTGCGACTCTTTTTTCTTAAATTTTCTTTTTTCTTTTCTTTTCTTTTTTTGTCTTTTCTTTCGTTTCTTGTTTTGCATCAGACATGGTTGCAATCAGAACTGGCAGTAAAGCAACGCCAAACTTTTATATTTTGGGCCTAAACAACCTTGAACATGGCTATATGCACCACTATGCCATCACAAAAAAATTGAATTACAAGCAGTGGTCTTTTGACTACAATAAGATAGCATCCACTTAGGCTACAGAACAAATCATTCAAGTGTTTCTATGGGAGAATTAAGACATTTGATTACCTGCACTCTCTTAATCTTGGCCTAAAGCTATGTGTGTTTGGTGGTCTAAATAGAGAATATTTTTCATATTCTCAGTTAATGTTGTAAAATTAAAATGGTTTGGAGGATGGTGGAAAATATGTTAAGTTGTTCTTTAAACTTAGAGGAGTTTTGAGAGGGTAACCAGTTGTTGTTTAATCAAGCTAGCAAGGCCAAAATCTTGGCTTCCATAATTTTTACAACAGCATGGCAGAATGGAAAGCTAGGTGCAATTTACTCTTTTGAAGGATTCACCCAGCTAATAAATGGATTGCAAGCAGGGTAATTGATCATGTATTGGATTGCTAGTAGAGTATAACTGATGCAGTTTGGATTTTTGGAGAATTCTAATAAGAGTAGGTTTTATTATTGCATACACTAATATAAACATTGTTCTTGCTGACAACAGTAACATCAATGCTTACCAAATGCTGGATGCTCAGTGTAAAATAGGATTATATGCAAAGGAGAAGAAGAGAGAAATTGAAAACACAACAACTAACAGCAACCACTTTCTCATTTGCATGCATGAGAACCTAAAATCTAGGCCTGAGCTCCTACAAACTAGGATGCATAATGTTGACGAAGTTGAACATTTCAACAACCTCCCTCGATCTCAACTTGTTTCAGCAAGTTGAGATTGTGCCGAAGTCTTGTAAAGGGCTGAGTAGATAGTGGTTTGGTGAATATATCAGCCACTTGGTCTTGTGATGAGATAAACCTGATATCCAGTATCTTACGTGCTACTCTTTCACGAACAAAGTGAAAATCCACTTCAATGTGCTTGGTGCGAGCATGAAAAATTGGATTGGTTGAAAGATATGTTGCTCCCAAGTTATCACACCATAGACATGGTGGCCTCGCTTGAAAAACTCCTAGTTCACCAAGTAAAGACTGAATCCAAACTATCTCAGTTGTAGCATTTGCTAGTGCTTTATACTATGATTCAGTACTTGATCTTGAGACAGTAGCCTACTAGCGTGAGGTCCAGGAGATTAAATTGTGACCAAAATATAGAGCAAAACCTTCAGTTGATCTATGATCATCTAAGCACCCAGCCAAATCTGTATTTGAAAAAGCCCTGACAAGAGTAGAAGATGACTTTCTAATTTCCAAGATAAGCTCATAGGAATATTTCAAGTATTGCAGAATACGTTTTACTGCTGCCTAATGTTTGTCTGTAGGAGACTGTAGAAATTGACGCACCTTGTTGACTGAATATGATTTATCAGGCCTTGTGAGGATCAAGTATTATAGAGCACCGACAATACTCCTGTATTGTGTAGTTTCTTTAGTAGTCAAAACAGTACCTTTTGTTTATGTTAACTTATATGTAGCTGCCATAGGAGTGGACTTGGGTTTGCAATTCTCCATATTGGCTCTTTGAAGTAAGTCACGAATGTACTTCCGTTGTGTCAATATGAGACCATCTCCTGCTTTCGTCACTTCAATGCAAGAAATTAATGCAAATTGCCAAGGTCTTTGATAGCAAACTCTTTATGAAGTTGTTGAAGCAACTAATCAATGGTTTGAGACGAGGAGCTGGCAACTATTATGTCATCAACATAGATGAGCATGTAAATAGTTTTTTCCATCATGATTGTATATAAACAAAGATGATGTCATCAACATAGATGAGCATGTAAATAGTTTTTTCCATCAAAATAGTTTTTTCCAACTTGATCCCCGCGTCGGGCACTCGACGTGGGGATTGAGTGCTAACGTGTCGAGCATTAGGCGGTGAAGAATGCCAAGGTTCCAGATGGCATCCATCAGATGACCGAGGTTTCACCAAATGATGGTGACGCTCGCAAAAATTCGGGAACACATGCTGGACGTGTGCTGCAGGCTAACATGGAAGGAAATATTCGCTTGGGTGCAACTGAGGTGGGCTTCGACCCAATTGCATTAGCTAGGCCTAGATGGGGCTTGGGTCGTCCAGATCAGGCCAACTTTGTGGAGATGGACCCAGTGCTTATTTGCGAGGTGGGCCAACCCATGGTCTTCTCTAGGGACCCAGTGGAGGAGGTTGATGGGAGAGAAATGAATGAGAGTGGGCCAGTGGGCTTGAAGGCTAAGCCCGTTTCAATGGTGACTAACAATCTAGGCCATAAGCAGCTGGGACAAGATAGTTTGAACTTTAGAGATAAATCAACTTTGCTGGCGATGTCACCCCCTGAGGGCTTGATTTGGGAATTCTTAGCAGGTGGGTGAGTCCTAATGTCTGTCACTAGTCGCTGCAGTGGCACTTTGGATACTTTGCCTTTGGGCTTCAAGGAGGTTGTGGCCACGTCTTCACCGTCAACTGCGAATGAGACACCTAACTATAGATCTGAGTCAGATGATTCTATCTCTAAGTTTGAGATCAACCTTAGGAAGTTAATGCCCGACTTACATGGTGGTGCTCAGGAAGATGCAGCGGGGTCCGCTAAGGGGACCTTCAAAAGTGAAAGAGCAAAGAAACCTTCTTCGTGTTTCAATGAGGAGGCAGGCTTTTTCGCTGAACCACCGAAGTCTTCTAAGGAGAAGGTGCAGCGGGGAAATAATGAGGAAGGTATATGCTCCAAACCACTTCTTATTGCTGCTTGGTCAAATGCTCAACTAGCAAATTATTGTGATGCATGTGGTATCTCATTTATTGATTCTGTGAATGAATGCTTTAATCATATCCGCATGTTAGAACAATCACATGTGGCCCCATTACGGGTGCCGACATCCTCCCCTAAGGAATGCGCTACCTTAGGTGATTTATGAATATCATAACCTGGAACGTTAAGGGGTTAGGGAGATTGGCTAAACGGTTTCTGGTTAAAGATTTCTTAAATATGCATTTTGCGGACGTGTGTTGCCTGCAAGAATCTAAATTGGAAGTAATTTCATCGGCTATTTGGCGGGAGATCGGTGGGGGGCGTTTGGACCAATTCTTCTATGTGCCTGCTCGTGGGACGGCCGGGGGAATCATCTTATGGTGGAATAGTGCGATATTGGCAGCCAAGCTCCTGAAGGTGGGCACTTTTAGCTTAACTGTGGAAATTTGTTCCAAACGTGACAATCTGGTATGGAGATGCACCTCGGTCTATGGACCAAATGCTAGAAATCTGAAACACACATTTTGGGAGGAGTTAAGAGAGAGTGCAGGTTCAATGGAGATCCCATGGGTCATGGTGGGGAGGGGGGGGGGGGGGGGGGGGGGGGGACTTCAATGCTATTTTTTAAGCGGGGGACAAAATCTCTGGTCCACCAAATTTGGATGATATCAGAAGGGCTAACTCCTTCCTTCAGGATATGGAATTACTTGAACCTCCATCGGTGGGAAGAAGATTCTCCTGGACCAATGGTCAATCGAATCCGATATGGGTCAAACTGGATAAGTTTATTGTTAACGGAGCATGTGCGAACTTATTTCCTAAAATGATACAGAATAGTCTCCCGAGACTCGGGTCTGATTATATGCCCTTGAGCTCAAAGTGGGTTATCACAATATACACTCTGGACCCTTTTGATACGAAATGGTATGGGGGCATTATAGAGGGGTTCCAAGACCTTGTCGAACAATGGTAGATGGAGATATCTCCTCAAGACTGTGGTGCTTTCGTGATGGCCAAAAAGATGACTGGTCTAAAGGGTCACTTGCGTCATTGGGCTAAATACTCTTTCGATTCGATTAAACTGAAAAAGCTGAGTCTAATGCACAATTTGGAGAATCTTGACTTGGCTAAGGGTCACAGGCGTCTTTCAGAGGCTGAGTTCAAGCTGGAAGAGAATGTTCTGACAAAGTTGAGTGACATCCGCAAACAAGAGGAATTATACTAGAAACAAAGGGCTAGAGTGCAATGGTTGAAGGAAGGGGATGAAAACACTAGCTTCTTTCATGCAATGGCTAATGGTCGCAAAAATAGGAACTTAATTCCTAGTATCTGCTATAATGGGGTCACTTCGTTTGACTTGAAAGAAATCGGGAAATTTTTCACTGATCGCTTTAAGCAGCAATTTGCTGCAAGCAAGCCTCACGTTTTAAGACTAATCTTGGTAAGCTCTTTGCCCACAAGCGGCAAGTTGACTTGACCCATCTGGAGCGGCCATTCTCTTTCGAAGAAATCAAATCGGCGGTCTTTGATCTTGGGAAAGATAAGGCTATTAAACTGGATCTCCTGCAATTGTGTGAGGGCTTCTTTTTTGGACCCACGAATTTGGAAAGGATATATTGGGCCAGTATCGCTCTTATTCCCAAGGTTGAAACACCGCAATGCCCGGGAGATTATCGCCCAATCAGGCTTATTAATTCCTACTTGAAGATCCTGTCAAAATTACTGGCAACTCTTTTGTATGGTGTCATGAGTACTCTGGTCAATACGGAGCAATTGCTTTCTTGAAAAGGCGATGCATTTTGGACAACATCGGCATCACGGAGGAACTGATTTTCAGTCTACATAAGCGCAGGCTCCTGGGCCACATTCTGAAAAGTGAACTTTGCAAAAGCATTTGATTTGGTCGATTGGGACTTCCTCTTTGAACTGCTTATGGTGAGGGATTTCGGAGAAAGATGGGTGAGATGGATCAAAAGTATTCTTTTCTCCTTGAAGGCGTCGATTCTTATAAACGGTTCGCCGAATGGCTACATCTGTTACCATCGAGGACTGAGTCAAGGAAACCTTTTATCCCCGCTTCTGTTTATCCTGGTTATGGATGCCCTAAGCTCGATGTTGACTCATGCTCTTAACTCTAGGATTTTGATTGGCGTGCCCCTTGGCGGGGTTGGAAGCATGTGTAACCTGCATTATGCGGACGATCTCCTAATCATTACCTCGGGTGGGCTAGAGGATCTCAGGATCATTAAACTCATCCTATACTTGTTTGAAGGGATGACATGACATCCTAGATTTGGCTGCTGCAAACACGCTACAGTGTGTTGTGGGTTCACTACTAGTCACTTACTTGGGTATTCCGATTTCTGGTAAGTGACCTCGAAGACAAGATTGGGAGGGACTTATTGTCAAAGTAAGAAGACGTCTATCCTCTTGGAAAGTGAAACACCTCTCGCTTGGTGGACGTCTAACTCTGGTGAACTCTGTGTTGTCTGCAATTCCGACTTACTGGATGTCCATGTTCAGACTACCATGATAGGTCATTAAACAAATTGACCTCATTAGAAGAGATTTCTTGTGGTCTGGACCTGATATTGATCGACCAGGATGCCGCCTAGTGATGAAATCTCCCGCAAGTGCACGGGGTCGTCAAGTAATACCTCTCGTGCGGGCACAAGAGGGTCGTATTCCCTGGGCCCAAGGAGCTACCCTTACTTCCTCTTTACTCGTTGTTTAACCTACCAAATCACTTGAGAGCACTAATGACTAACAAAATTAAACTAGCAGGTAAAATGTGGAAGTGCCGAGTATAAGTGTAAAAATCCAGGGATGAAGGTGGTCCCGGATGTGGGTCCCCTTGGGGTTACTAAAGGTTGCAAGAATGCCAGACAAGTTAAGCATGCAGTGGTTAAGCCCAAGAGAAATCCAAGAATGGACTATCCCGATGGTCACGGTAATAATCCCTAATCCAATACGAGTATTGGCGCAGAATCTCTTCCGGCCAAATCCTCCTATGATTGCATTACGCGCAAGGAATTCTCCAATTAGAGCCAGGACTCAACGTAGGTCCAGCTCTAATAATTGGAGGGGTATGAAACACCCGAAGATCACGGCGAGTTCATACAAAATTCCCTAATAAGCAAGGTGAGTCTAATACACGGGCGATGGTCACACGCCGAGTACAACCTAGAAGTTGAAATACAGAGTTCTCATGCAAGATCAACACATCAAAAGTACACCAAGCTTAAATCATAAACCAACCACATGCATTAGCAAATCAAAGCAAACTACAACACAAGTTCACCCCAAGGTTCACCAACATCCGGTGACCTTGGGGTTTAGCCGTCCATACAAGAAATAACACAAGATAAATCCATAGAAACAACTAATAAAAACATAGAGAAGACTCCCTCAATCAAAGAGAACAAGGAGAGACGAAGAGGAATGCGGATGGCTTCCATGAACACCGTAAGAAGGGGCGGCTTCCCTCGTCGTCTCCAAGCTCCTAAATGATGCAATTGATGAAATTCTTGCCTAATAACGTTCTCCCCTCGATTCTCCTCCTCTAGATCACAAGATTCGGCCTCCAAAAGCTCCAGTGAAGTTGCCTCCGCCGAAAGCTCCAAGAAAAGTGTGTTAAAAAAAAAAAAGTCCTTCCAAATGTGCCCTAGCTTTCTTTAAAACATGTTCGCCCCGAGCCGCGCGGGCAGTGTGCGGGTGCACAGTGCCCGCACGGTTCATTGTCAATTTCCTCACAAAACCGGGGTCGCGCTATAGTGTCCAGTTACAGTACTTTTGCTACAGCAAAATTGCTACAGTGCTTCGCTATAGTACTGCCATGAGTTCAGGGAGTCTTGCGGGCGCACAGTGCCTGCACGGTTCACAGTTCTCTTTCTGAACGACCCAGCTTCCTTGCTACAGTACCGCTACAGTGTCGATGCTTCAAAAACGCGATTTTTTATGCCGATTTCACTCCAATTGCGTTCTTGAGCGCATTTTGGCTTCTTTATGACCTGTAACAAGGAAATAACCGATTTAGGCGAAAAAGGGCATCGATTCATCTAAAATAGCCTGTCAATGTACACAAAACTAGCATAAAAATACACACATTTAGACTTTTAACAAATATCCCCACACCTGAGTTTTTGCTTGCCCTCAAGCAAAAAGAACGTGGAAAATATGAGGAATAAGATAAAAGACTAAATGTATGACCTCAAGCTCACAAGTCGAGAGCTCCACTAGCACAGATGAAATGAAATCAAGACAATGAGTTGCAATAGTCAACACCTCAAAGATAGTTCCATCCCGACTAAAGTGCTTCCGTGAAAGTGTGTGCGTGCTTCATTCCCTGTTCTCCTTAATCACTCCACGTCTCATGGCACGATTCACAGTTCGCTTTCTGAACGACCCAGCTTCCTTGCTACAGTACCGCTACAGTGTTGCTGCTTCGAAAACACGATTTTTGATGCCGATTTCACTCCAATTGCGTTCTCGAGACCATTTTGGCTTCTTTATGACCTGTAACAAGGAAATAACCTATTTAGGCGAAAAAAGGGCATCGATTAATCTAAAATAGCCTGTCAATATACACAAAACTAGCATAAAAATATATACATTTAGACTCTTATCACCTAGTAAGTTGGAAAAACATATGCCGGCCGTGTAACTAGGATGGATAGGGCGTTCTTGATATCTCTAGCTTCAATCAAGCGTTACTGGGGAAGTGGTTGTGGAAGTACATGATGGATCCGTCCTGGGGTGGGGCGAAAGTGATACGATTTAACTACGGTTGGGCTGCCAGCATTTGTGCCCGTCCACTACGGGTCGGATCTCCTATTTCTGGAAAGGTGTGCTGAGCTGTATGCCGCCACTTAGGAGTTGCTTCTCACTTGAAGTTAAAACAGGCGAGGAAAATTTATTTTGGAAAGATTGTTGGCTTAATGGGAGGGCCCCGATGTATCTGTGGCCAGCAGAATTTGAGGCATGTCATCTTCCCAACGGTACTGTGTGTGAACTTGCACACCTTTTGGATGTGTCTTATTTCTCAGAGCTCGGGGAGATTTCGCTTATCCGTGAGAAATTGAGGACTCTGAATCGGGAGGCTGGGGATACAAAGAGGTGGAAGTTGACCAGCAATGGGATCTTCTCAGTCAAATCCTTCTACAACTTTCTTATCTACGGTGGGTTGCGCTGTCCTGTAGCGAGATTCTTTTGGGGCAAAAGTTGCCCCAAGAAAATCAACCTCTTCAACTAGCTAGCATGGCAAAACAAAATTCTATCACTGGACAACCTAGCACATAGGAGATGCAATAGGTTGTCGACTGACACTTGTGTGATGTGCCACGCGGGGATTGAATCTGTCGATCATCTGCTTTTGCAATGTCTTTTTGCCACACAGGTCTGTGATTACTTCGTCAGATTGTTGGATTTACCAAATCCACCTCCATCCTTGAGTGAACTTTAGGGGCCATGGAGGCTTAGTGTGCCCCCAGCAAAGAGGGAGGTCGGAGACCTAGTTGTTAAAGTAATTGCCTGGAATATTTGGCTTACTAGAAATAATTGTATCTTTAATGCCGATTATTTGCATGTATCCTGTATTATCTTGAAAGTTGATCGATTGCTTTTATCTTGGCTATCTTCAGTCACCGATGGTGCCAGAGTGACGATCGATGATGCTATCACTTTTGTCAAAAAGAGTTTAGAGTTCTTGGGCTCTTCGGTGGGTCAACCATATGAGTCTCTACCTCCGGAGGAGGGTCAGGATACGTTCATGGGCTAGGAGCTTTTGAGTCTTGTGTAGGCCTTGAGGAGGGCTTGTTCCTTGTGTTTTGTTGTTCTTTAGCTTCATTGTGTCTCTTGTGCCCCGACCACACCTAGTGGTTATTTTCTGATCTTTCCTAATCGAAGTGGTTTATCCACCTTCTAAAAAAAAAAAAAAACATATTGAGGTTACCCTATATTAGTTTATACATTATAAACTAAAATCAAAGTAGATATACAAACTGACTCCATTATGTCTGTTGTTACAATTAACGCAACGTGTTCTTTACCCATTAGTGAAGCGAAGACCATATCTTTGCAGCTGACAAGAACCAGAATCAAGCCCTTGCCTGTTTAGATCAAGATATTACTTGGAAAAACAATAAAGTTGGTACCAACAGCAATATCCCCTTGTTCGCTTCTCAAGTTTGGAGCATCTTCAAATCATCAGCTGGCTAAATTTTACCAAAATTGTTGAGTTGAGCTATTGTATCACGAACATGTATGAACAGACATTTGTCTCAGCTTAATCGAGTTAATACATCAAGACTTCTGCAGCGAAGTCACCAAACTCATAATGGTTGTGATATGCCACTAGTTGCATATCTGTTACAGTACAATAGAAATCACCAAATTAAACAAATAACACAAAATTGTTTTTACCACAAAACAAGTTAACAATAGAATTCAGTAGCAATATTTCTGACAAAACAACAACCAAACTCCTCAAAGCTCCATTCCATAAAACACCATTTAGTATTCTAGATCTAGTACCCTTCTTTAATTAGTAAACATTTGTTCTAGATAGCCATGCATTCACCCTTCGAATACAGCATTAGTTATTTTCAAACATGAATGCGAGAAAAGATTGGCATGGTACTCTACATTCATGAAGAATATAATCGTCAGATAAATGTAGAAGCAGCCTTCCAGCAAACACCACTCCTTTTTTACACAACATTGTATTGAAGAAAAAAAATGACATGATATGCATCAATATGAAATCTGAAAGGCCTTTCTGCACGATACTCATTGATAGAGTAAAAATCCTGCTGCCTTGGCAGTAAATAAACCCAACAAAGTAACAATTCATCCCATCAAGTGGGGAACACTCCAATGGAACTAATCAAGAATATCAAGCAATGTGCTTGATCATCATTCATTGTCTTGTTTAGGAATAAGAATCAACTTTATTTTTGCCAACCCGATGCGCTACTTTTCAAACATTCTAGCTAGAGAAGTTGTCAATTTGGAAACCTTGGAGGCAATATTACCAATCCTTTCATCACTTGAAGATACAAAATGTAAAAGCATAGGAGACTAATATATAGTTATTAAGACATCTTTGGCCATTTAGTTCGGTGACTACTAGCTCTTGTGAAAACTTCTCTTGGTTGTTTCAAAGATGTTAAGTTCAAGAACTAATGCAGCATTTAACAAACAAACCACATAATCAAAACAACAATTGGATAGCCCAATGGTATAACACCAAAGTGTAAAAAAAGGAGGTCATGGGTTCAAATCCTTCCCCGGCAGTACTGTTCCTCAACACTATTTATGCACTGTTAATATACTATTCATGTACTGTTTATCCCGGCTCTAGTACTGTCCATATATTATTCATGCAATGTGCATCCGGGTCCAGTACTATTTTGAAATCCCTTGAGTGGGAGGGGGGGGGGGGGGGGGGGGGGGGGGGGGGCGCTTGTCGTCTATTAATAATAAAAAAAATGCAATACATTACTGGGAATACTTTCCATGATTCAGATAGCAATGAGAAAACTATCAAATCTTAGACAGGATGAGGCCTGGAAAGCACAAACCTTCTAGTGTATTTGATCAGCAAATTCCAAATTAGTAAATAGACAATTAGTAAAATCCATTTCCCCAAAATCAATGCCAAGAGTTTCCACCATTTGATTTCAGCAATCAAATTATATATCGAAAGGCAAAACTCATCAAAGTTAAGTATGACAACTCATATAAGGATTTTACCAGTACCAATGCTTCCAACCAAAAAAAAAAAATTCAGTGGCACAAGTAGTTTCCCACAAACTAGTCTACTACTGTGGCAAACCTTCTTCCACCTCCTTCCACATGTCAGCTTTGCTGGAGAACTTCTCCTTCACTTTCTCAATAATCTCCCTTGCCTCCTTCACCTTAGATTTGCTCACAAGCCCATCCACAAGCATCTTCATCGTCTTGAAGCATGGAAGAATCCAATCCCTCTTCATACTCTCCTTACACACCTCTAACGCCACATTAAAATCCCCTCCCACACAAAGATAATGCATCAATGTGAAATAACAGCTGCTATCAGGGGTGCACCCCCTGCTTACCATTTCCTTGTAGAGCTTCTTGGATTCCTCCAAACCCCCATCCTTTGCAAAACCATAAATCATGTATTTATTAGTCACCCAATTTGGCTTCATCCCATTTAGAATCATCTGCTTAAACAAGTCCTTTGCCTCGGCTGCCTTCCCCAGCTTACAAAGCCCATGAATCCTGACATTATTGTATATGCTTAGCGCTCCTGGATGGGAATCATGCATTCTTCT
Source organism: Dioscorea alata (assembly GCA_020875875.1). Lineage (NCBI taxonomy): Eukaryota > Viridiplantae > Streptophyta > Magnoliopsida > Dioscoreales > Dioscoreaceae > Dioscorea > Dioscorea alata. Next base: position 17,413,162 of record CM037025.1, on the reverse strand, counting down.
TCATCAGTTGCAGTAGCTTAGGAACATCATCAAAGTGCTGGTCTTTATAAAGGCCGGAGAGCCAGTGGGTGAAAGTAGTGAGGTTGGTCTTGATGTTCTTGCAGAGCGTTTCGTCGAGCATTGAGAAGACACAGAGAGAGAGAGAGAGAGAGAGAGAGAGAGAGAGAGAGAGAGAGAGAGAGAGTAGAAGTAGCCTAATTGACAGAATGACTTGATGATGGTGTCATAGGTTTAGAGATTGGGCATGATGTTGTACTGAACGGGGAAGTCCCGGAAGATGCGAGCGGCCACCCGACGAGGATTCGGGTTTCTTGGAGAGAGAGGAGACGACAATGGAGGTGGGCACTGACACTATTATGAAAGAAGTCAGTTATATGTTGAATCTTTTAAACGTGAGCAAGCAAGTATTTATATCAATCCAGATGAACTGAGTTACACGTAGTTAGAGAATCAGGCAGTCAAGTTATGCTTCTTACTCTGTTGTCGTCCCTGATTCGGCTCATGTGTCTCATTTCCGTTACTTGGTGTTTGACTCGTAGTAATGTATATAAATATATGTCTGTTTTTAAAGAGTAAAAATTTAAATTTGATTCTTAATGTTTTGTAGTTTATCTAATTTAAAAAAAACTTAAATCTGATTAATATCTTCTTTTTATATTAAAATTAAATTTAAATATTAAATAATTTTTTCTATAAAAAATGGTTTTTATTTTAAAAAATAAAAATAAAAAAACCTAAATTTATTGTATTCGGCATCAATCAGACCAAATTTACATTTGAGAAAAAATAAACTTTATTATTTGTTCTTATTTTATACAATTATTGTAACAAATTATAATTTTTTATTTTTTTTAAATGTAAAAATTTCCATCATATATATATATATATATAATTTATTTTTGTCAAATATATATATTTTTTTTGACAAAGGTGACAAATGCATTCTATAAAAAGATATCAAAAGATAAGCATGCAAAAAAAATGCATAAATTACAATTACTTAATGACCTTTTAGTGATAAAAATATTTAAAAATTGATTTTTTTAGTTAAAAAATTAAGGAGATTTTTGTTTAATATAAATTGACCTCACTGTAGTAAGAGAGTTACATTATGATTAAAGAATGGGTATAAAAAAAACATTAATCTAATTTAAATCTTAATTAATTTTTAAAAAATATGTATAACACGCTTTAAATATCTAAACTTATAATACTCAACTATAACAGAATACATGCTCTTTGTCAATTACCCCTTGCAGTGGATTGTTTTGTTCTTTTTTTTTTTTACGTAAAGTTCACGCTTTATTTATTTTTTCAAGAAAATATTTAATTAAAAATTAAAAATTTTAAAACTTAAATATCTTTTTAAAACGTATTTTAATTATATAATTTGACAGATTAAACAAAATGAATGGAAAAACCAAGAATCTTTGAATCTAAAAATTCTCGGTAGATATAAGCATAAGAAAAATCTATTCCCGTAAAAAGGATCAAAGATAGAGACATTTGTTCATAGATATCTCATTCACCCCTAGTTCCAATTAATACAACATTGGCTATTTTGGAGAAGGTTACTACTGTGGAAGAGCGCCCTGAAATGTAGCTATTATTCCCATACATGGCTAACTGGGATGGTAGATGATTAAAAGAAACCATAGTTATCACCATCAACCTTGCAAGGCCATTGAATTTTCAACTACTTAGAGTTTTGCAGTCCTTTCAATCTTATCCAAAACTGACATATATCTTCTTGTTGAAACTGTTAGGACAGAGTGTGTTTGTATATGTCTTACTCTCACTCACTCAGTTGTAATCTCTCAATTGTGTTGTTAATTGTAAGAACAATTGAAGAGAAATGAAGAAGAAGAACATATGAGTATTTGCTCTGGGAAAACAACTCTGTTATTCATACATATGATAAGCATGCCAACCAGGCAACTCAGTACATACAAGCATAACTTCTAAACATATAATATAAACACAAAAACAAATGCAGTAAACACACAAATAAAGATAACTTAAAAACATTCACAATTGATCAAGCTGTTGTCTTTCCAACTTGTGTGATGTTCCCAAGCTCCTCACTGCTCCTTTGACTGAGTTCAGTGATTCTACAACAACACACAACATCACCACTGAACTTTATAATGCCATCATGGCTGGTAACTCTCATCATGCTCGGAGACTTAGGGGCCGTTTGGTTCGTAATAATGATATATTACCACGTAATGAGATTACCGTGGTAATAATATTGAGAATGTTATATATGCCCAGGAATGTTGTGGTAATTTATGATAACCACATTTGGTTGGAAACTCATATTACATAGTAATCAACTTGGTAATGTTCTAAATTTCCCGAAATACCTTTGTGTCTACTATTTTGTGCAAATTTAAATTTAAAGTAAAATAAAATTTTGGATAAAAAAAATTAAATTTTCAAAGTTGGACATATTCCCAAAATAATATTATTCAAATTTAATTTTTTTATCTAACAAATAAATATGAAAATCATTATTTTTAAATAAAAAGCATATTTGCCCAAAAAATGTTTCAGATTACCACCCACTTGGTAATCCAACATAGCCACCTATTTTGGTGGTAATGGGATTACCAAGTTTCTTGGTAATCTTTCAAGGTGGTAATCAAATATTACCATCAATATTATCACCACCACTAATCCAAAAGTGGTAATCTTTTTAAATTACCACGTAACAGATGGTAATGTTTTCACATTACCGTTATCAGCATCACAGACTACCTGCTTGGGCTCGGTCATCCGTCAATCCACATGGTGTTGATTCTCATGCTCTTACACTATTCCACCAAGGCAGGGATCTCCCATATTGATTAATGAAGCTTTCAACAGATTTGGTGTTTGCTTGTAATTTTTTCTGGTTCAGTTTCTTTGCTCAGCTTTTGTATTTCTTCTTTTGTTTCTTCTGGTTTGGTTTCTGTTTTGGTTTTAGCTTGTAGCCTTTGAGCTTTGGTTTGTATTTTTGAACTCTTTGTAAACTTCTTTTTATATTAATAAAATAGCTCTAGGAGCTCTTTCCCTCAAAAAAAAAAAAAAAAAAAAAAACCACTTCTGATCACTCTAATCCTCAACATCCTTCCCTTGGTCAGAGAAGTCATTGACTCCTAACTCTGCACAACGTTTCAAATTTAGCAGTTTCACAATGATGATTAGCATTTGTGGTCTGAGTTTTTCTACATCTCCAAAAAAGATGATTAGTAGTTTCAACCTCTAGACCACAAAAAACACAAAGGTTAGGTTGCCGAACATTAAGTCTGTATAAAAAAGCATAGGTGGGAGTTTTGCCATGTAACATTTTCCAAATTAAAAACTTAACTTTAGGAGCAGTTTGAAGCCTCCACACCTCACTCCAGCCTTTCCAATTATATATCATCCGGCGAATTCACTTAATTAAGATGATTGTACACCACAGACACCACTGACTGAAGAATTTTTTGTTAATAAGCTTACCTGAATTCTCTGCCTTAGTTACACAGATGGTGGTGTGGAAGTGACCATCTCTGGAATACCTTGAGCTCAAGTTGTGTACTAAGATTATGCAAACTTCGTTGCTTGGTCCCTTTAACCTTTGAAAGAATTGGGCTGCTGGTAAATGGAGGCAATCTTAATCACAGAGGCAATCCATGAGTGACTTTCATATTTTTGGTTGTGTTGCTTATTGGTTGTTTGGGTTGGTTTGGTTTGGTTGTATATTGTTTCAAATTTCTGCTGGTGTTTGGCTGCTGATGGTTAATCTGTTTTGTTTGTTTGTGTTTTCCTGATTTTGATAAAAAGACTGCTGTTAATGCTTATATTTGTGTGGGGATTTTGATTAAACTTTTTTTTTTGGTAAAACCAAAATAAAATATTTATTAGCTCAACAACTCAAAAGAAAAACAAGGAAATCACAACAAACAAACATCATCATGATAATTCCCCAGACCACTAGAACAAACCTCTCTCACACATTTACTCTCTCCTCATAGGCAATACGTATACATCATAAAAACTCCCCCACCCCTTCAGTTCATTTCTCAAACCCCACTATCCTACATATTCAAATCCCACCAATGAAAGCAAAGATCTTGCACTAGCCAATGCCTACCCAGCCATTTCTCAAACTCTATTGTAATGTATTATTTGGGATTTTATAATTCTTTGGGATGAATAAGATATTGTAATAAAAATAATTTGATTAAAATTGTTGTGGTATTAATTTAATGTATCTTATGGAATAAATGCATTGAGGTTACACCGTATTGGTTTATACATTATATATTAAAATCGAAGAAGGTAATTAGATGTACATACTGAGCCCATTACTTCTTTTTGTTTCAACTAACACGACATTTTATTTACCCATTGGTGAAGCAAAGACCATATCTTTGCTGCTGATGGGAACCAAGCCCTTGCCTGTTTAGGTCAAGAAATTACTTGGAAAAACAATAAAGTTGGTATTGGCAAAAATCCATGGAAACTGAACTGATTTCCATCGACAGCAATATCCCTTGCTTGCGTTTCTCAAGTTTGAAGAATCTTCAAGTTTGTCAGCTGGCCAAATTTGACAAGTTGTTGTGTGATGAGCTATTATAGCATGAACAAATCCCATGTATGAGCATAGACAATTGTCCCAGCTTGACCAATTCAATACCACCAAGACTTCAGCAGCTAAGGTAAATACGTAGCTAATTTCAAGAAGGACAAAAGAAAAAAAAAAGCTAAAAGATGCAGCCAGTTGACTTATCTGTCATAGTGAATTGAAGTCACAGAATCAATTAAATAACACACAATTATTATTACCACAAAACAAGTTAATAATAGGATTCAGTAGCAAGCTTTCTCAAGAAACAAGAAGCAGAAAAATATACTTTACAAAACTCCATTCCACAAAACACCGTTTAGCATTCTAGATATAATGCCCTAATTTAATTAGTGAACACCTGTTCATAGATGGCATCGCATTCACCCCTTGAATATATATAGCATTGGTTAATTTGGGCGTGAATGCAAGAAAAGATTGGCATGGTACTCTCTACATTCATGAAGAAGTTAATCGTCAGATGCACCAAGAAACAACCTTCCAGAAAATACACCATTCCTTCCTTTGCAACATTACTTTGATGAAAAAAGGCAGGACATGGAACACTCCAATGGAACTAATCAACATAATCTATCAATGTGCTCTGACATATATCTATATTTAACTGCTTAGAGTTCTGCAGTCCTTTCGATCTTGTCCAAAACTGACATATATCTTCTTGTTGAAACAAGCTGATGGAATGCAATGCAACATTCAAAAGAGCTTCATGCAGAAGACCAAGCTGCATTAATTTAAGATATTATGTTTTCTGAGGACGAAGTTGATGAATGCTTGTTTTCTCTGTTAAAGAAGCTTTAAGTTAATTAGGTTGCCGGAACTCATTGAATTAGGGACAAAAAGTGGTGGCGTGGAAGCAACCATCCTTAGAATATCTTGAACTCAAATCATGCCCAAAGATTATGCAGACTTTGCTAGCTGATTGGTCCCATGGCCTCTGAAAGAATTGGATTGCTTGTAGATGGAGGCAATCTTGATCACAGAGGCAATCCATGAGGGTCTTTCAGAAAGGCAATGGTTATTGCTTTTCTTGTCCATTCCTAAAGCAAAGGTCAGTATCTGATTCTCCTCCTTGTTTCTTTTGCATTCCTAGCTTACATTCTAAACTTAAACAATAATAAGAGAAGAAGTTAAGAAAGAAAGAAACCTCTTTAAATTACTTTAGTTTATTCTTGGAGTGAGAATGAAGAAAGAAATCTAAAAGACATGTTCTGCCATCTCAATTTAAAAACCTTTCAATGCCTTCAATTCTCTCTACGCTGATGATTACTAGATAATAGTGATCATCATCAGACAACAGGCACTTGCACAATTAACCAGGTATTCTCAAGAACCCATTAATTATCAGTTCAATTAATTATGATTTTGCTTATTTTTACTTATTTTTCTTATTTATGTAATTGTCAAATTATTGATGATGGTTAGTATGTGAAACCAATGGATTTAAGTAGCTTATATCTTTTCTAGTTAATTTCTTTTCTAGTAGGCCAATTAACTCAGATTTTGGATTATGAGATTGGATTGTACCCTCCTACATTTACTGTTGGGTCATGCCAGCTATGCCTAGAAGAAAAGTCTCTCCATATCTGGGTCTCCATGTTTCTTTGTCTTTCTTTGATGTATCCATTTTTCAGAGGACTCTTGTTTATCCATTTTGTCATAAAAATAAAAATAAAAAAAATTCATCATTGGATTCTAAGCCATCTCGTTGACTTGAACACCTAGGTATTAGAAAATGATAGTGGTAGAGTGACTAGATATAACCAGGCAAGCTAAGAAAGCCATGAAAGATTTCCTGGTTGTATGAACTCTTCTGGTTTTAGGGATTTGAACATCTGGTTACATGGAGAGAGGACCTGTAGTTAATGAAGATCAGCGCTTGATTTTTTATCCCGAGGAAAGTTTCCTCCATCTTCTTCAATTCTTTTTGTCTTTTTAATTTTCATTATGTATACGTGTATTAGTATAGCATAGTCTTCACATATGCTTAGATTTGGGGAGAAGACAAATATAATTTTATATATATATATATATATATAAAAGTGGATAAATAGGGCAACTTTTCACTGTTGTTTCTTTTTGAAATTTTATTTAATTTTTTCTTAAATAAATAAACCACATAAACAAGGAATTAAAGTGAGTATAACATAGGACCCGCAACTAAACCACTTGCATTCATCTTGCTTTAAAATTTTTTTTCCACTTAGTTGTGCACTTTTTTTTTGTCTTTCTTTTTATCTTCTTTATCTTTCTTCAACACCAAGCTCTTCTTTTTTTTCCCCTTACTCTATGTTGTTGATTTGTTCCGTTTTTCCTAATCATTTTTTTTTCAAAATTCAAAACATCCTTGATATTTTCATCTCATCTCAAGATTCAATTTTTAAATCAATTTAACTTCTTTACCTTTATATTTTTATTTTCCTTTCATTGTTTTGATTTTATTTTTTTATCATTTATTTTAATTTTTAAAAATATTTAAATTTTTATACGAAAAATATATAATTTAAATGTTCAAAAATTTCAAATAATACTCGAATATGAGAGAAATGAAAATTATATTTTAATATATATATATAACTCTAATAATGCAAAAGGCATAAAACAACATTGGAACTATGATAATTCAACAAATCGAAAAATACAATTGACAACAACAATAATAAAACAAACAAGACATAACAACGACATTGCTCTCAGAGTGAAATTCGACAAATAAAGAAAGGAAAGTACAATTAAAACAACTACCAAACAACAAAAAGGGAAAAATAGCTAAACTAACTAGCAAGCAATAAAAGAAGATTGAAATGAACAAAACAAAGCAGAGGTAATTGAGGCACTGCCGATCGTGTTAGCTCTTTACGGAATTGTTCCTTTGTTAAATAACTTAAATATGTGTGGTGTCCTAGGAACTCTAAACTACAACTCTTCCGGTCTTACCTTCTTGGCTTTAGGGATAATTTTGCAGTTAACAAATAAGTACAAAGGGTATTTAGCATGGAAAATACCAGCTTTCCATTCTAACCATGTATTCTATTTTTGGTCTAAGCGAGTAGATCCCCAACATCCCTAAGGAAAAGGAAGTGTCTGGGCCTCCACGAGCACCACAACTCATGCAAGGTACTTGGGGGGCTAAAGAACTTGAATGTTTTAGTGAAAGGTTACCAAATGCGATCAGTTATGGGGCATAGAAAAGGCAAGCGGTTTGTTGACCCAATTGCCCCCTGACAAAGTATGCATTTACTAGTTAGCAACTAATTGAATTTTCTAGAGCCAGGTTTTCCATAGTGAGTATTTGATTATTCCATATTAGACATTTTAAAAGATTGATTTTCTGAGAACAAACACCTTTTAAGATCACATGAGTTATTGGATATAGTGTGCCCTGATGATTGAGGAAGATGCATAAGGATTTGATGGTAAATTTACTATTTGTTTTTAGATACCATCGTCTACCATCACGGGAGACTTGGGTAATGCAAAGGGCTATGTGAAAAAAAACCTTGTTTTTACCTGATATTCATTTTATTTTATGTTTTTATAAAACATGTTTGTTTGAATTGTATCACAAAAACAAGTTTTAAAAATAAAAACAATTTTTCATTTATTATAAGAGATTAAACTGATATATATTCATTGTTATTGTAATCAACCATCAATATTGGTTTTTAGTAACATGAAAATATCATTTTTATAGTATGTAGTTCAATTATATATTCTTTACATGTTCTTAGATTCAATTTCAACATAATTTTTTGAAAAAAATGGATAACATATAATTACAAGGATAGCATAAGATAGAATTTAAATCATTAACAAGCATATAATCTATATTTATTATTTCATTAAAGTAAAATTTATAAAATAAAAATATGGCAATTTGTTGTCAAGTATATATTTTTTCTATATAAATGTCGACAAGCCGTGAACCCTCAATGGCTCAATGGCATTGTGAAAGAACTAAATCTTTCACCTTTTACTTGGGAGAAAAATAAACTATCACCTATTATTATACAAAAAGTCTTTCGTCAAATTTAATTAAAATTTAATACAATTAATGTGGACTATGTATCTGCATTATTATATTTTTTTAATATATTTTATTCTTTCCAAATCATTCAAAGTTTTCCACTCCAATAAAGTTCAACTTTTAATTATTTTTTTTATTTTTTTATTTACATAATTTAAAAATTTTAATTTTTTTTTTATTTGTCCACTTTATAAAATTTTTTATCATTGACATTTATCTTTTGATTTTTTTATTTTTGCTTGATTTTAATCTTAATTTTTGAAATTTGACCTTTTAGCCAAAACCAAGCACCAATCCAAAATGTCCTTGTGTCTTGCAAGTGGAGTTAGGGTTTACATTTTTCGAGAATACCCACGTTGCCCTTTCGGCAATAGCCAAGGGACAATGCAAAAATGTCCTTACACCTCGAGCAAGTATAGGTTGGATTTTTCCCTTGTCAATGCTGGGTGTCTATGATTTTATTATCAAAACTCATATGTATATAGTGTTTCTAAGCATTTATAGCCACCATAAAATATAACAATTAAATAGCATTTGGTTGAAGGTATGATATTACCTAGAGAATTTGGATCAAATAATATAGGATTATCTTGTTTGGTTGTTTAAGGTGCACATATTACATTTCTAAAATTTGACAACTTTCGTAATACTAGTATTATGTGATTATGAACGCAATAAATAGTAGTCTAATATTCTCAGGGGAATGTAAATTTTTTTTCAATTGTACCCTTTTTAATTTACTCTTAAAGATATTTAAGAAGCTAAACAGAATTTAATAAATAATCTAGTAATTATTTCTTGGGATGCCCTGCTCACTTGGATCAGTGACATAAATGCTGTTTAGTTTGATTACTTTTTAAATTCTATACAGCTTCTTAAATATCTTTATTATTATTATGTGTGTTGATATAAATATGTACAAAAATATTTTTTTTAAATATAAATGTATTTTATAATTAATTAAAACCAAAAATATAAAATTAATATCTATATGTTTTAAATAGAGTGGATATAAATATCTATAATTCCTTCATGTTGCTTCGGAGGTTTTGCAATTTTAATGATTTTAAAATATGTATATTTATGTGAAATAAATATTGATGATATTTTTCATATATAATAAAGTAAAGAAATGCGAAAATAATATTACTTTATCTGAAAGCATTCCCAAAGAAAAATCTTTTTTGCATAGCCTATGTCCACCAAAGCTTATGTATTCAAAACAATTATAGTTAGATATATATTGTGTGTGCACCACTATGTAATTTAGAATTATGCAACATACATATATACATATCCTAATTGCATAACATTTGTATTAAATATGTTAGCATAGAATCAAGGTTGATTGAAGCACACCCAATGCTATTCGACTAATCCCGAATCTTTCATAAAGGACGTGAAGTGGCCTATCAACCTATGCACGTTTTGACAATTAATAATAGTAACTAAAAAATCGGAACACAAGTTTTTTAATTCTGATTTAAGAAATACACAGATAAATAGACTAAGTGATGTTAGGCATAGTTTTCATTTTTTTTATCGGATTATAAAACAGTACAAAACTCAGTTATTATATATTTAAACTTGACAAAATGGATTCAAAAAATATTTTGGAGAACATTTACTTGATTTTCCACTATTTATAAATTTATCCAAATAAGAACATAACAAACGTATGTGATATTTGCAATAAAAGGAACAGAACAAAACAATAAATGAATGGACAATAGAATTATAAAAGTAAAAAATTATGACAAACTAAATAGTAACATTATAGATATATGTTAGCATAAAATTCTTATGTATTGAAAGGGAAGCCAACCCTAAAATTTGTTATTCATCTTCATTAAAATTTAGCCAATATGAACACCTCCATCATTTAATTTTCCTTTATTTTAGTCTCTTCATTTTATTTTACAATAATGTATTTATCTTCCCATAAGCCTAGCCAGTATGATTTAATATGTATGAAACTATTGGTATATCATTTTCATCTTTCTTAATTTAAAAAAACAACTTGCTCACTAAAATGTATATGATGCTAGATTAGTTAAGATGGAAGTGGGAATATATGAGAAATATCATATTAACTATTAAGATTTAGGTTGTTTTGAATATGTACCACTATTGACACCCATAATTTGTTGTCTTCTTCTAAAATGTACAATGTTATTATTTTTTCACATACACCCTTAAAACACCTGAATTTAATGTAATGTTTTCCGCTTTTAAAAAAATATCAATTTTAATCAGATGATCTTATTAAATAATTAATATGAAACCAATTTAATGTGTTTAACCAAATTAATGCCACTAAATCTTTTCTAATAATATTACAACATGAGGTTTTTATAAATAATATCTCTTGATTGGAATTCTTTATATACACTTAATTATAATTATAAATTTCTTCAAAGGCATAATCAAATTATAAAACCCGTATTCATTGCTTTCTTGAAATATAATATATCGCTCTATTATTTTTTTTAATTTCTAATATTTAATGTAATACCAAATAATTTAAAAAAATAGAAAAGATTTCAATACTATTGGTTTTCGTTATAAGGCTTTATTAAATATTTAATGGTAAACCAATTTAATACCTTTAACAAAATTAATGGCATAAAATCTTTCATAGTAACAATAATTGAATTACAACATACACTTAATTTTTTTTTTTGGAAATAATATATATTTCATTCATTTAATTATAATTTTAAAATTAATCAAGGGTATAACAGAATTATAAAACCCTCTTTCCTTTTCTTGAAATATTATCTATTGGTCCATACTAGATTTTTTTTATTTTTAGTATTTCCTATAATTTAATATAATACCAAATAAATGTTATTAAATATATTTTAAACAATTTTTAAAAAAAAATTTAGGAAAAATTTCCACTTTTCCAAAGAATATCAGTTTCTTTTGGAAGGTCTTATTAATTTTTTAATGTAAACTAATGCCTTAAACAAAATTAATGTAATTAAATTTTTTATTAATAACATCACATTTCTAATCAAAATACTTAAAAAATTCAGAAAAGATTTTTACTTTCCAAAGAATATCGTTTTTATTAGAAAATCTTATTAAATATTTAATGTAAACTAATTTAATGCCTTGATGAAATTAATGCCAATAGGTCATTGTGGATCTGGAAAGTTACACCACCGGTAAGGAACTCCTTATAACCCGTTTCTCTTTGTTACTTTGTGGTTTTGGTTTTTTCTGTTTTCTTCTCCGTTTCTTGTTTGTTTGTGTTGTTTATTCAATGTTCCTAGTTTCTAATAAATTCGTGATTTATGCACTTTATTTAAAAAAAATTAATGCCATTAGATCTTTTATATTCATATTACATATTTGATATAAGTTAATATTAAAAAAAATAATTTTCAATTCTATGGGAGCAGTTCATACTACTACTTTAAAAATATGCATTGATGTATAAATTTTTAAAATCAGAAGTGTTTTAAAAACTTAGCATTTACTCTATGCATGTGTGGTTACCAGAGAATGGACTTCGTGAGCACAATCTCTAGTGTGATTTTTTATCACACTTGGGACCCCGTTAGATGCCACTCTGGTTACCTTATTTCCTACAAACGCAACATCAACAAGTTGGTGACAAAATTTGATGAACTTGATGCTCTTCGGAAGGATGTCCAAAGAGAGGTTGATGCAACGATACTTGAAAGACTTGAAGATGTCAAAGATGTAGTTCAAACATGGTTGATGAAGGTGGACAGAATGGAAAAAGAGGTAAAGGGAATCAAAGAAAAAGCTTCGGTGATCTCCAACAAGCACTTTCTACACATAGGCTTGCATTATAAACTTGGCAAAGAGGCTGTTAATCATATAAAAACCACTGATGCTCTTCTTGAAGATAGAAATAAATTTGGTAGAGTGTCTCACAAGAGGCCACCCCCAAGCACTACCGATTCACTGTTGTATAATGAAGATTTCGTGATTTTCGATTCAAGGAAGTCATGTGTGAAGAAAATACTTGAAGCACTGAAGAATGAAGCTGTGCACTCAATTGGGCTTTGCGGCATGGCAGGAGTAGGAAAGATGATGTTAGTTAAAGACATCGCGAAGCAAGCCAAGGATCAGAGATTGTTTGGTGAGGTGGTGATGGTGACTGTATCACAAAGCATTGATCTAAAAAGAATTCAAACTGTCATGGCAGAGAGTTTGGGTTTGCATCTCAGTGAAGTAAGTGAAGAAGTAAGAGCTGTCAAGCTTGCAGAAAGATTAGCAACTACACAAAACAAAATACTGGTGATATTAGATGATTTATGGGAGACGTTAGATCTGTCAAAGGTTGGTATTCAACTTTCAGAGATGGCTGCCACTTGCAAAGTGGTGATCACAACAAGAAACAAAGATATCTGTGAAATAATGAGCTGTGAAGAGATAGTTGAGCTGGAGATGTTATCATATGATGAATCTTGGAGGTTGTTCGCGAGTAGAGCAGGGGATGCAGTAAAGTCTCCCACGATGACGAAATTGGCACAAAATATCGTCAAAGAGTGTGCTGGTCTGCCTCTGGCACTGGTGGTTCTTGGCACAGCACTTAAGGGTAAGAAACTAGAGATTTGGAAGACAGTGTTGATGCAGCTAAAAAGGTCAATGGATGTGGGTCTCCAGGGTGTGAGTAAACAAGTTTTTCAATCCATCAAACTAAGTTTCGATTTATTAGAGAGTGAGGAAGCCAAGTCTTGCTTCTTGCACTGTTGTCTCTACACTGAAGATTATGATATTCCTAAAGAAGAACTGATGCATTTGATGGTCGGAGGGGGCATCTTAATTGATGATGAAACTCTGAATGATGCACAGGGTAGGGTGGATCTACTGCTCAACCAGCTAAAAGCTCGTGGTTTGCTTCTTCAAGGTTCGTCTAAAAGTTGTGTAAGAATGCATAATGTTGTCAGGGATGCAGTGATACAGATCAGTGTTATGGCAGATCATGCTTTCTATGTAAGAGCTGGGCAAGGCTTGAAAGAGTGACCAAGAACTGTTGAAAGTGAGATGCGAAATTACCGGCGGCTTTCACTGATGCGCAATGATATTGAAGATCTTCGTCCTGATCTAATGGAGTATCCAAAACTTGAGATGCTGATCCTGAGAGGCAACGAAATGTTATCAAGCATTTCAAAAATGTTCTTCCTACACATGGGATCTCTTATGGTTCTTGACTTGAGTTCTACCTGCATTAAATCGCTGCCAAAATCAGTCTCTTGTCTCACTAATATCAGAGTATTGAACCTGGGTTTCTGTGATTGTCTGGAAGATATTTCTCACATTAATGGGCTGAAAAGGCTTGAAATACTTATTCTGGATGGTTGTCCAGTGTCCATTGTTCCTCCAAAAGGTGTAGGATGGACACAAAATCTGAGATTTGTTAATTTGAATCATTCAATGAATGATTATTTTTCCAAGGAATTAACAAGATTTCATAGGCTAGAACAATTGTTTATGGACAAGTTTGAAGGAAGCTTTCAAGAGTTGATCATAAATTTGAGGTATCTAACTCACCTATTCATCAACGAAGTGGTGGATTTGGAGGATCCCTTATCACATGAACTAGGCTCGCCTAGTTCTTGGCCTGATCGACTAGTAAAATTCAGCCTTTCCTTTCTCAAAGGCCAGCCATGGCAGCATTGGTATGATTCCAAAAGAGCTTTGAAACTGATGGGATCCAAGCCTTTGGCTGTTTGGGTCAAGAGATTACTTAAAACAACAATACAATTGGCATTGGTAGAATTCCATGAAACTGAACTGATTTCCATCGATTGGCTCTCGCTCTCAAGTTTAGAGTATCTTGAAGTTGGCAACTGGCCAAATTTAACCAAGTTGTTGGGCAATGAGTTATTGTTGCACAAACAAATCCCCCTCAGCCAACTCAAAAATATGATTATAAAGAATTGTCCTAGGTTGACCAATTTAATACCATCAAGCCTTTGTCAGAGGAGTATGCAGAAACTAGAGTGCCTAGACATTGACGATTGTCCTATGGTTCTAGAACTATTCCCATGTGATCAAGGAGCCCACAACATAACAGAATTGCTGCCAGGGCTAAGGACTCTCTTTTTAAGAGGCTTGCAAAGCCTACAGAATGTATTACAACCATTCCAATGCCTACCAAACTTGAAGAACTTGCTTATCAATGATTGTGGAGTGAGATACGTAGTTTCATATGAGATGGAGACAGTGTCAATATTGGCAGATCCTTTTCTAGCACTTGAGGATCTTAATATCAGAAATTGCCAAGAAATGAGTGAGATGATCTCTCCTCCTACTTCTTTGCAAGCCCCATGCTTCTTCCATAGACTTAGAAAACTCCAAATCTGGTCATGTCCAAGACTGACACATCTTTTCTCCTACAAGCAAGCAATAAGCATGCAACATCTGAGTAGCCTTTATATATACAAGTGTGCTAAATTGGAGGCTGTGGTGATTTCCAAGAAAAATGAAGAGGAAGCATCTTCAAGCACACATGTTGCTGATCATGAATCTTATAATAGCCTTTTTCCTAATTTAAGAGACCTCATCCTACGGGATTTGCCTCAACTCACTGCCTTCCATCACCCCACAGCACCGCCAGTGGAGAGGTTACACCTTACAAGTTACGAGATAGAAGGATGCCCAAAACTACAAGAGCCTTTGGAAGGCCTACAGAGTCTACATAATGTATTACAACCATTGCAGTGCCTACAGAGACTACAGATTATACTACAGAGTCTACAAAGTCTCGATTTAAGAGGCATACAGAGTCTACAGAATGTATTACAACCATTCATTCTCCTACCAAACTTGAAGAACTTATTTATCAATGATTGTGGAGTGAGATATGTAGTTTCATCTGAGTTGGAGACAGTGGCAATATTGGCAGATCCTTTTCCAGCACTTGAGGATCTTAATATCAGAAATTGCCAAGAGATGAGTGAGATGATCTCTCCCCCTACTTCTTTGCAAGCACCATGCTTCTTCCAGAGACTTAGAAAACTCCAGATCTGGTCATGTCCAAGACTGACGCATCTTTTCTCCTACAAGCAAGCAATAAGCATGCAACATCTGAGTAGCCTTTATATATACAAGTGTGCTAAATTGGAGGTTGTGGTGATTTCCCAGGAAAATGAAGAGGAAGCATCTTCAAGGACATATGTTGTTGATCATGAATCTTATAATAGCCCTTTCCCTAATTTGAGAGACCTCATCCTACAGGATTTGCCTCAACTCACTGCCTTCCATCACCCCACAACACCACCAGTGGAGAGGTTACACCTTACAAGTTACGAGATAGAAGGATGCCCAAAACTACAGGAGCCTTTGGAAGGCCTACAGAGCCTACAAGATGTATTACAACCATTGCAATGCCTTCATTGTCTACAGAGTCTACAGAGTCTCTATTTAATAAGCCTGCAGAGACTACAGAATGTATTACAACCATTCCAATGCCTACCAAACTTGAAGAAATTGTCTATCCATGATTGTGGAGTGAGATATGTAGTTTCATCTGAGACAGAGACAATGGCAATATTGGCAGATCCTTTTCCAGCACTTGAGGATCTTAATATCAGAAATTGCCAAGAGATGAGTGAGATGATCTCTCCTCCTACTTCTTTGCAAGCCTTGTACTTCTTCCAGAGACTTAGAAAACTCCAGATCTGGTCATGTCCAAGACTGACGCATCTTTTCTCCTACAAGTAAGCAATAAGCATGCAACATCTTAATAGCCTTTATATATACAAGTGTGCTAAATTGGAGGTTGTGGTGACTTCCAAGGAAAATGAAGAGGAAGCATCTTCAAGCACACATGTTGCTGATCATGAATCTTATAATAGCCCTTTCCCTAATTTGAGAGACCTCATCCTATAGGATTTGCCTCAACTCACTGTCTTCCATAACCCCACAGCACCTCTCGTGGAGAGGTTACACCTTACAAGTTACGAGATAGAAGGATTCCCAAAACTACAGGAGCCTTTGGAAGGCCTACAGAGGCTACAGAATGTATTACAACCATTGCAATGCCTACAGAGTCTACAGAGTCTTTATTTAATTGGCCTGCAGAGACTAAAGAATGTATTACAACCATTCATTCTCCTACCAAACTTGAAGAAATTGTCTATCTGTGATTGTGGAGTGAGATATGTAGTTTCATTTGAGATAGAGACAGTGGCAATATTGGCAGATCCTTTTCCAGCACTTGAGGATCTTGATATCAGACAATGCCAAGAGATGAGTGAGATGATCTCTCCCCCTGCTTCTTTGCAAGCCCCGTGCTTCTTCCAGAGACTTAGAGAACTCCGGATACAGTATTGTCCAA
Organism: Dioscorea alata; assembly: GCA_020875875.1. NCBI lineage: Eukaryota > Viridiplantae > Streptophyta > Magnoliopsida > Dioscoreales > Dioscoreaceae > Dioscorea > Dioscorea alata. The sequence goes on along the minus strand of CM037025.1, from coordinate 17,396,197 downwards.
GATTAAAGTATCTTTTCACCTATGAGCAGGCAATAGACATGCAACATTTGGAAGGGCTTTATATCGGATATTGTGATGTGTTAGAGGCTGTGGTGATTTCCACGGAAAATAAAGAGGAAGCATCTTCAAGCACACATGTTGCTGATCATGAATCTTATAATAGCCCTTTCCTTAATTTGAGAGACCTCATCCTAGTCAATTTGCCTCAACTAACTACCTTCCATCACCCCACAGCACTGCCCGTGGAGTGGTTACAACTTACAAGTTACGAGATAGAAGGATGCCCAAAACTATAGGGGCCTTTGGAAGAACGAATTCGATCACTATGGTAAGAGCATAATCACCCCATCTCAGCTCAATCTTTGCTAAAATTCCATGTATTCATATGATTTCCTCCTGCATTTAGATCATAATTAGTTACAAATTTGTGCGAAAAATTTCCTAGTTTTAACCATTTTGGATCTTGATTCATGAAATCTTGTGTTGCTTTTATTATGTTCTAATGTGTACTTTGATGTACAGTAGTTGCTAATGTTGTCTTTTTTTTTCTTCTAATGTATATTTCATTTTATACTTTCATATTCAACACTTAATGGGAAATGCATAACACAATTATTAATTATAAAACTTGTATCAAGAAATAATTTGATATTGAATGTCTTCTAGTTCATGAAATGAAAGGATGGAAGGAGAGGAAGACAAAGGAGAGGAAGACGAGGGAGAGGAAGAAGAGGCAGGTGATTTGTACCCTGATTTGTATCTTGAAGGATAAAGGCCACTTGTCGCTATGAATGGTAAACAAAGTGTCTCTATTCTATTTAAAAGATAACAATGTGTGTTAGATAAGCATAACTCTTTCAAGTTGCAATGTTTCTTGAGTTTTGACATTCACAATGACTTCTCAATTTTGAGTTGATGCCTATAATCATTTTGTTGATGTCAACCACATTTGCATTTGCACATGGATAGTCAGGAATCACTTGGTAACTAAAACATGCAGCTGATTTAGATATCTGTTATAGTGCAGTAGAAATCACAGAATCAAACAAATAACACAAAATTGGTTTTACCAGCAAACTAGTTAACAATAGGATTCAGTAGTGATCTTTCTCACTAAACAAAAATCAGAAAAAGATACTCTACAAAACTCATTTCCGTAAAATAGCATTTAGCATTCTAGATCTAAAAAAAATGCCCTCCTTTTAATAATTAGTGAAAATTTGATCATAAAACTCTTCTTTTTTGCCCCTTAAGTACAACATTGGTTATTTTGAAGAAGCTTTTTGTTAAATAGTGTCCTGAGATGCTGCAATTATTCCCATACATTGCTGGAATTGTGGAGGATAACAAGAAACGGTCATGTCATCATTGTCATCAAATTTGCAAGGCCATGGTAACTTCAATAGTTTACAAGCTCTGCATATTGTTTCTTGTCCAAAATTGACATGCCTCTTCTTGTTGAAACAAGCAGGTGGAATGCAACAACTCGAAGAAATACATGTAGAAGACTGCGCTGCATTAGAGAGAATTGTGGTTTCTGATGAAAAAGAAGAAGATGATGATGATGAGTGCTTGTTTCCTGTACGTACTGAAGAAGCTTTTGTTAATAAGCTTGTCAGAACTTACTGCTTTAGTGACACAAATGGTGGCATTGGAGTAGCCGTCTCTGGAATATCTTGAGCTTAGGTCATGTGCTAACATTATGCAGATTCCGCTGCTTGGTCCCTTGACATCTGAGAGAATTGGATTGCATGTAAGTCGAGGCAATCTTGATCTTCATGAGTGAATTTCCTGTTGTGTTTAGTTTGGTTCGGTTCTGTTTATTTATTGTTTCAAATTTCCGCTGGTGTTTGGCTACAAATGGTTGATTTGTTGTGTTTGTTTGTATTTTATTTCTTTTGATAACAAAAAAGGTTGCTATTATTGCTTCTATTTATTTGGGATTTGAATTAAACTCTATTGTAATGTATTGTGTGGAATTTTATAAATTGTTTGGGACCAATATGATGTTGAAATAAAATGAATTTGACTAAAATTGTTGTGGTGTTGAGGTTACACTATATTAGTTTATACATTATAAACTAAAATTGGAGAAGGTAATTAGATATACTAACCATAGATGATTGCTACCAAGACTAATGCTTCTAGACTTGGATGTGGCTACAGCAGCTACATATACTAAAATAAACTTTCCTATGCCCACCAAACATAGAACGGTTGTAATACTCTGCTAATTTAGAAAAAATAAATAAGACATGAGACTAGTTTAGATATCTGTTGCAGTGCAATAGAAATCAAAGAATCAAACAAAGAACAAAAAATTAATTTTACCTTAAAACCAGTTAACAATAAGATTCAGTAGCAATCTTTCTCACAAAACAACAACCAGATCCATAAAACACCATTTAGCATTCTAGATCTAGCGGCCTCTAATTAGAGGGCACTAGTTCATAGATGACATCGCATTCAGCCCTCGAACATAGCATTGTTTTTTTGGGACATGAGTGCAAGAAAGCATTGGCATGGTATTCTACATTCATGTAGAAGATAATCATTAGAAGAGCCAAGAAACACCATTCCTTGTTTTTGCAACATTGCCTTAATGAAAAGAAAGCAAGATATGCATCAATCCCAAATTCCATTCCGTGCTATACTCAATGATAGAGTAAAAATCTTGCAGTCATAGCAGCAAATAAACCCTGCATTTCAGCTAAGCAACATGCATCCCATCAAGTCAGAAACACTCCAATGGAACTAATTTGGCTTCATCTCATTTCGAATCATCTGCTTAAACAACTCCTTTGCCTCAGCCGCCTTCCCCAGCTTACAAAGCCCATAAATCCTGACATTATTGTATATGCTCAGCGCTCCTGGATGGGAATAATTCTTCTTCATCAGTTGCAGTACCTTAGGAACATCATCAAAGCACTGGTATTTATACAGGCCGGAGAGCCAGTGGGTGAAAGTGGTGAGGTTGGGCTTGATGTTCTTACGGAGCATTTCATCGAGGACTGAGAAGACAGAGTGAGAGTAGCTTGGTGTTATAGGTTTTGAGATTGGGCTTGATGTTTTACTGGACGGGAAGTTGTGGAAGATGCGGCCAGTTTCCGTATGGTTGCTAGCGAGGATGCAGGCGAAGAGAAGGGAGTTGATGCAGTGGACAGTGGGGGGATAGGATGGAGGCGAATACACGAATGGCATCGTCGAGGAGTTCACGTTGACCATAAAGGACTATGGAATGGGCGAGGGAGCTAGGGGATTCCGGGAGGCCATCGATGGGGAAGAGAAGGGTGGAGAGGGAGGAGACGACCATCAAGGTGGGTGGTGGTATATATGTGCAGTGTTACTAAAAGTCAGTTATATTGGATCTTCCAAACATGAGCAAACAAGTATGTCAATCCATTTAACTCAGTTACAAGTTCTTAGAGAGTCATGCAGTTAAGTTGTGCTTCATGCTCTGCTGCATACCTGTATCTTCCCAGAAGATCACGCACTGATAAGGTAGAGCTGATGATGCTCATGTAGGAGAAGGGGTACTAATAGACTATAGATGGTGCTGATACAATTGATTTGGCACAGAATGGAGTCCAAGGCTTGACCGATATTCTGAAAGGTTCTAATTTGCTTCTTGAGAGCCAGAAAGAAAGGCGTGTGAAAAATGTATGATGTTGTGAGAGATGTGGTAATCTGGATTTCTCAAGTTGAGCAAGGTTTTCATGTGCAGTCCGGCCTTGGTTTGGTCGAGTGTCCTCAAGCTAATTGAGTTGGGTGATGCAATTTTGACTCCATAAAATACTTAAAAACAAAACCTGCATACACGTCTGTTTGTATGTTGTTGATTTTGATTAAAAAAAAAAAAGTTCACGCAACTCACTCTTGAAAACCTAAGACAATACGCCCACGCTCTTGATAAAAAAAATGCTCACCATTTTCAATTGGATAACTTGGGACATAAGGCCCTCACTTTTGAAAATGTTCAAACAGGCAATGCGACTCACTACCAATAGCGGCATGTGTACTTTGTCATATCGCTATTGAGATGGAGAACCACATCTTCATTCTTTGCCCCTTTGCATTTTTTTTCACGCCACTTTGTCCTAGCCTTGGAAGCTTTCAGATTTCCCAATCTCTTTAGGATATCTGGGGTTTCTTTATTTGGAATCTTAGCCATTCAAGATGAGCCGCTTGGACTCTTAATGTGAAAGCAATTTTGTGATATATTTGGTGTGCTAGAAACAATCTTATTTTCAATTTTGAAGTTTTATCTCCTGCTATAGTTACTAAAATTGTTGGTAACATGTTTTCTTTTGTGTTTCTAAATCTCTTACAGCTAATAGACAGGAGCTTGAGCTTTTATCATAGGGAGTTAAAAAATAATAATTTAGTTAGTTGGGTCTTTCATACAAGACGAGATCAACCCTGACGAGCATGGACCAGACTCTTCTGTTGTAAAAGGTTGTTGCAATTAAATTTATCAAAAACATCAAAAAGAAAAAGAAGAGGTGAAAGAAAATTCAGAATATTCAACATTAGGATGAAAGGAAGCTAAAATACCAATTTGATACAATGAATTGTTTCATTGCTTTCTTGTTTGCTTCAGTGCTATGTTCCTTTAGGATCACATGTTTTACATGTGATTAGTTTGTTAAATCTGTTAGGCTGAGCTGGACAAGTTGTCCTAGTCAGCAATGTCCTAAGACACGTCATCAAGTAAGTTATAACTAACTTTTCAGGCCCTTTTAACAGAGAGTGTATAAATACCCTTCTTTGTAATCTTGATCCCTAATGTTTTAATGAAATCTCTCAATATTCTCTTCTCCTCATTCTTCTCTCATTTTTCTCTGTTTTTCATGGATGTTTGATGGTAGATCTACAGGAGCTAGGCATCCATTGGACCTTGGAATTCTACAGCTGATTCAGGAGCTTGGAGTTCAATTTGTTGTTCGGAAGAAGGAAACAGTGAGTATTTAATATTTCACAAGGAATAAATGTATCGAGGTTACATTGTATTATCTTATAAATTATGATTTTTTTAATAATAAACAATGAACTAATAGAAAAATAAACAAACATACAAAGCAAGGATTCACTAGGGTGGAAATAGAAAAGAATAATACTGACTCAAACTGCATAAACCCCTGGGCTAAAAGAGAATCTTCTCCCAAGGGAGTCAAGGAAAAAACTAGAAAGAAACTAGCCATCCGACTGAGCTGGGCCCTAATGTTCAAGTTGAGCACCTCTCCTGCAGGTGAACCTGGGAATCGGATACATTCCCTAACTGCCATAGCAGAAGACTCCAACTTATGTCTTTTTGTCCTCAGGGATTATTGAAACCCAAAAGAAACAAGTCAAACAAATATTCAGAATAATGGAAAGCAAATTGGGTAACTTAAAATGGAAAATGCAATTAGTTCAAGCCAACTATATATTCCAAATGAGAGTTTTGACTAAGAAGTCCAAAGAGTCTCTAATTGTGGATGAAGGTCTCAACACCAGCCATCCCATAGACTGTTAAAGATTTGGGTAAAAAGGGACCTAATAGAAGAGGTGAACTGGTAGTATATAAAGAGGTGGTCCACAAATTTAAAGATTGCATGACAAAGGACACAAGTGATAGTTGAGATCTTGTTGGATCTCCTCATCACAAGATTTTCTAGGGTAACTATTTTGCTATCAACGACCAATAAATTAAAAGCGAAATTTTCCTAGGATAAAAACTCTTCAAAATTCTTCGTGTAAACGAACACTATCAGTTATTATACTATAAGATTTAATTATGAAAATTCTATTTGTTGTTCGGCTCTAGGATCTGCCATCTACTTATCCTTTTGTAAGGTGTTTCGTGATAAATCCGCTGTGACTGAATAACTAGATATATATTATTTTTATTTAAATTAATTAGTAATTCCCATCATGATTAGAAAACAGAATGATATCACAGCCAAAACTATAGAACAGAAAGTAGTCATGACACAAGGTGAGTGTACAATGAAGAATATTACAGAAGCCAATAGGGATAAAATTGGTGAGACAACGAAATGGAAAATATGGCAGCTTGTGGGGTGTCACTTAGGGCATCTCCAACCAAGCGCCAAATCGGTTGAAGATGCCTTGATTTGGCGTTGGATGCACTCCAACCGAGCGCCAAATCCTATGCCAAATTAGGATTTTGCAAAAGTGACACGCAAGCATCACTGTAGCACGAGTTTTTTTTTCTTTTATTTAATAGTTGTTTAATTAAGTTTGAGTTATTAATTTACAATTTTGGTTTACTTTTAGCCACATAAATATACATCATTATAAAATTTGTACTTATAATTTTATATTTTAATAAAATTAATAACTTATGATTTAAATTTATATTTTTAATTAACAAAAAATAAAAAAAATTGAAGAAAATAATACAAGACATATAAATTCATTAAAATTAGGACAAATTACGTGAACAAAAAAATAAAAATAAAGAAAATAGTCCTAACATAGATTATCATCGACAGCAATAAAAAAAAAGCCACAACACCCAAAATACAACTTATGAAGTTGGAAGTAGATGCTGCTAATAGTCTGGTATGCTATCACCATTTCCACAGATATTGCCGAATAATTCATTAAACATATGTGCTCTTTTAGTAAAATTTTTTGTTGTTGTGCTTGTTTAAGAACTCATTAATTAATGTAATGTTTGTATTTATATTTTTTTTATCAATCGTATTTTTATTTTTTATTCAAATATTCACAAATATTTTTATTTTATATGTAATAAATATTTCTAATAAATATAAAAAATAATATATATTTTTAAAATAATATAATATTTAAATTCAATGGTTAAAAATGAAAAATAATTAAAGTTGATTAAATTTATTGATGATGGGGAAATATAAATTGTGAAGTGAGAAGGATATTCTGTTTTAGAGTTAAAACTAAAGTTGCTGGTTGGAGAAACTTTACAAATAGAAACTATATTTTTGTATACTGAAACTTCAAATTAGGAATGGAAGTCGGGTGGGGCGGGGCCGGGAATGGGATCCCCGTCCCCATCCCCACTCTCCACGGGGCGGGGATTCCCCGGTTTAAAACTCCCCGTGGGGATCCCCGCCCCACGGGGAATCCCCACCCCGCCCAAATTGATCCAAAAATTATAATTAAAAGGCATAAAAAATTTTCATTTGGGTTATACTTAAACACTAAACTAAAAAATGCATGGAAGAATTTCTTGTAAATAACTATAATATTTCTAATGCATTTATGTTACACATATGCTAAAGATGCTATATACAATTAAAAATAAAAAATATAATGTATGATGAAATAAAATAAAAATTCTTAACCAAAGCTTTTTTTACAACATACACATCATATATAAAATAAAAATTCACACAAAATATTTCTCCTAACAAGTCATAATATAATGTATGATGCAACAACAACATTAAGATATAAATTAAGTAATACAAATAACATAAAGTTTAAAACCAAATTAAAATTACAAATCCATTAACTAAAATTCATAATGCAAAACTAGCACAATAATTTCATGCTTCCATCAAATTGTTTCTTCTTTCTCCAAATCATTTATATTGAGAATCCGATTCCATTACCACTAGCATCTTGACATGATAACTCCTCCTTCAATAGTAAACAAAATTGTAAATAGATAATAAGATTATAAATAATATCAAGATTAAAGATAAAATTTTATGCCAACAGCCCCTGGATCAATTGGCACCGGGTCCCTTGCGTAGGGTCTTCGTCTCGGAAGTCATGTGTGGCTCTCTGTTTCGAATCCCGCCTCACGCAAGGTGAGTGCACGCGTGGGTGTCGAGCGTGGCTCCCCCATATGCACGTTCCTGACTACCCTTAGATGGGGGCGCTTGTCGTCTATTTGTCAAAAAAAAAAATTATAAAAAAATCATATTTACCTCATCATTCTCATCCTCCTCTTCATCAAATGTAGAACAAATAGCTCGAATTGTTGACCATAAACATGAATCTTCAAAAATAAATAAATACATAAATAAACAAGCAATTTTTTCACAAATAACATTAACTTAATAGAAATAAATTCAAGTAATAATATTAATAATACCTTTCAACCAATCTTGTGTGCACATCAACGCTTCTATTGTGTTTGGGTGAAGTGTACTACGATGTGGATTTATGAATCTCCCACTCATGCTAAAAGCCGATTCCGAAGCCACAGTAGACACAGGAATTGCCAAAATATCTCTTGCAATTAATTGTAAAGTAGGATACTTCAATGCATTTTTCCACCAACTCAAAATATCAAAATCGGTTTTCATTGGCAATATAGACTCTTCCAAATAATTGTCCAACTCTGACTTCACATTCTCCATTTGACACCCACGAGAAGCAACAAACAATTGATAATTATTGATAAATTCCGCATCATCATCATCACTGGCCAATAGTTGTGAAGAATTATCCACAAACCCACTAGATTCATTCAAATTTGCTTTAGAAGAATATTCTCCTACCAAATCATAACAAAGAGTTCAAATTTTTTGAATTTCATCTTTTACTTTATTCTCACCATATATAATGGGAAAATACATTTCCAACAACATCAACTTGAATCTAAGGTCCAAAACAATTGCCACGCCCATAATACCATGAATTTTGTTCCAATACTTTTAAAATTTTGACTTCATTCTCAATGCCATTAATTCAATATAGTCAATCCCACAACTAACCCATTTTTCCAAAGCAATGCTAATCTGACAAATCTTAGGAAAATATAGGTTTGTTGTAGGATACTTGGTCACTGAAAACAACTCAGTCACACTGTGAAATATCTTCAATCTTTCACAAATCTCCTTAGCTTTTTCCCATTCTTCATCTGGTGGACAATATGTATAAAGAGATTCTCGTTGTTTCAAGCATTTGAAAGCATCCTTATAGATAATGGCAACATTAAGCATCAAAAAAGTTGAATTCCACCTTGTCTTACAATCTAAGACCAATTTTTTAGTGAAATTCATTTTCAATTGGTGCACAGTTTCTTCAAACTTCTCAATTCTTTTGGGTGTAGCAACCCAAAATGCAACACTATCATGAATTTTTCATCCATCCAAAGATTGCTACTTGACAATTTATTCACAATCAAGCTCACAAGCAAATCATTTGTAAAACAATTATCCAAAGTCAATGTAGATAACTTGTTATCTAGATTCCAATCCATCAAACAATTTATAAGTACTTCACAAAAAACTGAAGAAGTATGTGGACATGGCACATAAATGAACCTATTTATGAAAATCATTTAAAGATAATTAAAGAATGCAATTAACAAATAACATATTATTTTTTAAATTATAAATGACAATGATTATTACCTTATAATTCGGCTTCTCAAAATCCACTCATCATCTATGTAATGTGTAGTGACAGCCATGAATCCACGCCTTTGATTGTTGGAAGTCCACATATCTGTAGTTATTGCAAATCTACTCCGACTTTGATAAAAAAAACTTCATTGTTCTTAATTTCTCATGCTCAAAAATCTTCATTATATCACTTCTTAATGTAGTTCTAGAAATGGGCTTGAACAGTTGTTGAACAAAAATAAGAAAATCCTGAAATCCAACATGCTCTACCATTTTTAGGGGATACTCATGCATGATGATCATTATAGCCATCTTCTTCCTTGCAAGTTCTTGATCATAAACATAAGTTCCAAATGACCGCTTGCCGCCAACCTCGACATTAGATTTCAACAATGATTGTCTTATATCTTGTCCTTTCCTTCGTGGGCATATAGCGTAGTGATCATGTAAATGTTTTGTCCCATTTTTTGTGTCTCCTCCAAGTTTTTTCCCACAATAATTGAATATCGCCTTCCACTTGTCATCAATCTTTTGTCTCTTGTAGTAATTCCATACTAGTAATTTTAACCCTCGTTTGCCACTCAAAATTAATTCTTCATTTTGGGTCGTTTGGCATGTAGAAGGTATTGATCTAGCTGTAGTCGACTCATTTTCTTCTCTTGGTGTAGATTGTGTAGCACTATGCATTAGTGAGTCATTATTTTGTATAGATTGAGTAGCATTATCGGCCATTTTTTACCTATCAATTCAAATAAATCTCATTTATCATTTAACACTTTAATAGAATATTTTTTTAAAGAAAAGGTTAAACTAGAGGATCACTTGCCACATAGCCCAAAATGAGGAATTATTATGGGTGCTAGTTTTGGTACTCAGTCAACAATGTTTTTAATGAATGAGAAAAATATTAAGGAAATCATGATGACATCTAGTCTTTTAAAGTCTTTTGTACACCATTCTCTAAATGTTCCGTTTCACACAAGTTAATTGAAATACTATAACATCAAGGGTATGAATATATATTATGGGTGCTAGTTTTGGTTTGTGTGAATGGAAAGGTAGAAAGAGATGAGCATTTAAAGGTGGTGAACTGGTTGTATTTTTCGCACTCTCTGGTTTTTTATTAAAACATTTCTGAATTAACAAAACCTATTTGCAGGATGAGAGTGGCCCTAAATTTGGTGAGACATAAATCAACTACTGAGGAAAGAATAAAAAACTAAAACATCAACAATCAACCTAACAAATCACACACGCAAACAAGACCCATCCCAACAACAAATAATAGATTTAAAAAAAAAAACAGATTAAAAAAATAACAAAATTCTAAAATTCGCCACTATGCATCATGCAATCATGCAAATCAAAAGGAAATATACTTTTCAGGAAACATCATTAGGTTTAAAACTCATAATTAGAACAAAAAATCAAAATTTTATTCGAAAAATCTCACCTGAGAATGATCTAAACGAGCAAATGAACCGAGAATTGAGAGATTTGGGACCCCTTCTAGAAGTGCCGGAGAGGAGGCGATGGTGGCCGAGAAGAGTGGATCATGCTAAACTAGGTGAAAGGTGGCGGAGGAGAATCACGATCTAGATCAGAGCGTGGCAGCGACACCGAGGAGGATACTAGAATTGGAGAGGTCGGCGGTGATCGGTTGCATTTGGGACGACGACACTAGGGTTAGGAACGACGGGCCTGCGAACGGCGGGAGGGAGGAAGAGGGAAAGGGAGGAGAACGAGCAAAGAGAGGAAGTGGCAGCCCTTAAGGCTTAGCTTTTTTTTTTTTAATTTCGATTTTTTAATGAGTTGTTATAATTTAATCCTTTATTAAAAATCTAATATAATTATAATAAATATAGGAGGTTTTAAATTAACACTATATATTGCATTCATATTATATTTTTTTATAATTATAAGAAATAAAATAATATTATGTAGATGAACATTAAAATATTTTATAATTTTGTTTCGATAAATTGATGTATTATAAATCTATAGTAACAATAATTAAATGTAAATTAATTGAGTAAAATGAAGAATTCTTAGGAAAATATTAATTTTATAAATATTCCGTTGCTCATATTTTATAATATTCCGTTGCTCATATTCCGTTGCAACAGACGTTCTCGGCAAATTTAGCGCGGGTAAATTTTAGCAACTAAATAGCAATGGAACATATTTCGTTGCTTATATTCCGTTGCTAGTCAACTCTTTTTGTTGTTATGTCTTAAAATTCCGTCGGGAAGTTAAAAAAAAATAAATTGAATGTATGAATTCTTGTTCTGTTGGTAATCCAATGCTAATTCCGTTGCTAAAGTCCACAAATAGCTACGAAATATTTCAGTAGCAATTGTTTTGTTATCTATTGCTGGATTTCTTGTAGTTTTTTAAATAAAATTAATTATGTTATATGAGGTTATAACCCCAGCATCGGGGTTATTTTAAAGATAAATAATTAGTTTTATGAATATTAGAAATTTGAAAATTAGAAGTTTGAATTTTAATTTTGTAAATATATTATACAATAATTTTATTAAAATAATTTAAAATTTTATTAAATAAATATGTTTTAATGAAATATATAAATATAAATAGTCAATAAGTTATATGAAATAATTGTAACTTGTGAGTCCCATTTTATAATATAAAGATAAATTAATGAGCAAGAGTTTAAATGTTTAATGGATTGAAAAAATAATATATAACGTTATTTCAAATTTATTGTTACAATTATATTTAAAGTCAGTTATTTTAAATTAATTTTCTATTAAATATGAAAGTCATATTTACTAAAACTTATTAATAAATAAAAATATTATCAAATAAATATTTATTGATTATATATATAATATTATATTAATGTTGAAATAATTTTTAATAAATACACTATATATATATATATATATATATATATATATATATATATATATATATATATATATATATATATATATATATATATATATATATAATATTTTTTTGTTGGGGAATCCCCGCGGGGTTCCTCTCGGGGAGCAGGGCGGGGAGAGCATTCCCCGCCCCCGCCCCGCCCCGCTAGCCGGGGATGAAATTTTCCCCTCTCCCCGCCCCGCGGGGGGATGTTTCGGGGAATCCCTGCCCTGTCGGGACGAAGCCCTATGAGGAACAGGGATTCCCCACCCCATTTACATCCCTACTTCAAATATAGAATTTTGGGTTGGAGATAGCCTTAGAAAACAATATCTAGATATTGTTTGCTCAGATTGTTCAGAAGTCAAGGAAACTCAAAAAAGTTTAGAATTTGTTTAATTGTGGTAATAGTTTCCACTAACTTGACCTTTTTTTTTTTTTACTCCTAGAACTATAAGAATCCAAAAGAAGCATGCCAGTAATTAAAAAACAGGAGATTAATTGATTGGATAACCGCAAAGTAGAGTAAGCATGTTGGTGTTGGTATTCTATTACAACTTTGCTTTGGTACATCGATGGAATGGAAACTCACGCATCGATATGATTGATGGCATTAGGCCAATTGAGAATCAGGTCTAACCCAACATTTAAAACCATCCAGTTAGGGATTGTGCTGAAGTAGGGGCAAAGCTAAGAATTATTTTTAGGGGAGCGGTCAAAGTGGAAAAATTATAAGAGGTCAAATAATAATTTTTATAAATATTTTTTTAAAATATAATTTTTATATTATATATAGTTAAATTTGTAAAAAGTCAGGATGCAACAATATATTTATAAGAATTTTTTTAAAACATAATTTTTTTTTAATTTTATATACAAATTTATAAAAAATAAGGTTACCAAATAAGAGATTTTTGCAAATATTTTTCAGATAATTACCTATAAGTCCCTCTATAATTTGCACATGCTCTAAAAAACCCTTGAAGTTTGCTTATCCCTCAAAGATCCTCCTTTTCAATAAAATCCCCATCAAGCCTCGATGCCAGTAACGGAGGTTACTGTGAAGTTAAGTGGCCATGGAAATAACCTCTTTGCCCCTTGTTCATCTTCATCCTCTGTCTCTTCTCCTCCTCCCCCTCCTCACCTCTCTCCATTGATGTCAAAACCTTTTGTTGGGAGTTGTTATGTCGCTATGACGTTGCTTGCTTCCCCTACTCTTCCTAGATCCTCATCATCCACCAGCTATCTCAGTCTTATTATGTTTCTGGAGATGTTCAGGAGCTCATTAATGCCTTTCATGTTTCCAATGTGAGTTTCTCTGCGTCTTCTTCTTTCTTGGTTCATGAATTTAGTTATTGCGTCGGGGGGGGGGGGGGGGGGGGGGGGTGGGAAGGAGGGTTGGGAAAGGTTGTGGATGAAGAGGAGGTGGAAATTTCATCTTTGATTGTGACCAAAGCGATTAAATGTGGGTTGAGGTGTGCTATGCTTGAGAATGGGTGGGAGTTGTGTGGGCAAGAACTCATTTTTTTGCTCAATTTGTGATGCTTGTGAGGAGGGGAAGCATGTGTATGTTGTTATAAACAAAGCCTTGAGTACCATGCCTGAGGCGCCTACTTAAGCCCATACAAAGCCTTGCCTACTTTGCAAATATGTTGTGGATAGCATGACTCTCATACCCAGGTGGTTGCTTCATGTATACTTCTTCTTCCAGAACACCATGAAGAAAAGTACTTTGGATGTCTAGTTGTCGAAGATTCCATCCATAAGAGACTGCAATTGAAAGGGCATCCCGAATCATAGCTGGTTTTACCAGTGGGTTAAATGTATCCTCATAGTCAATAGCATACCTTTGTTTGAATCCCTTAGCTACCAAATGAGCTTTGTAATGATCTATAGTGGCATCTAGTTTGTTTTTTTCAACTTAAATACCCATTTACAGTCAATAATATTCAACCCTTGCTAAGGATGCACAAGATGCCATGTTTTGTTTTTCAAGGGGCTGGATATTCATCATCCATTACTTAGTGCCACTTCTGATCTTGCAATGCTTTAGTATGACAAGTAGGTTCAGCTACAACAGCAGAGAATGCCCTATGTTATGTTGAATACCGAATGGTACCATTAGTGTATTGCCTTGTATTGCGTATATTGTCATGTAGTCTTGTGCGCATGCCATGTCGAGGTGGTTCTACATGTTAAACAATGGTGTCACCTGCAGAATAAAAAATTGCAAAAGTAGAACTGGAATGGTTGTTACCCCCCCCCCACACCAACCAACCAATGGTCACTCTCATGAGTAGAATTATCAATGAAAGTTAAGGTTTGTTGTGATAGGTTTTATAAGGACAATAGAATGTCTGAAGAATAGTACAAATAGAGGTTACATTTGGTATAGATGGTTTACAACTTTGTTTTTGGGAAAAAGGGAAAGACATGCTCATCAAAGACAACATCTCAAGAGACATACACTCACCTAGTAGGTATATGAAGGCATTTGTATCCCTTGTAGAGATTACTGTAGCCGAGGAACATACATTGGTAAGATATGAACTGCAACTTATGAGCATTGAAAAGACAGAAGTTGGGCCAACAAGCACACACAAAGGCCTTAATAAGATAGTAGTTTGGTTTTGAGCCGAGAAGTCATTCTAGAGGTGTAGAATAATTAATAACAAGACTTGGAAGTTGATTAAAAAGAAAACAAGCAGTGTTGAAAGCCTCATCCCAAAACTTAACGGGCATGGAAGATTAAGCAAGGAGAGCTAAACCTACTTCCACAATATGACGATGTTTCCTCTCAACTGAACCATTTTGCTAATGGGTGTAAGGACAAGAGATATGGTGTTTAATCCCAATTTGCTGAAAAAATTTGTGAAGTTTTTTTATGAAGGCATTTGTATCCCTTGTAGATGTTATTGTAGCCAAGGAACACACATTGGTAAGACATGAACTGCAACTTATGAGCATTGAAAAGACAGAAGTTGGGCCAACAAGCACACACAAAGGCCTTAAAAAGATAGTAGTTTGGTTTTGAGCCGAGAAGTCGTTCTAGAGGTGTAGAATAATTAATAACAAGACTTGCAAGTCGATTAATAAGAAAACAAGCAGTGTTGAAAGCCTCATCCCAAAACTTAACGGGCATGGAAGATTGAGCAAGGAGAGCTAAACCTACTTCCACAATATGACGATGTTTCTTCTCTGCTGAACCATTTTGCTAATGGGTGTAAGGACAAGAGACATGGTGTTTAATCCCAATTTGCTGAAAAAATTTGTGATGTTTTTTTATATCCCCCCCCCCCCCCCCCCCCCCCCCCCCCCCCCCCCTCGTCATTAAGAAATTGTTCAACATGTTTTTGAAAACAAAGAAAAACTTGCCCAAAATAAGATTTACATTTTAGAAGATATATCCATGTGAATTTGCTGAAATCATCAACGAAAATCACATAGTATTTATGTCCTCTAACTGAAGGTAGGTGATAAGTGCTTGTCTGTACATGTTTCGAGTTGATATTGTACACATATTGAGCATGTCTTTTATCAATTGTATGTGCTCATTTGCTATCTTTTTGTCCATTTGCACAATTAGGGCATGCATGGGCCCCACAAGAGTAGAGTTGGTGATTTTGAGAATTTTTCAAGGCTTTTAAGTAGAAGATATGCCAAGCTTGAACAGGAGAGAATCGTATCACCAACCACACAACCATTGAGTTAATATGGGCACGATTCACAACTGTATTCGCGTACAGCATTTGTAGCTGATCATTGTAGTAGGGATTACTGTATCGCAGTACTATAGCTGATCGAGGCAAAATACCAAAGAAGCCCACTGTTGTGGGCTCCAAACCCATAGCCACGGAGTTGCTTGATTTTACCCTTTTTAAGTCATTTTGGCCAAGGGGTTGAAAAGTTTTGGCTTGGAGTTTCTTAGAGAGAAAATAAAGGGGCTTGGGCTAGAGCTTCAATGGAGGATAGATCCAGCCAAGGAGAGGCTCTGGCATCGTTCTTCATCATCTAATCCATCATCCACACAATCGGCAAGCTTTGGGAAACATTATTCGGCCCTTCCCTGTGAACCGTCATTCAGCCATTTGGAGGGACGATCGTCGGGGCTTTCACCATGGACTTTGAGGAAGTATACTTGTTTTCTTGGATGTATTTGATGCTCATTCATGTTTGTAGATTACATTGCTCCATGAGGAGCTAAACTTTTGTTGGATGCTTGGGTGTATAAACCTTAGGGTTGTATTTGGTTGATTTAATTCATGCTATTCTACTTCATATTGATTTGAGTTTCAACCTTGTGTTTTAATGCCATACTTCCATTTGTAGAGAAAGCTCGAATTGTGTGTTAGGGTTGACCTAGTGTGAGTTGAGAAACCCACTAGGGCTAAACCTTAACGAGGTTGGGGAGGGTAGAGAGGGTAGAACCTTAGGTGAAGGAGAGCCCCTTTCCCCTTCAATTTGATCCCAACTCGTACTCCTGTAAGCGTTAGGCAATCATGTGAACCCTAGTGAAGAAAGAGATCACAGCCGGGGTTTGTATAGGATTAGGGATTAATTGTCTCGAGAGAATTTTTAATCTATTTTTGGGAGTCTAGTTGATCATTCGGAATCCCTAGAATGCATTACATTCATAGGTGGCTTAGGAGAAGAGAGAGTTACCGGTTGCCATAAAAAACGGGGTTGGTGCATTTTAGGATTACCGTGACTTATCTCAACTTGAGTAAAAAGCATGTGTTAAATCCCGTACTTCATGTTTGTAACCCTAGGCGATCATCGCCCGAGCATCCACTCCATTCCGGACTGTATTCTCATTACTCTTTCATCTCTTATTTTTCCTCTCCTTCAGCTTAATTTATAATTGCATCCAACAAACTTGTTTAAGGCTAGATAATAGAGGAAGAGTGACTACTAGTACTCTCATTTTCTTGTGGATTTGACTACCTTACCTTTGAGTTTATATTACTTCGACACCCTGTGCACTTACAGTATACACACGCAAAGGGGCATATCAAGTTTTTGCAGCCATTGTTGGGGACTAGGATATTAGGAATGCTAGTATTTTGCTACTCTAGCCATTTTCTCTTTATTTTTCCCCCTTTTATTTTGCTTTATTGGTTTTGTTTTTGTTTTCTGATTGTATCTCTTTCTTTTTCTTGTAAGGGACTTGAAAGAATGTTGATCCAATTACATCTCTATCCATTCAAATTAAAGCACTTAATTTAAAGATTGATAGAGCTATTACTGCACAACAACAAAGCAATTCATATTGCAACATGTATCATCCAAGTCAAGGAAACTACCCACCGTTTCATGGAATATGAATAGACAACAATGGGAACCACCTTAAACAAGATTTCAAATGGATGACCCACTAGAAGATGATGTACTTAGGGTACTCAGGTTCGAAGGAATTTTGGCCAAATTCATCCAAACATCGGATGCCCGTTTTCAAAATATTGAGGATGCACTAAGGTGCACTCAAATATCCATGAACAACCTTGAGCATCAAATAGGGGAGATATGTGACATACTTTCCAAGGAACAAGAAGAATATAAACAATCACTACAAGTTTCTTTTGGAAATGATGGGGCAATTAACAACATTGATGAAGTGGGAAAAACTAAGAATGTTGCTGCAGAATTTGAAAAGAAGGGAGAAGAACTTCATTTTGAGAATAATGATTAATTGAATGGACAGTTTGCTTATGAGCAAGAAATTTTACAAGGAGGTTTGTTGCAAACATGTTTGTTTGAAGCTGAAAATTTACAAGAAGAAGCAAACCCTAAGGCATTGGAGCAAGCAACTTTCTTTGTGATGGATCAATTCATAAAATGCAAGAAGAAGATGTTGGGAATTATAGAAGATGTGGGTAGAGGACTTCAACCATTCAAGGACCCACCTATGCAAATCTTGGACAATTCCCATCCCAATTTGTTTTCTTGGAGGCCAAAAATAAGATGGTTCAAGCTTTCTACCGATACTCCACCTCGGTAAGTCAAGTCGTGGTTCAAAGGAAGTAGCTATGCAATTTTTAGCCGAGAGGAGCATACTCTTTTCAAGTCCCCCATGAGGTAAGAAAGAGGTACGTCAAGCTCATGATGTAAAACAAGCAATTCTTGGGAGGCAACCCAAGTTTTCATTTCAATTGTTGTGTTAGTTTTTAGTTTATGTAGAAATAAGGATGCATGTTGTGGTTTCATCATCTTATTTTGGTTGGTGTTTGAATTTTCTTGTCATCTTGGTGCATTTGTGTTTAATCATGTCCATTTTCATGTTTGAGTTGGTTTTAGTGTATTCCTTGGAGAATTTGATTTTATTTGGTGAGATTGGAGCCATTTCTGAAATTTCTGAAGTTGTAATGCATGTGAGAGTTGAAATCTTGATTTTATTGTGCTTTGGCTTAATTTTGTGAAGGATTTATTGAGTCCATGGCCATTGGAACTTGAATTTCTCAAACCCATGGCCGTGGGTTTCATTTTGGACACTCTTCAGAAGAGTCCATGGCCATGGGAAAATTGGATATAATTTTTCATGGCCGTGGGTTTGCTTTTAGTTGAAATTTTTTGAGAGGCTAAGGAGTGCACAGCCATGCGGTTTTGAAAATTTCAAACTCATGGCCATGGGTTGTTCTGCCAATTTAATGCTTGAAGAGGCTATAAAGCCCATAGCGGTGGGTTTCTATTTCTCAAAAAAAAATTGGTGGCCAGTTGTGGTTTCCTTTTTGTTGTTTTCTCAACTTGGAAATGATGCTTTGGAAGTTTCTTTGGTGGACTTTTTGGTCATATTCCTTGCCTTGGCCTCTTTCTTGCTTGACACCTGGCCACCCCATTTCTTGAATGAGTGACACATGGCCATGGGCTATAAACACTTGGCCTTGGATGACTCTTTATCCAAAGACCAATGGTTTCTTCATTCTTCTTCTTCAACACTTTTCTCTTCTAATACCCACAAGCTCCTCTCATCCTCTTTTGCCTCTCAAACCATGTTCTCCTTCATTTTCATAGGTTTTGAAGCTTTCACTAACATTTGGATGCCCGATCTACTCTTATTGTCATCAGTGAGCTTTCCTTCTTGTCCTTTAACTTGATCTTGGTTACTTGCTTATTTGATCTTGGCTTAGCCCTCTTTGTTTGATTTTGTGATGGATTACTTGAATTTTTGTATTTTTTTTTCCATTTATTGTGCTTGTATGTAACCAAGGAGGCCAACCGTGGCAAAATGGCCAAGGTTCGCCATTCCCATAGCCATAGGGTTTCTTACCATGGCCGTGGGACTTTCTAGGATGGGATCCATGGTCATGTGGCTTACTAAAGATTGCAATTTAACTAGATTTTGTTTTCTTTGTGTAGGTATGCCTCCTAGGACCAAACAAGTCACTCATAAGGGATCCTGGCATGCACGTTAGACCATATCATTGGATGAATTTGTTTTTGTAATGCCGAAGCATGGAGAAAGATTTAAGCTCCTCCTCTACCTTAAGTTTGGACAAGGACATTTCATTGATTGGCGAGCACTTTAAACAATTGGCTTGGAAGGAGAAGTCTGAGATTTAGTGAATGTGGGGGAGGAAACTATTAACCTTGCATGAAGCTTTATGTCATGAGGCAAAACTCGAATTTCTTGCCACATTTGTATTTGAAAAGTCGGTGAGGAACTTTGATCAAGAAAATGCCATTCATGTCCGATGTTTGGGAAAATATCATAAGTTGAGCTTGACAGAATTTTCACTTATCTTGGGCTTTTATGATCGAGATTATGTATAAACCGAGGAGTACGCTCAGTTGGCAACCGATTACCCACGGAATGTCTCTACTAGTCTTGCTTATCAACATATCGGCCGCAGTAATTTTGAGTCCAGGGTTTCTAAAGCTTCAGTCCTTATGCGACCTGCGCTTCACTACATCCAAGTAGTCCTTAGCAGAACAATTACAGGCCATGGTGATAGCGCAGGAGTCTTAAATCGGAATGACATTTTGTATTTGTATTGTATGATTCAGGACATCCCGATGCGCATGGGCCACATTGTGGCTAGTTTTATTCATCACCAAAGTTAGTATAGGCACGTTGGTGCCATTTTCGCCAGTACCTATGTCACCCATTTTCTCCGAGGAACGGAACTTCTTGAAGCTACTAAAGACATGGAGAGGGTGACAATTCCGATGTCACTTGGGCTAAACACACCCCTGGCAATGGCACTTATGTATAGACTTGAGTCTGGTGAGTATGTATTGGTCAGTAATAAGGGAGAGAGGAAGAGATCCTGAGGATGCCCAGATTCATCTTAGTCAAATGCCTCACCTATGGGCACAGACCTTTATCCAGCCAAGGCAAAGACCCCATAGACATCTGAGCAGCGATCCACCCATGGCCCTGACCGACTTGCAAAGCTTGAGATGGAGATAGCAATTCTCCGAGGAGACATGACCACAACACAGTCCCTTCTCAAACTTCCCGTCAAGAATAGCTTATCATTAGGGACCTCCTCAGCACCATCTTCAGCACTATCCATAGTACCTCTAGCTAATCACCTCGACGCCTAACGTGTTACTACTTATGCATCCA
The DNA here is from genome assembly GCA_020875875.1 of Dioscorea alata. Taxonomy (NCBI): domain Eukaryota; kingdom Viridiplantae; phylum Streptophyta; class Magnoliopsida; order Dioscoreales; family Dioscoreaceae; genus Dioscorea; species Dioscorea alata. Next base: position 17,375,389 of record CM037025.1, on the reverse strand, counting down.
TATTTCTTGTGTCTATTTGTTTGCTTGGTTATATTTTGTGTTGTGGCTAGTTTACTCAGAAAAGAATTTACCTTCTAAGGAGTTCCTGTGTGTTTGTTATGTACTTTGTTTTTAATGCTTTCTATGAACTAGTTTGTCTCTTTGCATTATTTATGTTTCTTTGAGCTTAATTGCACTTCCCTCCATTCCGTGCAGGTCCACTTGAGCAAGGTTACATCTATGGCCGAGTGAGTTCTTCACACGGCCGGCCAATCCACACACACCCACCGAAGCAATCCACCCCACCTCTTGGATTCCACAACACGCTTTATTATGGAGTTAGGGGAGTATAGTTTTAGTTGAGCACCCCCATTCTTTTTCTATATTTATTTATATCATTTTGGTGCTTACATGCGTACATTGGGGACAATGTACATCTTAAGTGTGGGGAAGGGTTTAGTTGCACAGTTTATGCTTTTTATGACACATGCACATTTTATACTCACTTTTGCACATACTTGCTCAATCTATCCTATGATGGTTCACTTTAGGGTTAACAATGATATTCCATAACTTTGGAAGACTTCGAACACTAAGAGCATCGATTACTCTAGTTGTTTTTTATTTTTGAAGATTTTTTGTTCAAATGCTTATTGTGGGCATCTTACTCACTCAGGAGACCCCTTTAAACCTTAGAGTTAGTAGAAAAATGAGAAAGTTGTAAAAAAAATTCATGAGATTTAGGATTTGAAAGAGTTACCTCTTGTGAAGTATGAAGCTACTCTCATCAGTCAGATACTAAATATGATCTAATGAGAGAAAGAACTATCTCACAAGAAGTGTAAAAGCTACCACCCTAAGTGTTGTGGGAAGAAAGAGCTACTACTTTTGAAGTGTGAAAGCCACCTTATTGGCCATTAAGGAAAGGGCTACCTCAGAAGACGTGTGCAGCTACTTCCCACTTTCAATTCTTCCTTATCCATGCTTTTATCTTTTAATTTTAATTTGTAAGTTGTGTAAAAAGGTTAACTAAGAGGTTGACATGAGTTGAGTTTTTCCACACTTGTGCTTGAACTTATCTTTTCAGTCAAGTTTTTGCTAGAGTGTGTTGTGCATCTTGGTGTTAAATAGATCCATCCTGGATTTAAGAATTTCTTTCTTTTACTCTTAAGTGAATCAAAGGACAAGCACTTATTTTTTCTCCCTTATTTTCATTGTTTTGTTTGCTTGAGGGCAAGCAAATGCTTAAGTGTGGGGGTGTTTGATAAGTGCTTGTCTGTACATGTTTTAAGTTGATATTTTACGTGGATTAAGCAAATCTTTTATCAGTTATATGTGTTTGATAAGTGTGGGGGTGTTTGATAAGAGTAGAGTTGGTGATTTTGAGCATTTTTTAAGGCTTTTAAGCAGAAGATACACCCAACTTGGACATGAAAGAACTACATCACCAACCACACAACCATTGAATTTATACGGGCATGATTCATAGCCGTATTCGGGTACAACATTGTAGCGGATCACTATAGCAGGGTTACTGTAGTGGATTACTATAACCGATCGAGGAAAAATGCTAGAGAAGCCTATAGCTGTAGGGTTGCCCGATTTCATCCCTTTTTAAGTCATTTTGGCCAAGGGGGTTGAAAAGTTTTGGCTTGGGGTTTCTTAGAGAGAAAAAAGAAGGGAGCTTGGGCTAGAGCTTCAAGGAAGGATAGATCCAGCCAAGGGAAGGCTCTAGCGTCGTTCTTCATAGTATACACCATAATCCACACCGTCGGCAAGCTTTGAGAAAAGTCGTTCAACCCTTCCCAGTGAACCGTCATTCGGCCATTTGGAGGGGCGATTGTTGGGGCTTTCACCACGGACTTGGAGGGAGTTTACTTGCTTTCTTGGATGTATTTGATGCTCATTCTTGTTTGTAGATTGCATTGCTCCATGAGGAGTTTAACTCTTGTTGGATGATTGGGTGTATAAACCCTAGGGTTGTATTTGGTTGATTTAATTCATGTTATTCTACTTCTTGTTTATTTGAGTTTCAACCTTGTGTTTAAATGTCATACTTCCATTTATAGTGAGAGTTTGAATTATGTGTCAGGGTTGACCTAGTGTGAGTTGAGAAACCTACTAGGGCTAGACCTTAACAAGGTTGGAGAGGGTAGAGAAGGTAGAACCTTAGGTAGAGAAGAGCCCCTTTCCCCTTCAATTTGATCACAACTACCATCGCACTCTGGTAAGCATTAGGCAATCATGTGAACCCTAATGAAGAAAGAGATCACCGATGGGATTTGTATAGGATTAGGGGTTAATTGTCTCAAGAGAGCTTTTAATCTATTTTTGAGAGTCTAGTTGATCATTCAGAATCCGTAGAACGCATTGCATTCATAGGTGGCCTAGGCGAAGAGAGAGATCACCGCTAGAGCCTGTAGGGGAATAGTCACCAGTTACCATGAGAACAGGATTTGTGTATTTTAGGATTACTATGACTTATCTCAACTTGAGTAAAAAGCATGTGTTAAATCCCGTACTTCATGTTTGTAAGCCTAGGGGATCATCATCCAAGCATCTACTCCATTCCGGATCGTATTCTCATTTTACATTACTCTTGCATCTCTTGCTTTTCCTCTCCTTCAGTTTAATTATAATTGCATCCAACAAACTTGTTTAAGGATAGATAATAGAAGAGTGACTACTGGTACTCTCATTTTCCTGTGGATATAACTACCTTACCTTTGGGTATATATTACTTTGACACCCCGTGCACTTGCAGTAGGGCAGGGCCCCATATAACAAAGAATACAAGTTCGAGAGGGGAGGAAGAAGTGCTAATAGATGATGAAAAAGGTAGTTGATGGCTCTTGGCTTATTGGCAAGCGTTACATACTGATGTATAACTATTATTTGGCAATACAAGAAGCTTATTTGCTTGAAGAACTCATTGAACAATCAAAGGAGAGGGATGACCAAGTCGACAATGCTACAAATCTTGAGAGGTTCTGACACCGTTGAAGGCATACTTGGTCAAATAATTACGGAATGACGACATTGGATACAAGTCTCCTTCACACTTACCTTGAAGAAGAAGATCCTTCGTGATCCGATCCTTGACAAGAAATAGTTTGGATGATATTCAAGACATGCCTTATTATCAATGGTAAAGCGATGAATAGATACAAGATTTCTGGTTATGTTTGGGACATGCAAGACATTTTTTAGTTTAAGAGATTGAGTACAAGTTGAAATCTGGGAATGACCAATGTGGTGAACAGACAAACCCGAACCATTAGCTACTTGCACTTGATCCTAGCCATGGTACTTCTCCCAGATTGAAAGCCTATCGAGATCACTAGTAATATGATTAGTTGCACTAGTGTCGGTGTACCAATTGGGATCAACAATATAGGAGGTTGTCGTGGCTAGTGCAACAACATGGATGTCTTCAGCTAAATAAGAGCGATCAAACCTATGGAAACAATTCAGAGCAATGTGGCCAATTTTGCCACAAACTTGACACACAGGTCAATTTGTAACTTGGTTGGAAGTTTTCCCTGATGTTTGTTTGCCACATCTACGACCTCGTCCTCCTGGAGCATACTTTCCTTGACAACCATTGCGTGTGACATTGTTTGTAGACGACCTTGTGATCTAAAAAATACTGTTTTGATTCTCCTTGTGCATTTGATAACTTAACATGTGCTCATATAGGTCAGTAAGAAAGATGGCATCAGTCCTAATATTGATGGATGTGACCAAGACATCATATTCTGAATCTAATCAGGCAAGCATATATGAGATTATTTCTTCTTCTTGAAGATGGTGACCTATGGGCGACAGTGTATCGGCAAGGTTCTTAACCTTGTTAAAGTAATCAGCTATAGAGAGATCATTTTTCTTGATCGTTGATAATTGCAATCTAATTTGCATAATCCTAGCACGGGAACTAAATGCAAACATCCTTTTAATTGCTGACCATACTTCAATTGATGTAGCTAGAAAGAGCACCTAAGAATACCTCATTGGAGAATGATGAAAGAAGGGCATTTAATGCCATTTGGTCTTGCTGCAGCCATGTCTATTACACCGGATTTGGTACTTGACTACTTCTGTCGATGTCGCTTGAGAGATTGTCTTGGTGGGGTGGGCAATCATGTCATCAACATATCCGAGAAGTTGTTAGCTTCTTAGCTATGACATGAGTTGAGCCTTCCACAATATGTAGTTGTTCAGAGTGAGCTTCACATTGATCAGATGACTAAATGAAGGTATGGGTCATAAACCGGAAGAAGAGACATCGGTTGGTGTTGAAGTGTTGATTGTGGAGCTAGAGGAAGACATTGTGGTGTGGAACAATTGGCTCAGATACTATATAAAAAAGTACTATATGCAAAGGAGAAGAAAAGAAATAGATTCCCGCACTGAACACAGGGCGAGTTGATCTCTATTTTTATTGCCAGATAAGCTATAGTGGTTAACAGAGAAATTGAAAATACAACAACTAACAACAACCACTTTCTAGTTTATATGTACGAGATCCTAAAATCTAGGCCTGAACTCCTACAAACTAGGATGCATAACATTAAGGAAGTTTGAGCATTTCAATACTGAGATAGGGGCAATGGATCTAGGATTAATAGAATGAGCCTAGAATTGGAATTTGAAGATTACAATTGGTTTTACTGAAAGTACTGATTTGTTCTAGATAGTGAGAAATTTAAAGGGAGACAATACATGGAGTCAATCAAAGGATCTCAAAACTTGAAGCTCTAATGACCAAATTGGACCTGAAGCTATGTGTGTCACACCCACCCCTTCTATCGAGGTAAATGTGGCATCCATCAGTTAAAAATCCATTTTAACTGGAAAATTAACACCCCTTTAAAACAAAATCAGACTCACAAAACATGATTGATAACTTTTACACCAACTATAGGTTCAAATACATGAATACAACAAACATAATTACTTCAATTTGTGAGTACAACCACTACAAAATCACAATAATAAATAGAAAGAAAGGGAACCCACTGCAATCCTAGACTCAACCTTGATAAGCTCTATAATCGCACAGGCAATCTAGTAGGGTCATGCTCCTGCAATTGTAACACACTTCAATTGGTTAATAGTAGCTTAATAATTTTAAATAATTAAATATAGAGTATATAGAGTATATAAAGTATATAAAGATCAATTTCTCAAATAACTTCTCAATTTTCACAAATACCAGAATTTTGGCAAAATACAAGTTTTAAGAGCTTTTAAAACATAAACTCATCACGAATCATCATTAAATCATTTTTCCAAGGAAATATAAATTTTTGTGAGAGATTTCCCTCCTAAGAGCGACAACTAGGTTTCGTCCTCTCATCACAATCCAAAATAACATGTTTTGCACAACTAAACTGTAAAACCATTATCAAATCATTGGCCTAAAAACACTATCTGACTTAGCTGTCGTCGCAACTAGGTTGAGAGTCATCAAGGTTTTCATAACCCTGATGTTAGCTATTGAGATCCCCGTGTGGTGACCCCGGGTTTCTCATATAAATAAACCATGTCAATGGCTCTACGTGTAGTATTTCGGGTTTTTTTTTCCTTCTTGTGTAGATCGATGTTTTTCAATCTTTCCTTGTTTGTTTGTTTGTTGTTTTAGTTGAGGTCTCCTTTGTTTTGAGTTGTTGCCACTTGCCGGGGGTATTAGGTCGAGTTTTGAGGGTTTTAGAAGGTGCTCGGGCCGTGTACAGGTCGCACAGATGGTGTGCGGGCTGTACACAGCCCGCACCGGCTTTTCTGTGGCCTGTGCGGCCTCGTGTGCTACCACTGTGCAGCTCGCACACCCCGGGCAGAGGGGTGTGCGGCCTCTATGCGGGCCGCACACCTCAGGCTGTGGGGTGTGCGGCCACTACGCGGGCCGCACACAAGCCCCACACACTCGTTCTTTTGACTTTTTAAACTCGTTTTAAGCCCTTTTCCCTTCATTTCTACTCCCAAGACCCCCTCATCCCTTCCCCCTCTCTTCCTCCATCATTCTTAAGAGTTTAGGGCTGGTTTTGGAGGAGTTTTTGTGCTGGTTTGTGGAGCTTGCAAATCAATCAATTGGTTGTTCAAGGTGAGCTCTTTTACTCTCCTTCCTTTCTTCTTCTTTGGATGATGTGTCTAGGGTTAGTTTGTAACCTTGAGTTGGAGTTTAATCCTTGTTTTCATTGTTGTTTATTGTTTGTGAATCTTGAGAGAAGCTTTTGGCTTTGATTGTTTGGCTTTGATCTCAAGAAATCCTTGAGTGTTCTTCTTCCTTGTTTTTGGAGCTACTGTAGCTCCGGTGATCTTCCCTTGTTTTCTTGATTTCCTTGGGTTAGAGAGAGAGGCTTTAACCCTTAGAACTTCTTTGGTAGCCTCTAGGGTTAGTTGAGAAACCCTAGAGCCGGTTTGAGTTGTTGGTAGGGAAACCTAGGGTTCCTTGTGTGGCTTGTGCTAACATTGTTGTTTGTGGTGCTTTGGCAAGGAGAAGATGCTTTGGCTCGAGGCAAGGGATTAGCCAAGGAGTAGCTTGCGAGGGAGATGAATTGCCAATTTTGTGAGTGGGATCATTATGCATAGCTTTATTGGAAGAATGCCGATAGCTAGATATAAACACACATACACACACATATACATCTATCTACACTTATATCATGTTTTGAGTTTGGTTTTATTGATTTATACTTGTTTGGCATGTTGATGAATGAGAGTTAGTAGTGAGAAAGATCTTGTATGCTTTATGTGATATTAATATTGTTATTGCCCGATTTGAATTTAATACGCTTCAATGAGTTTGAAATCCATGTTATGTGTGAAACTTGGGGTTTGTTGTGAAATGTTTGGTTTTGTAGAATTTAAGGCTTGAAACTCATTTTGAATGGTTGAGAGGTTTTTCCCATGTTGTTTCTTGTACTGGGATTTGTTTATCGCTTTGTGTTTAAAAGCTTGAGCTTCGTTTGTGTTCTTTATCATTTCCTCGTGGAAATGTGGATGTGTTATTGATTGTTGGGTATTTGTTAACTATTGTGTTTCATGTGGAGTTGTGTTATTGTTGGGTTTGTGTGGTGATGCCCTACTACGGTAGGCGGTCTCCACGGCCAGCCTGTTGAGGTGGCATGGTAGACCGAATTATTTACTATGAGGGCCAGTTCAGGTGGGAGCGAAGAACCCTGATTGGACACTCACCGGGAAGCTGGAGTCACCAACGAGTGTACCGGTCGGTCAACGTCAAGGGCATGGTACCTTGACGGCCCTAAACTTTGTCGTGGCCACTGCGAAGGCTAAGGGGTGCTTTTAGATCACTTTATGATGGATGAGTTGCTGGGTGAATGCTGGGTATTATTTTTATATTGGGTTTGAGATTTATTTCTGTCGAGTTACTTACCTTGGGTCATTTCAAACTTGTGGTGAGGGGCGAAGCCCAACTGTCACTCCTAGGAGGACAGTCTCCCACAAATTTGACTTGACTTGAGAGTTGAGTAATCTCAAGCCGGTATCTCTTGTAATTTATTCGAGATTTAATTTGTTCTATTTTATTTTGTTGTCATCTTCAATTTATGGCGAGGGTGAAGCCCAGCTGTTACTCTTCGGATGACAGTCTCCCATAAATTCGATTTGGCATTATTTATTTGATATTCACATTTCTTATCAAGTTGCCGATGTTTCAAATTATTTTGAGCTTTTATGAGTTGACATTGATGATTGGTTTGATGTTTAATTTATCCTTTTTATATTGAATCGATGTTCAGTATTTTAACAGATTTGAGGTTGTTATAATCTTGTTGAGGTAAAAAGGGTTTCTTAACCCTATCTTTTGTTTTGTTATATTAAAGGTTGTTATTATATGTAATTATGTTCTAAATGTTTATATGGCTTTTGTTAAGTATTTATTTTGATGTTTTATTATTATCTTTGTTATTGGTGTTTTCTGGTGGGGTTATGCTAACCTCCCCTCACTGAGTAACGGTAGTTGCTCACCCCTCTTTCTTCTCCTAGACTATTGCAGGTAGTAGGTGAGGCAGGGCGGCAGTGTGCTGGGCATTTGTTGTTGTTCTCCTTTCTGTATCTTCCTTTCAGTTCATGTATGTTATTTTGTTTTGGACATGTTGTTGGGCATATGGATCCACTAGTAGGGATGCAAGTGGGGCGGGGAATCCCCGTTCCCCGCGGGGCCCCGCCCCGACGTGGCGGGGATTCCCCGAAATACTCCCCCCGCGGGGCAGGGAGCGGGGAAAAAATCCTCCCCGCCTAGCGGGGCGGGGCGAGAGCGGGGAATGCTCTCCCCGCCCCGCTCCCCGTGCCCCGCGGGGATTCCCCAACAAAAAAATATAAATATATATAAAAATATAAATATAATATAATATATATATATATATATATATATATATATATATATATATATAGTGTATTTATTAAAAATTATATATATATATATATATATAGTGTATTTATTAAAAATTATTTCAAGATTAATATAATATTATATATATAACTAATAAGTTTTTTAGTTATTAATATATATATTTGATAATATTTTTTAGTTATTACTTATTAAAATAAACCCTATTCATGTTTATGTGGTGGAGTCAAGTGAATTGGTGGTATTGAAGGGGGGATTTGATTAGTGAATGAAAATAAAGTTTTACAACTCTTTGTTTAAAAAATTTATTAATAAATTTAATTAATAAAATATTTGTGTTGACTAAGTTTTTTTGAATTCACTTGGTTTTTGTAAAAATATTTGGGTATAATTATAAATTAAAAACAATTTCATTATATTTAGTTTAAGTATAGGCCAAATAAAATTTTTTAATGGTTTTTAATTACAATTTTTGGATCAATATTTTGGGCGGGGTGGGGATTCCCCGACCCCGCGGGGATCCCCGCGGGCGAGTGAGTGGGGGGAATTTCTCCCCGCGGGGAATTTTGAGGCGGGGAATCCCCGCCCCGTGGAGAGCGGGGATGGGGACGGGGATCCCATTCCCCGCCCCGCCCCGCCCCACTTCCATTCCTATCCACTAGGGTGTAGCACGCCTTATTGTATGTTTTGTATCTATTCCAACTTTCAAACTCCTATGTATTAACACTTGTCATGGTGGTTATGACTTCTCTAGCAATTATGCCCCTTTATTCTTGTATATCATTGTTGTTGTTGTTGTTGTTGTTGTTTTAGTTGTGCATCGCTGTGTTTCTTTTCTGTATCTTTGTGTTAAATTTTATGGATTCTAGGTTATTGTTTAGCCTTGCGACGTCTCGAGGGCTGAGTGGCGCTGTATCCCTCCTTGGGATTGTCGCGGCCGTTGTCGAGGCGTGACACTACACACCTCTTGACCAGGGATAAACTCAGAGCTAACCACACCACCTCCCATCAAGTCGGACTATGGGACCCCCTTACAGTGTCGGACTAATGTCTGTAATCACCATCAAAACCAGTGAAAGCTCAATAGCACAATACATGCATAATACTCGTAAAGTCAAGATCCAGGACACCATCCCTATACCAAGAATGAAAACTAATTCCACAAGTATTAACGGTACAAGTATTTTAATATGCACACATGGTTTTACAAATCATTTCAAAGTCAATGCAACGTAACTATTAAAATAAATAAATACATGAAATGAATAATTAAATCATATATACATGTATTTTCTATAGTTGAAACTATGTATAATTATACAAAACCAAATGTACTAATATGATTGCTATGGCATGACAAATTGCAAATAAATATAAATATCCTTTAATAATATAAATTATTAAACATAATATAATGAAATAATTAAACAATTATTTCCAACTAGTAGCCATTAAGCACTTGTTTCAAAACAATAGCAATTAATCAATTATTTCAAAATAGTAGCCACTACCAACTCACCTGGTCTCCCATGGGGTTCCTGCTAGATCTAGAACTCCCTCCCAAAACTAAACCCCACCTAACAAGAGAACGGAATAAAATAAATAAAACAAGCTAATGACAAAACTGAACCCAAAAGAAAATACAAAAAAAAAAGAATAACAAACTCTCTAATTGGGCTCACTCACTCCAACTGATTCAAACCCGACCTTGCATAAACAAACTAGCCTCCAGCTTACACTTAAACCAACTCAGTTTGGGCTAAACCCTCATGAACCAATTTGAACCAATCTCAATTTCATTGAACCAAGTTCAGTTTAACCAACCAGCCCTGAACAAATTCCAATTCGTATACAAAATATCTTAAACCAGCTTGGTTCAACTGAACCCAATTCTCCTTGAATTGGTTCACCCCATAGTCATTAGCCCAAAATCTGAACCAAGCCCAAATCAATCTCAACCAACTTAACTTAGCCAAAACAATTCAAGCCCAACCACAACTCATCTTGATTTGATCAAATCTAGACCAAATCAATTCAATTGAACCCAACCACATCAACTTGGTTAGCCAAACCTAACTCACTACAAGGAAATTACTGTTTAGAAACAGCATTTTGTGTTTCTAATCCGTTGCTAAACTGAATTAGCTCCGTTTCTAAATTCCGTTGTAATTCCGTTATAAAAATTAAAAACGGATTCAAACGGAATATTTATGTTTTATTTTTGTCCCTCCTCATTAGAAACAAATTTTTTTTTGTTCCTAATCCGTTTCTAAAGTTTTTTTTAACTAAAAAACAATATTGAAACAAACAAATTCATTTCTAATCCGTTTCTAACATTCAAGTAAAATAAAAATAAAAATTATATTCCTGATTTTTTTTTAAACCTGGCACATGAATTTTTTTTAAACCTAAAATACCAATAAATAAGAAAAATTCCTCAATTCATACAAAATCAAATATTTAAGTATATATGTTCAACAATACAACAATTAATATTCTTTTTCAAACTCTCAAATTGAATCAGCACATTTGAGGAGAGAAGAGAAAAATCTATCAATATATATATATATATATATATATATATATATATATATATATATATATATATATATATATATATATAGCTAATTAATAAGCTAAAATTGGCTGGAAGTGGCATAAGTGCTCGCAAACTTCCAGGTAGAAGGAGCCACATTATTACAAGTCTTAACACGGCCATCATCAGTCTGCACCCTGAAAGACAAAGCCTGTCCATTGAGGCAAGAGTTACTCTGTCAATTCATACCCCAGTTCCTGCTCATGCTCTCCCACCCAGTTCTTGATCCTTTGATCCACATCATAGCCACCACTCCACTCCCTCCCACATTACTCACCAGGACCAACTCATAATAGTCCTTTCCATTGATGGCAAACCTCACTCCTCCACTCCTTTGGCACTTCACCTTGCAATATTCATTCATGCTTGCATGAAGCTAGCTACATATGTACATGATACATCTTATGCAAGTTGATTTAAAAGTATAGATAGATACCTTCTGTAAAAAACTGGGACAATGCCAGCACAGTAATTGAAGAGAGTCTCCCATGCAGGCTGAGACATGCAAAATGGCGCCTGGGTGGGTTGCACCAGCCACCATTGTCGCTGGGCAAATTATAGTTTGGTGGGCAAAAGTTGGTGTCAGTACCTTGCATAATTATACAAAAGAACAAGAGGGGCAACAGAGAAAGCCAATAGTTAGAGCTAAAACTACCAAAAAGAAAGAAAAAAAAATCAGAACAAGAAAGAGATTTCCTTTTTCCCCTTTTTCTCAACAACAATACCAAAATCTGAATCCTTCAATTCAATCACAAGCAGATAAACTGAACAGAAACAATAGATTCAATCAAAATGAATGGCAAAAGCTAAAAAATCAATCAAAATAAAAACGAAAAAGGGAAGAATACCTGAAGATAGGGCTCAGTTGGGATGAACTGGAGTTGTCGGTGTCTTCTCTAGTTGAGAATGATTCCAAATAAACCAAGAGTTGGGAACGACAATTGAAGAAGATAAAGGGCGCAATAGTCTGAAAGCACGGTGGTGGTCGAAAGAGACCAAACTGCATTAAATTTACCTCCGATCAATAACCTTTTCCTTCACCTCAAAATTTTCTAACACATGAAATTCACCTACGATCACAAAAAAAAATGACCACCAAGCTATACAAGCATGGTAACCAATATCAATATTAATTAGAGCCAGCAGCTTAGCAATCACTCATGCATTGGTAGCTCCCAATAAGATTTTTTTACTTCAAAAGATCATGCGCAATCAATTTTACACCTTAGGAAAATAATAAGAACATTGACTCATACAGAAAAGGTATTTGTGTAGTATCTATTATATTGAAGTTTAGAAAATTTTATAAAAGAAAATAGTGGATTAAACATAAACTGTGTGTGTCCTGAATAATCAGGAATGCTAGTTTATTCTCTTCCAAATTATGAATGTTCTTTCAACTTGATCTGGAACTTTCATGAGGAATTGGTAATCAGTAACAATACCAAAATCTTTCAACTCAGTGAACTGATTGGGTTTCATATTAATTTTGAGAATGGCTTTCAAAATGTTGCTTGGTTGGAGTTCAGCAAATTAAATAAAAAGAAACTATTAGCTTCTATTATTGCTGCCTATTTTGGGGTTGTTAGCTGCAGATTGGTTACTCTAACATTTGGAGAGTAACCAATGCTTTGACAACACTCAAATGTCTTATTAACAATAGCAATTATTGAATCTGCATTGGGTGATAATGAATGGTGCATATGAAATAAAATCTTCAGCATACTATCTGATGATTCAATGTGACTAAACCATAATGTGAATATTCAAGACCTGCTATTGATTAGTTCACTACACTAACAATATTCAATATAAAGAAAACCAGAGTTCTGTTTGTATTTCATATTGAACGAGTTAGGGATAGTAGCAATGAGATTGATTGGGAAGGCTAGAAATCTAAGCTTACAAAATATTCTGCAGAAATCAAACAACGCCATGATCTTCTCTACACTGAAAAATAAGGGCAAAGCAACAACTTCTTTAAAAAAAAGTAATAATAAACAAATTAATAGAGCAGAAAAGAACAAGAGCATTACCAACTATATATATATATATATATATATATATATATATATATATATATATATATATATTCATCTCAAAATCAATAACCACAATCAAAGGGCTCCAACTAGCAAACTTATGGCAATCTTAACTCCAATGCACATTGTGATTTAATTACTCCCAATAAAGGCAAAAACATTGATAAAAATAACAAGATCTACAAATTTAAAAGGCCGCTATCACTATCATGCTTGAATTCCGAATAGAATAGGATGCAATCAAGATCATGGTAGTAGAGATCATGCAAGCATATTAAGAGGCTGTCACCTGATGGCTCAGCGATTGCGGATTTTGGAGAGGTGTTTGGCGAGGTTGTTCTTAGCAATGCGGAGCTCGGCGTTCTCTTGGCGAAGGCTTCGCGCTTGTCGATGACGGGAAGCCCCGATTGAGAAGAAGCCTGCGCGGGGACGTCGCAGTCGGCACCGGCCGTGGCTTCGCCGGCAATGGCGACGACGAAGGAGGCGCTGAAGGAGAGGATAGCTGGGCTGCTAGGGTTGGAGCACGAGACGGCAGGGTTTGTTTGTCATGAAAAAATAAAACCGAAACAAGTGTTGGGATGCTTTAATAGTTCATTAGTATTGCCTATACTTTAATAGTTCATAACCATAAAAATGAGTTCAAAGCTGAAAATAATTTATTAATATCTAAAACTTAATTTAAAAAACTAAAATTTCCATTAAAAACATAGTACATATCTATGAATTCAAATATTCATTGACAAATAAATAAATAAATAAAATTCCAAATTTTCAAAAAGTTATAATATAAGATTTTTTAAATTAATTTTTCATCAAAAACATTATCTTAAAAATAAAAAAAAATATTTTAAATCCATTTCTAATCCCTTTCTATTAGAAACGGATTAGGAACGGAATTTTTTTAATATTTAATAATATTTAAATAAAATATTAATTTTTTAATCCGTTTCTAGTCCCTTTCTATTAGAAACGAAATAGGAACGGATTTTTTCTAATATTTAATAATATTTAAATAAAATATTAATTTTTTAATCCGTTTCTAGTCCCTTTCTATTAGAAACGGAATAGGAACGGAATATTTCTAATATTAAATAATATTTAAATAAAATATGAATTTTTAATCCGTTTCTAGTCTCTTTCTATTAGAAACGGAATAGGAACAGAATATTTCTAATATTTAATAATATTTAAATAAAATATGAATTTTTAATCCGTTTCTAGTCCCTTTCTATTAAAAACGGAATAGAAACGGATTTTTTCTAATATTTAATAATATTTAAATAAAATATTAATTTTTTAATCCGTTTCTAGTCCCTTTCTATTAGAAACGGAATAGGAACGGAATATTTCTAATATTTAATAATATTTAAATAAAATATGAATTTTTAATCCGTTTCTAGTCCCTTTCTATTAGAAACGGAATAGGAACGGATTTTTTCTAATATTTAATAATATTTAAATAAAATATTAATTTTTTAATATGTTTCTAGTCCCTTTCTATTAGAAACGGATTAGGAACGGAATTTTTCTAACATTTAATAATATTTAAATAAAATATTAATTTTTTAATCCATTTCTATTCCCTTTCTATTAGAAACGGATTAGGAACGGATATTTAAGAATATTTAAATAAAATATTAATTTTTAAATCATTTTCTAGTCCCTTTCTATTAGAAACGGATTAGAAACGGATATTTTCAAATATTTAATAATATTTAAATAAAATATTAATTTTTTAATTCGTTTCTAGTCTCTTTCTATTAGAAACGGATTAGAAACGGATATATAATAATATTTAATAATATTTAAATAAAATATTATATTTTTAATCCGTTTCTATTCCCTTTCTATTAGAAACGGATTAGGAACCGATTTTTTCTAATATTTTAATAAATTATATTTTTAAATGGCCGTTTTTAAGTAGTTGTTATTAAAATCATGTTTAAAACGATTGTTAGTCCGTTGCTAGTCGGTTTCAATTACAAACAGAATAAATTCCGTTTCTAATATTTTGTTTTTAATAAATAACTTTCTTGTAGTGACTCCAAATTCAACCATCTAGGTTCAAACAAACTCAAAAGAACTTGACTAAACCAAATCAAACCCACTTCACTTGATTTGATCAAGCCCAACTCAACCAAATAAATTAAACTCAATCAACACAAATTAATTTAAATAAAATATTAATTTTTTAATTCGTTTCTAGTCTCTTTCTATTAGAAACGGATTAGAAACGGATATATAATAATATTTAATAATATTTAAATAAAATATTATATTTTTAATCCGTTTCTATTCCCTTTCTATTAGAAACGGATTAGGAACCGATTTTTTCTAATATTTTAATAAATTATATTTTTAAATGGCCGTTTTTAAGTAGTTGTTATTAAAATCATGTTTAAAACGATTGTTAGTCCGTTGCTAGTCGGTTTCAATTACAAACAGAATAAATTCCGATTCTAATATTTTGTTTTTAATAAATAACTTTCTTGTAGTGACTCCAAATTCAACCATCTAGGTTCAAACAAACTCAAAAGAACTTGACTAAACCAAATCAAACCCACTTCACTTGATTTGATCAAGCCCAACTCAACCAAATAAATTAAACTCAATCAACACATTTCCAACCATTATTATCACCATCTTCATCATCATCAACTTAATTAACCAAAACAACCCCTAATTCGGGTTGATATAGTAATCTACAACAAATCCGAGAATTTCTCCACCATTTCAAGCAAGATTCAACTCAAATACAACAGTTTTCCAAACAAAGTTGAAATAACAATCATTACTAACAACAATTTCATCATTTCCATCATCAACCCTTCCTCTTTATGAAGAAAAATAAGATTTTTCAATCCAAAATACACACATGTACATCCAGGTATATCAACAAATAAAACATCAAAATCCTTACCAAAAACACCAAGCTTCAACTCTCCCATTTTCTTTTCCTTTCTTCTTCTTTTTTTTTTCATTGGTTTGGAAGCCCATTAATGGAGAAGAAAGCTCCAGCTAATCCAATCCACCTTTCTTTTCTCTTTAACTTAATTTCTGCCGAAATTCACTTTAGTCTCTGAAAATAAAATTTCTTACAAAAAGTTCCTTGAAAAGTCATCAATGGTCCTTAAATCATAAAATAGTATTTCAAAAGGATCCTTGTCAGCTTACCTCTCAGTCCTTGGTCTCCATAAATATTTCAAATCAAATCCTTTTATTACTTATGAACCCAAAATCTTCTATAAACTCTCACACTTAGGTCCTTGAGCTTTCCACTTTGGTTTCTCAATAGAACTTCTATGCAGGATAGTTTCACTGAAATTTTTTATAATATCCTGAATATAATTTTCAGCAGGTATCCAAAGGTTCAGGATATTACGTTGTGTATATTTTGTCTTAATAATTCCAATTTTGATTGCTTTTGTAGTTTTTTTTTTTTTTTTACAAATGGTGACAAGCACCGTCCCACAACGTGGTGTCAAAAGGACAGGCAGATAAGGTGGTGCACCAGTTACAGTGGTTTAACAACCCCTAGAGATTTACCATGTAGAGTGGGCTAACAAGTGGGGCAATTAGAGGACCTTGTGAGGGTGAACAATATTTATATAATATTTCTATAATATATCTACAGTGTGGCGCAAAAGATTCAACTTTGCACTACTCACTCACTATTCAAGGTGACTTCCACTAAATTATTTAGCGATTGTGTGTAGTTTTTTTAAATTTATGTTTTGTAACATTGTTTTAATGCTTTCTTATCACTAATATTAGCCTACAGATCCTTTTATCAAAATATATATATATATATATATATATATATAGTAATGCTATATAGCACAACTCATTTACACGAAATGGTTGCACTACTCACGTGGCACACTGCTTTTCTCTCTCCTACTCAGCACTCTAACACTACTGAAGAAAAAAAAATAAGACCTAATTCCTCTCTCTTCTCTACTTCATCACAGGTCCTCATCTTTGCTCCATCATCAAACCCGTCGCCACTCGCCATCCGCCGCCCGCCACCTGCCGCTCGCCTTCTTCATCTTCGCAGCCAATCGTCGTCGCATTCTCCGGCCACCATCATCACACCTTCCACCGGACAAGTCTTGTTCAACCTCACCTCATCACCAGCCGAGTCATTTTCGCTGAGAACTCGTTTTCCTCTCCTCCTCTACCCGTCGGCATCGATTGTAGCCTTTCGTGGCCTTGAAATGTTATCTGAATGTTTTCGCTGAGAAATCGTTTATCAATGTTATTTGAATGTGATTTTGTGGCCTTGAAATTTCACATTGTGTTTTGATGCTCTTTTTTGGGCAATGATGGTATTATTGCAAGTTCTTATGGTGAAATGCTGTGAATGGAAATGATATTATTGGTCTGGTGGTATGTTGGTTTGTTTGTTGTTGAATTGATGTTGATAATCCATTTAAGAATTTATCTTTTCTTATACAATTTGGATTTAGTACTTCATATGATCCTTTTGAATTTAATAAGAGAGTGAGAGTTTTGTAATTACTGAAGACTTATTTATGAACACAAACACTCTGTTTATTATCAATTTATGAACACAAGATCTTGCTTACAATCCATGTTTGTTATCAGAAAGAGTGTTTCAACTTATTTACGGGTTGTTGAATTATCTGTTTGTTATCAAGTTATAACAAACAGATCTGGTGGTGTTTCACAAGCAAACAACTTTTTATCAAAAAGAGTGTTTCACATTGATGAGGTAAGGATGAAAAGGAATTTTTAGGTAGAGGATGCGACGACAGCGGGCCGAGAATGCTCTAACGATGCCGACGGGGTAGAGGAGGAGAGGAGAGCGAGTTTTCACCGAAAGTGACTCGGCTGGTGATGAGGTGAGGATGAACAAGACTCGTCGGGTGGAAAGTATGGTGATGGTGGCCGGAGAATGCGACGACGATCGGCTGCAAAGATAAAGGCAGCGGGCGGCGGGTGGCGGGTGGCAGGAGTTCGACCGAGGACAAGTTTGATGATGGAGAAAAAACGAGGACCTGTGATGAAGTAGAGAAGAGGAAAAGAAATTAGGGCATGTTCTTTCTTCAATAGCATTTGAATGCTGAGTAGGAGAGAGAAAAGCAGTGTGCCACGTGAGTAGTGCAACCATTTCGTGTAAATGAGTTGTGCTATATAGTATTACTCATATATATATCATTGAAGCGGGTTACAAAGTGCTGGAACCATCCCCTGCCGGGGAAACTCACCAATAACAAAGTGCTTGAGCCATTCCTTGCCCGGGAAACTCACCCAACAAAAAAAAAACACATGTATTAATAAACATTAACCATTAATAAAAGATAAAATCTTCAAGTATTTTTTTAATCAATACTAATTAAGTAAAAATTTAATCAATTTTAGATGAAAAAATCCATCCAAAATAATTTAAACAATCAAGTCCCAATCCCTGGCCGAATGAGGTCCTGATATGACTTCACTAATATAATTCTAATTGATATCTATCAATTTAATTCAAAAGAATCTCAACATAAACCAAACTAATTTATTCCAGATCATTCTTTTATTGACTTAACAAAAATCCCATATCTATTTGTATTAACTATCTCATGATCCTTTTATAATGACGATAGATTAATAGATAATGTTTTTAAAAATAATTAATATGAAATGATAAACTACATATCCAAATGGAAGAAAAATAAATCTAAAGCTAATATTAATATAACCCAACGATAAAGTATAGGATTCCTGAAGTTCAAAGGGTAGTGAATAATGTAAACAGCAGTTTGTCAATTTTAATAATGTTAAAAAAAAAAAATCTAAAACGGACTTTTTAAGGGGTTGTTTGGTTCGTGTTTCATATTAGCTATAATTTGAAAATATTACAATATTTGGTACCGTAATATTAATAATGTTAATAGTGATGTGATATTTTTAATAATAAAATATTACCAAATTAATGTCCATCCATATTACCAAGGTGGTTGTAATATGCCCTAACTTTTTTTTCAAATATGTCCCCACCCTTTTAACCTAATTTTTTTCTCACCCTTTATTTAAATCACCATGGTATATTAGTATATGTTGGATAAAACATTCATTGGATAAAAAAATTAATTTTGAACGAAATTATTTTTGAAATATATTAAAAAAATTTAGAGTTTTGAAATATTATAATTAATTATTTTTCATGTAAAAAATCTTTTTTCTTTTAAGAATAGGAAAATGTGCCAAAAATTAATCTTTTATATTAGGGAAAATTACTATTCACCCCTCGGGAATTGCAAACTTTCCCAGACAGCCCCTGCAAGTTTGCAATACCCCAGAAAGCCCTTCCGTTAGTGTTTTATTTCATTTTTACCCCCTGTCGTTCATTTGTACAAGGTTTATGCTGTGAAATTCCGTGTGTACCCTTGTAAATGGTGGGAAAACAACCGCCCAGTCACATCATATTAAACATTTTTTATTTGGCTTTTGTCAATCTTTTTCATTCCTTCTTGTATTGAATTTTCTGAAACAAAGTTTGGAAGTGTCATCGTTCGCATTCGTTTGAACTCCGCCGGTTGTCCGATAAGGGGAGATAAGGTGAGAATGTCTTCCTTTTTGTCTCTGTTTGATCATCCTTTAAGAGAGAGTACCAATTTATATTTATTTACATGCAGGTTTTTAATGGAGAGTTTTTGTGCAATTGCAAGATACAACGGGGAGGGACGAATGCTAGTGTTCACGGCACAGACTTGTTGGGATTCAATCGTAGCGGAGATATGTGACCGATGGGGTCTTGATGTTTCCCATGTTAGGGTGAAGTTTATCACACCCGATGGACATAAAACGATTTGCCCAATAGAAAATGAGGTTGACTTCCAGCGCATGTGTCATGTATACTCACTCTTCAAATGCGCTGCAGTCGATCTCGTTGTTGAGACAGATGATGTGCCATTGTCGCATCATAGTCAAAACGAATTCTTGTCATTGTAAAGTTCTTATCCTTCATCTTTACTCTTAAAGTCATATGTGTTCGCCTAATTATTATATTTACCGTTTAATTATTATAGTTACCGTTTAAGTATTCAAGTTTCCTTTTAAAAAAATAAGTTCCCGTGGTAAACCAATAAGTTATGCTTGTTAACCGGTCTCATCCCCGTTCCCGTTTAAACATATATTTTACCGTTTAAAAATTTGTGTCTGTGTTTAACTTATTATGTTTTAGTTTAAATATACTTGTTTGAAGTGAACTTATTTTGTTTCCGATTAAGTTACTGATGTTTTCCGTTTGTCTGAAGTGTTGGCAGGAATTCTGATTCTGCCAGCGCACCTGTTCCATCTGATGGCGACCCGGACGCGGCAGCATGCCTTCCGTCCTCCTCGGATCATTCCGAAGTGTTGTCGTTGGATATCGGACAACGTTTCGTAGACGTTGAACATTTCAGAAACGCGCTTCGGAATTTTGCAATCAAGAGGAATTTTGACTTCAAATTCGTAAAGAATGAGAAACACAGGGTGACTGTAGAATGCGCTGCCGTTGGTTGTCGCTGG
This sequence comes from Dioscorea alata, assembly GCA_020875875.1. NCBI lineage: Eukaryota > Viridiplantae > Streptophyta > Magnoliopsida > Dioscoreales > Dioscoreaceae > Dioscorea > Dioscorea alata. Next base: position 17,354,883 of record CM037025.1, on the reverse strand, counting down.
CGCCTTCATGCATCAAAGGAATACAATAAAAATACGTTCAGAATAAAGACAATGCACCCGTCACACACTTGCGGTGGTGGAATTGGCTCGGTGTCACATCCTAAAGCGTCGAAAAAATGGGTAAGCGCTCGAGTTATTGATAAGCTTAAAGGCCAGCCATTGTACAGGCCAATCGACATTCAGAAGGACATGTTACGGGAACACGGTGTCCACATTCCATACAAGCAAGCCTGGTTGGGTAAAGAGCGTGCCCGGGTGATCCTCGACGGCAGCGACGTCTCCAGCTATGATCTGCTGCTCTGGTACGTCGATAAGGTGGCTGAGACAAATCCCGGCAGCATTGTGATTGTAGAAAGAGACGGTGACCGTTTTAAACGTGCATTCTTCTCATTCCGTGCGTGTATCATGGGATTCAAGCGGGGTTGCAGGCCGCTGCTGTTTGTCGACGGTACCCATCTTCTTGGGAAATATCGTGGCACGTTGCTGGGCGCCACAGGCAAAGATGGAAACAATGGGTTTTTCCACTTGGCCTTCGGTATCGTCGACAACGAGACTGATGCGAATTGGACGTGGTTCATTTCCAAGTTAGGTGATGCGTTATACGATGAAGGCGATTATGAAGAGATTATTACGTTTGTGTCGGACAGGTCTAAGGGGCTTGTGAACGCCATTGCTAGGGTCTTCCCCTCTTCCCCACATGCCTATTGCCTTCGACACTTGGAGGCCAATTTTATGAAAGCCAATGGCGGACTTGGTAGGACATTGAAGGACGAGTGCTGGTCCATATGCTTTCGTATTGCGTGGGCATCAACGAGTAAAGAATTTGATGATACGGTGAATGAATTGCGGGGCATATCACCAGAAGCACATCGCTGGCTGCTTCAAAAGTCAGATTTGTCACATTGGTGTAATTTTTTGTTCAAAGGACAACGTTGGGGCAATATGTATTCAAATGTCGCAGAGTCCTTCAATGCGTGGATAAAAGAAGCTCGCCATTTACCCGTTACGAGAATGGTCGACTCCATACGGTATTTGAATGTTTGATTCCTTCGATCTGTTTAAACATCTTCGTCAGTCTTTAACTTCGTTTACTTTACATGTGTCTATAATGGTCTGTGTTTTACTACGTTTGTTACTATTTAACTATAATTGTTTTCGTTTAACTATCCACGTTTATGTTTACGTATTCTTTGCTTACGTTAACAATCAATTATAATTTGTTATGATACAGGTTCAAATTAATGCGGATGTTATGCACACGTCGTGAGCAAGCGAACAAATGGGACACGTACTTGTGCCCCGATATACATAGGAAGGTAGACGAACTGGTTGCGGAAAGCCGAAATCTTTATGTTGGTCGTTGTGTCGATGATCGTTACGAAGTCGTTGACCATTGCAGCAACTCCGTCGATCTATCGGGTAGAACATGCTCATGTCGCAGGTGGCAAATTTATGGTATCCCGTGCACACACGCTTGCGCTGCAATAATGCAGACAGACACCAACGTTCATCAATTTATTAGCCGGTACTTCACCGTGGAGACATACAAACTTGCGTATACGGACGCTATTTTCCCTATACCAGACGATGACAAGCCTACGGACGACAATCGAGAACTCCATCTGCGTCCGCCTGCGACGAGAAGGCAACCTGGGCGACCCAGACGGAAGCGGCTCGAGTCGCAAGCGTCCGCGGTCCGCGAGTTACGGTGCAGTCGCTGCCACGCGTCCGGCCATAATCGTAGATCTTGTAATGAACCTGTCACCGACTAGCCATTGTAAACAAACACCTATTTTAACTCATAATAAGCATATTTATGTCTATATGTTTGATATTTACACAGTAAGTTTAAACATAAATATATTATTTTAATGAGTAACAATTGTTGTTAAAGGGAGACATTAATATTTAAATGGGTTAAGTTAAAATTAAATGGAGAACGTTTTGTTTAAGGGATAACATAGACATGTAACACATATAATACCGAAGCGTAGTTGTCCGGTCAAAATTGATCGACCCTTGGAATTCTCATTGAAAGACATTTAATGTATCTCCTGAATTGAAGGGTACAGCATAGTCACCGCGTTGCTGAACTCCATATCGACACAGTAGTCAAATAGTTGCCGCTGTTGAGATATACAACCTGATGCTATTAAATTACTATTCATGAACCTGTGACTATGTCTAAGGAACGTACCATTTCAAACGCGTCTCTGATGTAATCATCGCAAAGGCATGAGGAATAATGCCTGTATTCCTGCTTCTCATTGTCCAGCACCACCACATGGACGCGGCCGTTAATGATTATTGGAAAGATAACAATGTCAACTTCATGCAGGTTTCGCGCGGCGTCTCCGATCATATCGAGCGACAACTCGCACGCGTCAGGAACCTTGGACATAAACAGTGCCAGTGGACGTGTAATGGAGGCGCGCTTCTTATAAGGGTATGGTACCCTCTTCATGGACTTTTGCATTATGCATACGAACGCGTCCATCAACTCGTCGGGCACCATTTCCTTCCCTTCTAGCATAGTGAATAGTTGTCCTCGTGTGGCGCTGACAACGGCATTACTCCAGACGATGGTGCTGCGGTTAAATGGTAACAGGTATAGTTAAACACAGACAGACATATTTATATGTTGAAAGCTTAAGTTAAACGTAAAAATATAGTGCTAAAGGATAATGTCGATTTCTAAGGCGTAATGTTAATATTTAACCTCACATGTACGAACTACATACATACTCGTCAATATAGCAGTTGGCGAAGATCGTTATCAACTTTTGCTCGAATATGTCGAGACGCGAGTACCCGGGGTATTTTTTTTTCACTGGAATGAAGACGTGCCGTACCTGGTCGTATGGTTCATTGTTGCTATTGTCTGTCTGCGATACGGCCACTACGACGTCGTACCCCGGATCTCTGTCTGTCTGTGATGCTGGCATTGTCTCGTCGGCAGCCTGCGGGTAGATTCGCTTCGTTGTTTTTGTTTTTTTCGTACGTCTCCTCGAGTGTGACCGTCTGCGAATGGAGGCCCCAATAACCTCATCGGAGTCAATTTCCGAGCTCATCTCAATGAAGGCACCCGCATTCGCCGGGACTACCTCCGGGGCATCCGAACCGGGAAGTTCATTTGTTTGTATGGACGGCGCAGTCGATTGTGCCCGTCCTTCCATTGCGTCAACCCGAGCAACAAGCTGAGGGAACTCGGTTGTCAATAACTGACACGCCTGCAGCAGACGTGCGGTGACATCGTCGCTTCGTGCCGTCGGGGTGGCTGCCGAGGTCTGTGGGGCCGTATTACGAGAATGGGGGCTTACGCGCTCGGAAGAGATTGGAGTTTCATCTTGCATTGTCTGGCGGGCGGCCCCAACAATTATATCTTCATTCGCATTCGCATTCGCGGTAACCAGCTCACGAAACTAAGATACATCCGACAAAGTTATGGAGACCATGTTGTGTTAAACAAAGAAGTATAAATCTAAACGGTAAATGATTTAGTTAAAGGTTAATCCATATAGTTAAATAGAGACTTCGGTATATGTACCTCCTTTCCTTCCAGAGATGGCAAAATGGTTTGTATAGACCCTTGCTTGTCGTAACACAGCATCGTTGGTGTCTTGCTAGTATTCACTTTGTTTCCACAGCCGGTTAGCTCGTAAAACCATATGTTCAATGCGAGCGAACAACCCTTCACGAACCCCGTCTGGATCTTCTCCCCGGCGCATCTTGCTCGCACTCTTGCGGCAGCTAGTGGGACGCCATCCATAAGCCACTTGTGCGTCGCTTGCGCCCAAGCGTATCGGCCCATGCCAGGTAGATCATCGACGTAATCAACGACCCAATTTGGCACCGAGCATGATGTATTTGGGAAGAGGACTGTACCCATAAGGTACACCATCAGGAGTTTGACGAAATTTTCCTCTTCCCCACTCTGCCGAACAAGTTGCTCAAGAGTGCTCTTGATAGAGTCGCTGTGTCTCTCGTAGCTTTTGGAGAAATACCTCTCTTGGAAAGATGAGCGTGATTTCTTCTTCTGGAAGACGACTTCCTCTCCATCGCAACGCAGACCAAGAACGACGGCGACATCTTCAGGCCTGAAACTTACCATGCTTGCCCCGATCCTGAATTTTTTTGTGCGGTCATCGTACCTTTGCAACAAAGAATCAAGAAGGGCCCTATCGTGGAATACCGCTCTCACCTCAGTAAATGCTTCGAACGGTGTCAATCGTATAAGTTCCCAGTGCTGTCCATTCATGTAAACCTTCAAGCCATCCATCGTGTCCGCAACCGCTGCCATGGAGCATCGGCCATTAACTAGGTTTGCCGCCATAAGCCCTCCGTCGAGACAATGACCGAAAGGTTAATTCCGGGCATACAGTGCTGAGTAGAGAATATATTTCAAAATCCCTGTTCTCCTCCCAACAAACCGAAATTATTGCAGTGACCGTTACGATCATACCACGTCACACTCCCACGAATTCCCATACAGAGTTCAAACAAAAACTTGTCTATTTCTCAATCAGTGTTTATGACACACAAGCTTACTTACGTAATCCAAGATATTTATATTTAAACAGAGACCTTTATATTTAAACAGGGACCTTTGTGTTTAAACAGAGACCTTTGTATTTAAACACAGACATTCTTAGTCAAACATGTATTTGTAAACGTAAACACTAACGAATAAAATTTACATTGTATTTAACAAACTAATTTATTCTTGTGCATCGGATGCGGTACTCTTCTCGACTTTGTCCTTGACACCGGCTGGACTCCCATCGATGAGTATGCATGCGACAAACTTCGCTCGTAGGTAAGGGACATCCGCTTGTGGTAGGCGTAGCTTTTCACCATTTAGAATCAGCTCAATGAACCGCATCGCGTACACTGCACAGTCGACAGTTCCTTTTTTTTGTCGTGGAGCACTCCTATCGTGAATCATGGGGTACGAGGACATCGCCGACACGCCCAATTCCATCTCGACGCAATTTTCGAATAGTTTCCGCTGTAACGAAATAAGCTTTAAAGTTAGTATGGACAAATACGAACTCCGATGTGTGTGCTATACGTGACTTGTAGCTCACCATATCGATCGCGTCTCTGTCGTATTCCTCACTCTCGCAAGAGGAGTAATGCCTGTACTCTCGTTTGACGTTGTCCAGCACGATGACGTGGAAATGGCCATTTAAAATTATTGGCATGATCACGATGTCGACATCATGGACGTTCCGCGCAGCATCGTCGATCATGCTGAGAGCGTCTTCCGCCGTGTCCTCTTGTTTGGACAGGCACAGGGCCAGTGGCCGAGTGATGGCAGCGCGTTTCTTGTAAGGAGACCGCGATCTCTTCAGCGCTTTCTGGATGATGCAGACCAGAACGTCGACGACGTCGTCTGTCACCATTTCCTTCCCGTCCAACAACGTGAACACGTTGGCTCGTGTAGTGAAAACATAATCATTCCTCCATACGACAGTCCTGACATTTAAACGAAAAATTAAACAAATTACATTGTAAGTAACATACTTAAACAGAAATATAACCTAGTTGATTAATAAATCGGATAGTTAAATATAAAAGTAAACTACTTAAATGATAACATAGATAGTTAAACGGAACTTACGAGTCCATATAACAGTTTAAGAATACCGATATGATTTCCTGTTCGAATTTCGAAAGACGCGGTAACCCGGCATATTTCTTCTTCTTCGGAAGAAAGTTCTTCGGCACGTCATCGAATTGTTGATTTGCAAGGAGTGTCCTCTCAGCTTGAGTGAGCGTTCTTTGCTCGTTGACAGCTCCTTGCCCTTCGGTGGCAGCCTGTTTATTTCCCGTACCTGCTGCAGCAACTTTATTAGACTCCGGTACTGCCACAGAGTCTTTATCCGGTGCCGGTGCCGGTAACACGACAGCGTCTTTGTTCGATTCCAGGGATACTGTCACCTGGACTGTGTCCTCCTTCGTTGCCGGTGCCGCTACCGGTAACAAGCCAAGGTCTTTCTCCGTTTCTACGGAAATCACCGCCTGGATGGTGTTCTTCTTCGTTGCCGGTGCCAGTGCCTCCAACGAAGGGACTTCACTGGCAAGAGATTCTATTATCCTGTCGACATCGCCAGCGGGATCGACAGGCAGGGCCACAGCCAGTGCAGCCGGCGCATACAGTGCTTGCGGCTTTTCCACTGGCGCGCTCGGAGTTAAAGTTGGCTGAGCCTCAGCCATTGTTGGTTCAACATCAATTGGTGCTTCCGTTGCGACGACGTCTGCCGGCGAAGGCAGCGACATTGTCGGTTCCTTCCACGCAAGCCTCTTCCGGCGAAGGAAGCGACGTCGGCCTCGCGGGACTGCTTTCGCAATGACGTCGTCATCGGAGATGGTAGCACAGTCAACCGGTGGATGGAGGGGGGCTCTTGCGTCAACATCGGCCTGCGAACGTGCCTCCAGAGCCGCCACGCGAGCAACAAGCCTGGGGAACTCTACAGTCAATATCTCGCACGCCTGCAATAGACGTGCGGTCAGGTCATCGGATGTTGCTATCGGGGGGGGTGGAGGGGGGCTTGCCCGTCGCCGATCAGTCCGTGCGCGGGGTGGGCTCCGAGATGGTGGTCGGCGTCGGACGCGCTTCGAGGATGTTGGCCGATCATCTCTCCTTGACGCCAACGGAACGGGAGCAGGAATATCACCTCCGTGTGTAGTTGTATCACCGACACGCCTCGCCCCAAGAAATATTTCTTCGTCCTGGTTCGCGGCGACCAATTCCGGAAACTGACAATTGTAATCAACAATACTGTTAAACACTAAATACTATGTTTGTAACAAAAACAATTCAGTTAAACAATAACCAATATAGTTAACGGTTAACTTATATGTTTACAAATTAATATAGTTTGTTAAACGACAAATACAATACTTAAATCGATTTAGTACCTCTTTTCCTTCAAAAGATGAAAATAAGTTTCCCGTGGACACTTGCTTCCGGTAGCTGTTCTCACCGTAGCACAGGATCCTCGGGGTCTTGCCAAAACGAATCTTCTTGCCGGTTCCGGTGAGCTCATAGAACCAAGTCGTTAGCGCAACCGAGCAACCTTTGACATACCCCGTGTTGGTCTTGTTCCCGGCGCACCTCGCTTGCACTCGAGCGGCCGCTTGTGGAACGTCCTCCATCATCCACTTGTGGGTCGCTTGCGCCCATGCATATCGTCCCATTCCCGCTAGGTCGTCGACATAGTCTACGATCCAGATTGGAACAGAGCAGGAGGTGTTCGGGAAGAGGATAGTACCCATGAGGTACACCATGAGGAGTTTTACAAAATTCTCCTCTTCCCCCCTCTGCCGAACTACCTGCTCAAGTGTTTTCTTGATGGAGTCTTTATTTCTCTCGTACGCTTTTGATAGGAACCTCGACTCGAATGCCGAGCGTGGTTTCTTCTTGTGGAACACGACAGCGTCTCCAACACACCGTAGCCCCAGGATGAGAGCCACATCTTGAGGCCTGAAACTGACCAGGCTTGCCCCGATCCTGAATTTGTTGCTGCGGTCATCAAACCTCTGCAGCAAAGAATCAAGAAGGGTTCTCTCTTGGAGGACGGCTTCAATCTCGGTCAAAGCCGCGAACGGTGTCCTTCTAATGATCTCCCAGTGACGTCCATTAATGTGAGCTTTCAATTCACTCAGAGTCTCGACAACAGGTGTCAAGTAGCATCGACCGTTAACTAGGTTGACTGCCATGAACAAAACCCTACAAGAAGAACAATACATCTGTTTAGAGTCGTATAGTTAACCAGAAAGCAAAATAGTTAAACAGTAAACTCAATACTTAAACGGAGACATAAATTGTTAAACGGAGACAACATTATAAAACACAAAATCAGATTTATCACACAGAAAAAGTCAACCATCAGATTCATCAACGGCCTCCTTACCTTGGTGTGAAAACTGATGAAATTCCGAAGCCTTGAGCGGGAGTTCTCCTTCCAGACAAGGGTGAAGAGGCGATGATCACAAATAACCCAGCCAATGACAACTTCGGAAACGGAAAAGGTGAAGAGGAGATGATCGCAAATAACCCAGCCAACAACGACAACTTCGGAAACAGAAAAGATGAAGATGCGATGATCGCAGTTAACCGGCGGCGTAAATGGTGCCCTCTCGGTAATAAACAAAGAAAAATAACCGGCTTCCTCTATAAGCGGTAACATCATTCCACGTAAGGGCATTACCGTCAAACCAACTCGCGATTTCACAACTTCCCAGGTAAGGGTAATTTCGTCAAATAAATTCAAATTTAACTCCGTCAATCTCCGTTACAGCCCTGGGGGGTTTGAAATTCATTCTATAGAAAAGGAGGGGTTTTTTAGGGATATCAAAATTCGTGGGGTTTTTTTGTGAATATTGTAAACTTTGGGGGTTTCTTTGGTAATTACCAGTTTATATTATAATCTAATTATTTTTCACTTGTACGTAAAATTAAAAAAATAAGGCAATCTCATCATTAGAACCAAACAGTTCCTAAATGTTCAACCTAACCCAAACTTCAAATAAAGAAAAATCCCATCTTTTTATATAAAGCCTTTGATGCAAATGTTCCCTCCCAAAACCAAACCCTCTCTGTTTCTGATCGCCGCCGCCTCTCCGGGAATCGCAGCGCAACGCGAGCTCGAACGGGACTCCCAATCCCATCCAATCGTGTGCCCTAGCTACTGAAAGCCGCGAGGAACCCTAGCTTTGTTTCAGGCACTCTTCATCCTCTTCTTGTTCTCTAAGGGTAGTGCTGTTCTTTATCTTGTTTGTTTTAGTTTCCGATTTGTGTTTTTCTTGTGGAGCTTCAATCTTTGTGTGGATTGAATCGTATCCCTTGCGTTTCAGATCATTAACTCAATTGTAGATGTGTTGAATAGTTTGTCTTTGTTTAAGAGGTCGGAACGAAAATATTGACAGAAAAAATTGGACCTTTTTGATTTTCTCTTTACTTAAAAGGTCTCATTATATTTTGATTTTCTATTTTTTTTTTTGTTAAATAATGTTGAAAAATGTGAGTTTGGAGAAATTGCTCTCTTTTCTGTTGAAGTTCAACAGATGGTCATGATATCCCCCCAAATGCTACTCTAATTTCCATGGATAGCATTTATTCTCTTTTTGAGTTATTTGGAAAAATTTTTGTTGCTCTTTTATTATATTTTTGCCGGCATTTTGTATTATTATGTAAAAAAGTTCTTTTTTTTTTTTTGGTTTCCATTGAGTATGCTTTTTTTTTAGTTGGCTTAAGCTTGAAGTATTTGCCATACCACATGCATGGATATTCTTGAATCTTCTTAATATTTTTCAAGTCTCTGCAGCTTGGCTTTGATCATGAGTTCGTTAGCCCGAATTTTCCCCAAATGTCTGAGGCTGTATTCAAGAGAATTTTCCCCTTCATTTGGCAAGTTTATTTTTTTCATACTCCACCTCCATTATTCTTTATATATATTATCAGTCATCTTATTTATTGTTCTTTTCATATTTGAGCGTGGAAATTTAGATTAGCTGATTATTTTTCCAAGTTATTATTCTTTGAACATTAAATGATTTATTGTTGAAGCATAAGAATTGTTTGATGCCTTGATACGCATAGCACTCCAGAAATGTTCCAAATCATGGCAATCGACCATGTCATTTGATGAGCTTGGTGAGAAGAATGAAATAGAGGATGATGATTTCCTTGATGACAAAAGAGAGCTAGAGCCCCAATGGGTTGACCCTAAAAAGGGTTGGGGTTTCAGAGGAGTACATAGGGTATCAATCTTGTGTGGAGTCCTTTTGTCACTCTTCTCACACGAATTAATGTATGTGTCCTAACTGGATCTTGTAGTTCATGTAGGCTATTATTTGTGGGAAAATCGGGCAGGCTCCTATTCAAAAGATTCTGAGGAATGGGAAAACTGTGACCATATTTACTGTTGGGACTGGAGGTATGTTTGACCAGAGAATTGTTGGAGCTGAAAACTTGCCAAGACCAGCACAATGGCATCGAATTGCTGTGCATAATGAACACCTTGGGGCATATGCAGTACAACAATTAGTTAAGAAGTATGTAATGTGTTCTATCCTTTCTGCTGACACAATCAAATATATCTTCTTTGTAAAAATCATACCTCCTGGAGAAGGTTATTTTTTCTTTTTTTTCCTTACCATTTTGGTTATAATTACTTATATAATTTGTTGCATGTATTTAGCTCCGCTGTTTTTGTGGAGGGTGACATTGAAACCAGAGTCTACAATGACAGCATCACTGGTCAAATAAAAAATGTACCTGAAATTTGCGTTCGACGTGATGGTACGTTCCAATTGTCAATTTTTTTCTTCTGTTATGGTATGTACTATCAAGTTCATATTGGCATCATGTAGACTTGGGTGAACATGGATTTTCCATCTGAAATTTCTTATGCTGTCTTCGAAAGTACCTAATACTTTATAGATTGAGATGAGGATACAGATATCTATAGCATTTTTAAATTGTGTGCATAGTTAGAAATAATAGGAGGATAAAAGCTTTGGTGTTTCCAGAATCATGATTTGAGAACAAATGAACTTCATTGAAGCAAATTGAGTAATAAAAATTATTGTATCACTGTGAGTTAGTACAGCAAGGTTTTTTTTTGGGGGAAAGAGCTAGTACAGCAAGGTTGAGAGCTTGAGTTTTTCATGGAACGGCATGCTGTGTTATTTTCTCACTCTTTCCTTTTGTTTCTGTGTTTTTTTATACCTTTCTAGGGAATTTTGCTTGCTTGCTATTTGTCCTTTCTTTGTTGGAGAAAAGGTTTGCAACAACAAACTATGTGTGGTTGATAAATATGCAATAGATGTACTTGTTTCCAAAGACTAAGATCATTAACAAATTAACAATGCATGGAAGATGGTTTGCTGTTAAGTCAAAGTGCAAAAGTTAAATACTGCGTTAATGGGAATAATGCCAGGAATTTGAGTCAAATGGGCATGTATAAAACTTTTGGCATTGACACCTACCTTTGTGCATAAAATGGGCTGTTTTAGTGGTTGCCATGAAAACGAAGAGGCAGTTAGAGATGATGTTGAGATAATGGAATTCACTCGTGAAAATTCTTTTCTGATTTCTTTGGAATAACCACTGGTTTTTTCATGAACTTTTGAGTGAGATGTTGCATTAAACTTTTAAATCAATGAGTAAGTTTGCTATATATCTAAAGTGGGAAAACATTTTAGTTCTTTCAATATGATCATTAAGGCAGTTGCCTTCTTGTGTATGTTGCTATTGGCTGGAATTGTTTGTTAGCCTCTCTGTGTCAAATATAATGGACAGTTTCATTTCTTCCCTAGGTTTTCTTTAGATTGAACATAACCTGCAGTTTTTGTACATTCACTTAAAATTCGATGCATATGCATTGCTAACTTTGGTTCTATTTGATGGCTCTTTTCTAACTAATAGGGAAAATCCGATTGATCAAGTCTGGAGATAGCGCAACCAATATTTCCTTGGATGAGCTCAGTAAGATCAATTGTTTTCCTTCTTCCTCTCTCTGTGATTTGCTATTTTTTTGTAATCATCTTTACAAACTGTCATAGTAAGATTTTGATTATTGTTTCCAACTGTTATTTGGCAGGAGAGGGATTGTTCTGAGTAGATCTTTCATCTGCCGAACGAAGTTTGCATATTACTCTTTGCACAATTACTTCCAGATTCTCATCATTACCATGCATGATTGTCGACGGAACATCAACTTCTAAAATCTTTTTCCTTGCTTTCCCTTTTCTGTATCAAATTATTCTAGTTGAAATTAAGATATTGGTCTGGCAGCTGATTGTTTGTTTTTGGGTTTTATATTGTGTTGGGGGGAAATCCTATTGATCTAAATTGCAGAAAGAGGCAGGCTTGTTTGAAATATGTATAACACTATATTTATTCCTAGATAAGAGTACACATTATTCTCTCATTGTTATTTTGGGTAATGTTGCCTTGATTTTTATTTCTTTAAAAGCTCAAAAGAAAATGATGGCTGACCAAACTAATTAAAATTTTTGCAAAGGTTTTCATTATTTTATTATGAATTTTTATTTGCAGCAATTGCATATGCCAAATTAATTATTTATAGTGATTCCATGATACATCTATTGCACCAAAAAAAATTCAAAGTGGATCATGATTTTCTTTATAATCTAAAATTTTTGTTCTTTAAAAAAAAATTCATAAGCTTCAGGATAGAAGTGCTTTTAGATTCAAATATGTGAATAATTTCATGAAAGTAACATATTTGTTTATTCTCATCTTTGAAATTTGTGAATTTGGATAATTTTCATTCTAGTAGATAAATTGAAAAACAAGAACATATAGAAAAGAATAAATTAATATTTAACTAGTTCAATAATCAAGCTTATAATTAAAAAATAATTATTAATTTTCAGATAAATCAATGCAAAGACAAAAAGTGTACAATGCATTGGATTCTTTGGTCAGTTCCAATCATACTTTCAACTATAATTTGACGTTTAAAATTTAAAATCATGTTCCTAAATTTTTGACACTAAACTTTAAAAATATTGTCTCTAAACTTAATAAAAATACTCATTTTGGTCCTAAACTTAATGACAAAATAATCTTTATCTTGCCCAGTTTTATTAATTATTAATTATTATTTTCCTTTTAATTAATTAAATCTTACTCTTATTCAAAAATCAAATAATATATATTTTATTAAACAAAAAATATAATATTTTTTTTCCATGTGAAATGTGAGGAAATAAACTAGTTTGAACTTGGATTCGAACTTGAAACTATAATCTAAACCTTCTTCAAAGGTAATCCATTAGTTATTATTAATAATAATAATTTTTTTTTTATAAAAGCAATAAACATGGTTAATCAAAGACATGGTGTAAAGACCTCACGGGAATATATCACATACTATGCACCCCTTGAGAAGAGACAAAGTGCTTCTCACACAAATTTTTCACAAAAGATTCTGTGCATTGAGGTACTCAAATCGGAGATCTTTTAATCACAAGGCATGATGGATACTATTGGGTTATACCCTGGTTTCTTATATCATCAATTAATTATCAATCATCAATTCATTTATGATCTAAATAAACATTTCCATTAAGTTAAAGTTTAAAAGAGAAAAAATGGGCATTTTTCAAAATTTTGGGATAAATACCAACATTCACTAAAGTTTTAGTGCATTGATTGCTCAATAAAATTCAAAACCATAAATATTTTTATTTAAATAAAACAATTCCAAAATTTTCTTGATAATTTGGAGTGACTTCAAACTCCAGCACGGCATCAAAGTTTTTCAGAGATCGTTTTCTCGTTGTGGTCGCCGCCGGCATCGTCCCCGGCGGAGATCAATCGAGATGCGGCGCGGGGGGTTGGCGCTGGTGGCGCTCCTGATCGTCTTCTCGGCTGCTGTTCTCCCCATCCTTGTTCTTGCCGACAGCGTTTCCCCCTCCGAGGCCAGGCTGCTCCGGGATGAGGTATCAATCGATTGTTTTCTTGTTTGTTTCCTTTCTCCGCGTAATACATGATGATATGATGGTGGTGCAGATGAATGATCTCTGTCAGGCTTACAATGTTTAGTAATCTGAGAGAAAGATGTGAATTTGTGCTAATTTCAGTGATATTTTTAGAAGATGATACTTTTGGATGTTTGATGCCAGGTTCTTGCTTCTATTATCACTCTATATGCTTCCTTGTTTGCAATGTGGAGAAGTGTAATTTTTGTTTCTTGATTTGGCTATGACTTGTTGATATGGTGTTTTTTGTGTTGTAGGGAACAAGTGTTTTGTTTTTGTTTTGAATCTTTTGGGTGCATGAGGATTAAGTGTATAATGAACCAATGCATGATGTGCCTTGATTTCTTTTTGTTGAGTCAACCTGTTAATGCTCTCCCTTGTGTTGATTGAGCAATGAGGAACAATTTGGACTCTAGCTATGAATATGAATGAGAGCTGTTTCCTTCCTTGATTCAGAGGCAGAACCAGGATGTCTGATCTATAGGAGCGTACTATAATCCTTCCAGTTGATTGGCAAGAATTCTTATGTACTAGGATGTGATTCATTGAGAAGAGGTCCCTTGGTATTAGTCTAACTGACATTCATGTCTTGACTCAGGAGCAAGGGAACTTCCCCTTGCAGTGGTATTGATTCTTTCCCAAAGTTTACCCACAAGCACAAGTAAGCTTTTGGTGTTGACTTTTGAGGCGTTCCTTCATGACATTCATCTCTGTGTTGGTAATTTTGTCTTTGTTCCTTTGTTTGTGCAAAACTAATTGGGTTTTGTCCTCCTAACTATTGAAAATTTTCAGCAATCAGAACTTTTCACCATGCGCTAAGTTTCTTGAGTGAAACGAATAGTAACTGAACTTCTAATTTAGCAGGCACCTGAAAATGTATGGGGCAGTCTTGTCCTCATACCTTCTGTGGACTTGTGTATAAAATCATACAGCTTAATGCTGATGCTGACCTCCTTTTGTGAAAAAGAAAACAAACTAATTTATAGAAAAATTGAAGATTTTGATTAAAAAAGCACAATTACTTACTCTTTGGTGGGGTCATAAGAATTTTTCTAGTTTGATGCTTATTTAAACTTTTATGACTGTAAGATTAAAAACCAAGTATTTCAATGGATCTGGTGATATTCTTTAAGATTTAGGGGATGAAAGAAGCTAGTTTAGCTAACAGAAGTTGTAAAATGATTTATGGAAGAAATATTCTTCGAGTCATTCAACAAAATTCAAAAGGAAGTAGGGCTTCTTTTGGTTTCTGGAACAAGAGCACATGTTTTCTTTTGTTTTTAAACTTCAGACTGAGTTCTGGAGTCTAAATTAATCAGCACAAATTTAATGCTGAGTGAAACTGGTATAGGATGTCTAGCAAGTGCATAACCCTTGATTCCCTTCAACAGAAACATTCATCAGAATGCCTTGATGGAGTTTCTTAATTTTGATTCCTATTGATAGGTCCTGCTTTGAGGACATTGTTAGGATTGCCTGATTCACTGATTCATGCTCCAATTCTTGTGCTCAATTTTTATAATATTTTGAATCTGGATGGTGTTATTAAAAGCGCGAAAAGTGCATGTCTAGGCTCCCAAACAAGGCGAGGCGAGGCTATAGCTCCTCATAACCTTCTAGGTAAGGTGTCATCAAAGAAGCACTACTTAGCCGAGTGCCTTAGCCTAGGCCCAAGGCAAAAAAGGCAATAAAAGTGTTGCCTTTGTTAAGTTTTTTTTTACCCCTTTTTAACATTTTTTAAAATGCTTTTTAGGAAACTATATTATAGAGTAATAAATGTTTTTTTAGGAAATATAAACAATTTTGCACGAAAAGTGTAACAGTTAAGAAGTTAGAGGTTTTATATCTTTTTCAAAACAAACTAAGGCAATCTTTTGGAATATGGAAAGACATTTTAGGAGAGAATAAAACAAAGAAAGAAATAAAACAAAGGAAGAGAAAAAAAAAAAACTTACTAAGAAAACTAGAGAAAAACTCGAGAGATTTCATGTGAAAGATAAGGAAGTTTAATTGGGAAGGAGTTTTATTTTGAGGAAAATATTGAAGCAGCATATATTCACTGGATCATGAGTGGGATCAATTGAGATAAGGTGAAAGAGGTGCCGAAGATGAATTTTGTTTTGGAAGGTGATAGCTTGACATGGGGTGAAGTTGCTAGAGCATCTAGGGTTGGACAAGCACAAATATTCACTAGATCAAGAATGAGGTCAATTGACTATGGTTCAAGCTTTAGTTCTAGAGCAAGAATTATGGAGCAATTTGATTCATATGAATTGGGTGAAGAAATTGAGGATTACAAATGTGGTGATGAGAGAAACGGTAGCCTAGATGATGAGGAAGATGGCCTAATGGAGTTAGATGATGATTAGACTAGAATTAAGATTCTAAGTTAGGTCTTGCATACTAAGCTTTAAAATTTCGATAGCCTTTTGTGGTTTTATGTTTATGTTTTTATTTTGGATTTTCAATATTTTAGTAAATGATTATTATATTAATTTAAGTTGTAGCTTACATAATTTCAATGTTATTTTGATTTTTTTATTTTTATTTAAATAGCATTTCATGTCGCTCGGGTGAGCACTAAGGTTAGGTGGTGCCTAGCACCTCAGGCGATTTACATTCTCTCGCCCTAAGGTCGCCTAGCGCTTTTAATTATATTTATCTGGATAGTGATATCAAAATATTTTTATTTATTTTATTGATGCAGGATTGTTTCCGTTGTTGTTGAACTTCGAATTTAATTTTCTTTATCCAGGCTTCTATTCGTAGCAGTAAACTTTCTTATTTTCCTGAAAGATGAGAATTTCTTCGTTGCATATTTGCATTTTATTTTCTTTGATTATTGGTATTTTCTTCTTTTCTACTAGGTACGTGAAATGTTTTATCATGCCTTTGATGGCTACATGGAGCATGCTTTTCCGCTTGATGAATTGAGGCCTTTAACTTGCAAAGGAGAGGACACACTTGGTGGTTATGCATTAACCCTCGTAAGGCTAATTGTATTGATAACTAAGAGCATTTTCCTCCAATGGTTTCAATTTGTGTTTTTGAATATGTGCTTTATGCCAAGTTTGTTGCTAAGATTTAACAACATTTAGCTCATTGATTGAGCCTTACTAGTTTTTCTAGCATGAAATCAGGAGTTCTACTTAGACTTTGACAGGATAATCTTTAACTCTTGCATTTTACTGCATGCTCAACTAATTTGCCAACATTTGTTGAATATCTGCTGGCATTTAGGACCAAATGTGTAGTCAGTCTTTTATGTTTGTTAACTCGACATGATTTTGTAATTTTTTTGGTTATTTGATCATCATTTAATTGAACAGATCGATTCATTGGATATGTTGGCCTTGCTAGGGGATCATGAACGGTTTGCTGCAGCTGTTGAATGGGTCGGAAAGAATGTTCGGTTTGATATTGTGAGTATAATTTCTTCATGAGCTCCATAATTGGCCATTATCTTTCAAGTCTGATGTTTAATTTTACAAGGCTTTACGTGTATGGAAAGAATCTTTTTTTTTTTTTTTACATTAATGTTTGTCTCATGCTAGAGTTTTTCCCGGTACTGTCTACCTTGTGTATTCATTGATGGTGTACAATGTTTCTCTTATGGTAATCTTTGACTTTGACATGCGCAGGACAAAACTGTCTCCGTATTTGAAACGACAATTCGCATTCTTGGGGGTTTGCTATCTGCTCATCTCATCGCCAGTGATTATGCCACGGTAACTGCTACATCAGATGGATTTTAACTTGATTCAGCCCTTCAATACTTGTGCTCTTTCCACTCACTGAATTGAAATGATGTTCTGTGATTTGGTGTTTTCTTGCAAATAAGGTTAACATTGCTTTAAATGTTGCTTTTAGTTTTTTATTACTCCGTAAAAATTTGCACCTCCAACATTTTGGTCTTCAGTGAAGGATGAGTCATTACCCCCATGCCTTCATATTGATGTCAATCATGTGCTGGCCAATGATAATATTAACCTCATGGTACTATTGACCATCCAAATTCAATGCCATTTTCTAAACAACCATCCTATTTCAATGTCTCCTTTCTTTTTAGTGCTATTATCTGTCCTTGAGGCAATGCCATTACTAACGTTTTTCTCTTAATATGTTAGTGCATACATTGGTAGACATCCAGATGTGGTTATTAGCACAATTACTGATGGACTTTATCTCATCTAACTGCCATTTATGTCTAGGCAACCTTCCTGACAGATGATATTGCAGATATCATAGATCCTCTATGCCTGTAAGAAACTCGAACAGAACATGAAATAAATTGATTTATGATCATGCTCCTCTTTTTGCATGCCAAATATATATTGTTGTTGTTAGATGTATATGTATACTTGTATATATGTATTAGATGTATATGTATACATATACTTATATAGTATCCATTGGTTCCTATATGTAAACACATAGACCATTAATGATCGTTGTCCAAGGTTCAAGCACTTGTTCCACTCTTTCTCTCTCTTCTAACAGTTGCTTCGTCTTTCATTGTGGTTTCATTGACCATGGTTGTTAAACAGATTTTATTCCTGTGAGTCTCTGCCCACTGTCTTCCCAGTTGATAAACATTTTGTTCTCACATGTCAGTTTTTGAGCAGGTTATAATCCTTTGAGATAATAGATGCTATTCAGCATTTTCCTGTCATTCAGCATCATATGTGATCTCATGGGCCCCTTGGGATTATATTTATTTACTCAAATATATACATATGAGTACTTTCACCTGGGATTGTCATTCATGCCATCATAAACTTCTTATTGATTGGCCCCTTTTCAATGATCATAAAAGACATTGCATAGTTATGCTTATACTTCAATATTACAGTTCATTGAATATTTCACCTTGACTTGGACTCTGATTTCTTCTTTTTGATATCCTTAATCTTCATATTATATGTATCTTCTCACCTTCCTTGGGGCTTATTTACAGAAGTGGCCTGAGCCTGAGACATCTCTTCCTGTTGAACAAATCATGCCTTCACATTACCTTTTTATCATTTTTCACCACAAAGGCACTTCACTTAAAAGGAAACATAAGAAGAGAAGGTTAATTACAATTTGTAATAGAAAATTCACATTTCCTTGTCATTGTTTATTGTGTTTATTTTGTAATTTTGAGGCCTTCATTTTTAATCTTTGTTTTTTTAATGGATTTTTACTTTCAGGGTATGAGAATCCCATCTTATGATAATGAATTGCTTCATTTGTCAGAGGATTTGGCCAAAAGGTTACTGCCAGCATTTGATACTCCAACTGGTAATACTATTTGTCTATGAATTTTTTGAAACTTTAAGGAAGAAACTTATGAGTATAATCTGCAGAACATTAGCGTTATATGCTAGAAACTTTTTAAATACTAAAATGTGTGCAGTTATGCATTTCATTAAGTTTTTAGTTTCCATAATCAGAAGTTCACTTGGATGATTATGCAATAAAAATTATTTTTGAGTTAGAACTCTAACTAAAGTTGAGAAACATTACTCGTGGCCTACCTGTGATAGGCATCTTTACTATGGCAAGAATGGAAATAAGAAACAACTTGCATATCTTGGAGTGTTGATGTTATTGTACCATTTTTATGATGAGCATCCAATTCTTTTGTTTTTTTTTTCTATTTCTATTTTCCACTGTTCATAGGTTTTCAATCGATTGTGGTTTGTCTATTATAAGTGAAAAAATTGTGAAAGCTTCAGATCGTAAAGAACAACTGGGACACTGATGCTAGAGAGTTTGTGTTTAAAGGAGCTTGAAAATTGAAACCCCACAATTATTTTTCTTTGATTTAGAGCCTGAAAGATGCCCATGACCTTGAAGCCTGAAGACAATATGGGTGGAAGTTTTGGGTCATTCTTAGTCATTCAGAAGCATAATTATACAAGTAAAATATTGATAGTCATATTTACTTCAGAATAAATCTGGGTGCTACAGTTTTTGTAGTCATTTTTCAGCTGTGCACATCAGTAATTATCAGTATATGAATATTTTATAAATCTCATTGACACTTGCAAGCTATTTTTCTGTTAGACCTTACTCTTGTAAGCTTCCTGTTGCTATTGCTCAATTTCTTGAGCTGAAGCTTGTCTAGATAAGCCTTAACTGTGACATGCATAACATTTTGCTGTTGTCACTTCATTGAAGAATTTCAAAGTCATAATATGTTTGTAGGATCACCTGTATACCTATTTCTCAATGATTCATTTATTAAATGTGCTACTGTTACCACATACTTTTAACGGAAATATTAAGTTTGGCCCTTAAGTTCATAGTATTAACAAGTGTGGTCCATGTTTTTTTCATGATTGCACGTATTGTATAGTTTCTGTCTTCCTAAGTGATCTTAATTAATTTTGGTTTATTAAAAAAAAAAGATATTTTGCAGGAATCCCATACGGATCTGTCAATCTGTTGCGTGGAGTGGATGAAAATGAAAGCAAGGCAAGCTTCTAAAATTCCTTTCTAACAAATTCTCCAAAAAAATTCTGACAGTCTTTATTTTTATTATGTACCCCAGTAAATTATCTTATAGCTCAAATGTGAATGGTTTTGTGGTTTCGGTTTCATTGGTTTGTTTGACCAGTCACTTTCAGTTCAAGTTCTAATATGTGGAAAATATATTCTGCAGATAACATCAACAGCTGGTGGTGGTACTTTGACATTAGAATTTGGGGTGCTGAGTCGTTTGACTAATAATACCAGTATGTAACTTACGATTGACATATCCTCCATGCCTATACAAGTTTCATAATTGTGTATTTCTTTGGTTTCTCAAATATATGCACCTCTTTGCTGACATATGTTAGTATGAGTTATGTACCGTATACATCCACACATGGCATAACGCATGTTGCATGTCGCATGTTGGTGACTCTATTAAAGAAAACAGGATCATCATTCTAATCTTTTCTGAATTCAAACAAGAGGATTATAATTGCTACATAAAATGCTTGGTGATAAGTGGCAAGTTATTATTGAAGAAGCTGTTGAACTGTATTATTATGCATGTGTACTATAATGCTAAGGGTGGAATGTTATTTATCAAAAAATTTCGGCTACTTTACTACAGTTTTATACTCATATTTGCTATGTAAGTAATCTTCTCTAGTTAGCCATCTTATGTGAATCTCCTATGGAAGTACATATCTAACTAACAAATAACTGGTCATGCAGTCGACATGTATGCACAATAAAATTTATCTCCTTTTTATAGTTTCTGGCATGCTCACTGCACATAACATCTTGGTCTTGTTTTAGTCAAAGTTATAAGCAAACGTCTTCGTTTGTTAACATCTTATCTGAGAATAGCTTTTATTAGTAAGATAGCAAAATGGGCAAAATATAAGCAATTTTGCTTGGAGTTCATAAAATGAGGACTGAGTGATCCTTCTTTAACTTGTTTGATTAGATCATAGTGAACTTTCTCAACTTTCACTTTGTATATCCCATCATCCAATTTAAGTTTGCTGGATTCATAATTTGTGTACATTTACAACAGTATCCCTGAGGGTGCCTTTGGTTTGGTTAGGATGGGCTTGGTTGTCTGAATTTTTTTTCTTTTTAAGGAAAAACTATTTTTCTAATTTGACCAAACTTTGATTTAATTTGTATTAATGAAAATAAATATTTAAGGTTAAGACAAGATTATTCTTTTCTAATTAATATTACCTTTTTAAAATATTAATTTGGATAACTCTATCCCAACTTGGGGTGTTTGGTTGGAGGTTGTGGGGTTTCCTGGGTTATCTCCAGCCAAACATGTTTAACTGAATGCCATTTTAATTAGATGTATTGGGATTACTTCCATTTCATTACACTTTTGATTTTGACATCATAGTGTCCTAATGGGATGCCATGTAAATGCATGCAAATACAGCTGCTTCCATTATAAATAAACATTTGGTCTTCTCAAATGAGAGATGAGTGGAGATAACTGCATATCTGGCAAACGTGGAAGTCAATGGCTCAATTTTATATCCTGAATTAAAATTTACTTGATTTTTTTCCTTGCAAGTTGTTTACAGATGCATTTTGTATTTTGATGTAACCTGGTGTGTCATGGATAACTCATTAACCATAATGTCTGTGCAGTTTTTGAGCAAGTTACAAAGAATGCAGTGCGTGGTATATGGGCCAGAAAATCAAGAATCAACCTAGTTGGAGCACATATCAATGTTTTTACTGGTGAATGGACTCAAAAGGTAAATTTTCTCAATTCAATCTATGAAAAACTCTTTCTTGGGTAATATGAAATTTCAAGTCATTAAACTGTTGGGAATCTGCAAAATGTGGTGCTTTATACCACTTTATACTCAGGAAGGAAGAAGAGTGTCAGTTATTTGTTGTATTTTCAGACATGGATAGTTCAAAATTTCAATTTCTCTTAGATTATCTTGACCAATGTCTCTTGCAACCTTGACTTCCTCCAATCTCAAAATCCTAAAGCTTGCTTCATCAGTTTATATAAGTTGATTGAACTTTGACTTTATTAATACTATTGTAAATAAATGCTTTGTGAATAACTATAAATAGGAGTAACCTTTTTAACAATTTTAAATAAATAAATAAATTTAGTCACTGATTAATATTTACAGGTATTAACTGTTAATACTTATTAATCGTTAATTATAAAAATATCTTAATTTAAAAAGTATTTATTTTAATCAGTATTGATTAGGTAAAGCTTGATCAACTTTGGTCTTCCTCTTAACCAATTTCAAACTTTAAAAACCTTGTTCCAGCTTATTCCATTCCTTACAAAACACTGTCAAGAATCACTAAAGTTACCTTCTTGTGTGCAATGATGCACAGTAAAACATCATTTTCTTGGGAGCTATTCTTATCCTCGAACTCGGTGGTTTGCACTTAGTTGAGCAGCTTGTCTGTTAGAAAACTTCTACATCTAAAAGTGGGATGCTATCTGATTGAATTCTGCCTATGCAACTACTCTGGTGGATTAGATGATTTTGACTGAATTTAATTTCACTTCTTGGAAAATAATTTCTTTGGTGTGTAAGTTAAAAACTAAATTCATGTGAGCTAAATACTGTTATATATATATATATATATATATATTATTCTTGTTATTATTATTATTATTATTTCGGGCAAGTGGTTTCGGAGTGGCATTGGTTCTTACACATTCCACTAACTATGCTTATGTGCAGGATGCTGGCATAGGTACAAGCATTGACTCCTTCTACGAGTACCTCCTTAAAGTAAGATGTTTTCTTGTACACTGTTATTTTCATTACTAGTAAATGATCAAGTTGGTGAAATCTTCACATTTCACCATTCTCTTCTCTTCTTGAGACTGAAATTCATTTTATCTGTGATTATCAAGTGATTAGCATCAGTAGGGATCCTAGCTTTACTGTTGATGCTGTGCGTATCCTCCTCCTGAAGCCATGACTGTGTCCAATGGATTTGCATGATGCTAATCAGAAGTCAATCTCATTTCTTTATATTGTAAAAGTTCTGTTTGTCTTGTTAAGGTGAAGTGTTACTGGAACCTGTGCAAGTATCTAAAATTGTGTTGGTGTAAATTGAGTTTTCATTTAGATTTTGTGCTTATGTGCTGACTCCTGACGGTTAAAGTTTCAAAGAAGGCTCTAGATTTAATAAGTTCCTTCTGTTTCTAATCTGTGAAACACCTTACTTCATTGAGATCTTATTTTACATTCAACCAAATTATTCTTTTGATTTTCATGCCCCCACTAACTCTTTTTGCTTTTACATTGTCATGTACTTCATATCTTTATATCTACATTATTTACTAGTCCATTTATAAAGTTTAACCATTTGCTTATTCAGTTTCTTGCTTATGCTTTTTCCTCGCTCCCTACATATGCCATTTTATTTTTTGTTAATTTCATGTTTTCTCATTTACTATCCACCAGTTTATTATATCCTTCATATGTTTTTTAATTCTGAAGTTTTCCTTGACTGGTTTTCTTTTCTTTTCTTTTCTTTTTTCTTTTGGCATTTGTTTCATTTTTTTTCATTGTTATTATTCCATGTAGCTTGAATTTTACTTCCTATTTTTACTTCATGCCACTTGCTACTATGGCTTTTTTTTTTGGCATATGGCTTGAGCAGTATGTTTAACGATGTCCTTTAACAGGCTTATTTATTATTTGGAGACGAGGAGTACTTATTTATGTTCCAGGAAGCTTATAAGGCTGCTATGCGTTATCTTTACCATGATCCTTGGTAATGTTTTTATGCGTTTATTTCAAGGTCTTCTGATATGCAATGAAGATGGTGTGCTAGTGACTCTTAATTGATTGCTTCTTCATTTCTGGTTGACTTAATAGTTAAATGTTATTGCAGGTATGTGGAAGTGAATATGAACTCGGCGGTAACTGTTTGGCCATTATTTAATAGCTTGCAAGCATTCTGGCCAGGACTTCAGGTTTTAGTTTCATTTATCTCACTTGAAACTATGTAATTAATTTCTGTGATAAACAACTTATAACAACAATGCTTTTAAGGTATTAGCCGGTGACATTGATCCAGCAATAAGAACACATGCTGCCTTCTTTAGTGTATGGAAGAAATATGGCTTTACTCCAGAGGGATTTAATCTGGCCTCTTTTGTTGTTCAGGTATTTAAAATTGTTTTCTTCACAGTTGACTCTTGGTTGTGAATTTTAAGTCTCTATTTTCATGAATAATTAAACTTTTCTTGCCTTCAAGGCTGTAACAAATTAGTGCATTTTGAAAAAGTATAGGTTGAGGAGATTGTACATTACATTATTAACATAGAAATCATACAGGAATGAGGCATGTAGTGCCTAGGATAAGTTTCTGATTGTTTGTTAGATAATGTATTCATTTCTCTTTTGAACGCTTATTTTGTTCCAGAATGGCCAAAAGAGCTATCCATTACGCCCAGAATTGATTGAAAGCACCTATTGGTTATTTAAAGCAACAAGAAATCCAAGGTCTGCTTCTCATATTTCAACTTATATAAATTTTTGTTTGTGTGATATCTTGCATATTGGGTTATACTTTTAAACTACACATGGGCGTAGCAATAATGTGGGCATTATCAGTTAATATTCCATTTAGATCAATTTAGAGAATCATCGATTCAATGTTCAGGTAAAATTTTTTATTAGTTTCTGGAAAGCATGTCTTTGACTTTTGATATTTTTTCCCCATGAGGTTTAAGCATTGATTATTCAAATATTCCTTATATTGTATGGACTTGATTAGCTTTTGTTTTGCAACATTTTGTTGCACAATTTCTTTAAGATTTTATGGTTAAAACCTATAATCTCCCCTTGAAATAAAATTGATTTATTTAGGATCAAAACCACTACTTGTCATTCAAGTGGACATGATCGTTGATTTTGGATTCTCAAGTAAAAACAAGGTCTTTTTTGCCCTCGAAAGGAACATGCATTGTTCAATTTCTTCTACCTGTCACCGTGTGCCATGTGGCAAGAATCTAGATAACTGCAGACATGGTGGCTTATGTGGCATGCCATGCTGTCAACTCTACCACATGTCATGTCATGTGTCATAATTTTTTTTTTTTAAGTGTTAGTGCTGTATGCGATCTGTGTTAAAACAGGATATTTAATAATTCGTGGTTATTTCTATGTTTATCCTAGTTTAATGTAAAAGGTCAATAATGTCTTCTAGGTTATGTTTGTATAACTCATACCTTTTTTCTTTCTATGAGAGCTTGGTACCTCTTTTTTGGTAATTTGAACACTACTTTTGAGTTTCTAGATCTATCAATGAATTTTTGGTTCTCTTCTTTGATTTTTTTGGTTTGCTTTGCATCTAACAATGTGGCCTTAAAATAATTCTTTTTCAAGTGTCAGGACTAGCACTTAAATTTGTTTAAATATAATTATTTTTAATGACACCTGCCATGCCATGTGGTGGTGCCACTTGACTTAACCAGGTACCTACCGCACGGCTCATGGAAGCTGCCGAAAAGGCAAAATTGAACAATTTATGTTCAGTTGGAGGACCAAAATTAACGTATTATGACTTAATGTATCAAAATGAATGATGTCATCAACTTGAAGGACACGTAGTGGTAACCCTTTTGTTTATATTTATTAGACAGTTATACCATGAAAATTTGAAATTGTGTTGTTGCTTAATGTGCTTCACAAATATTTGATCAGTTATGGATTCTCACCATCCTGACAGATCCCATTTGACCTCTAATTATTATGCAACAATTAGGAGCTTTTACCTCATGAACATTGACAAGCAAGCATGTGCATTCTGTCCAATTTCAATTTCAAAATTTCTCAGGAGTTTTGTTTCAGCATCCTCTCATGAACATCAACAGGCCCAAGTTTTAAAACTTATCCTTTGCAGGTATCTTGATGCCGGCCGTGATATGGTCACAAGCATTCAGTATGGTGCTCATTGCCCTTGTGGGTATTGTCATATAGCAGACGTGGAAACTCACAAACAAGATGACCACATGGAGAGTTTCTTTCTTGCTGAAACTGTAAGAATTTTACACTGTGCCACAAGTCTAAGACAAATGATTGATGCTGCCTACCTCAGTAGTGTCCTGGACTAAAATTTGTTAGATGTGATCAACGGTTAAAACCACCCTGAACCTTGATCTGATTGCAGTCCTGGATGAGTTCCGGAGGCATTTTCTTTGTCATGCAAGATTACATACAAATAAATTACTTGCATAATGTGTTGGTTATTCATTCTTGTGCACTAACTGGCCTCTGTTTCAGGTCAAATATCTTTGGCTTCTTTTTGATTTAGCTGTTGGTCCGGACAACATTGTGGAGAATGGCCCATACAAGTAAGCTAATAGAAAATTCAATTTTTAATGTTTGTAAATCACGAGAACATAATCTTCGGATAATGCATTGTGTACAGGTATATATTCAGCACTGAAGGTCATATATTGCCCGCTTCCCCTCAAATATCCCTAGCAATTGAGCATTGCTCCTACTTGGGAGCATATTGCAGAGCGGACCAACAGCAAGGATATGGAAATGCTGACATTTCTCTAGATCAACGGGAGACAAATGATACTGAACATTTAAGTTGGGATCGTTCTATTCCTAATCCCAAACAGCATGACTCCTTTTCAACCTCGGGTTTTATAAAGGTATATGTGTTAACATTTATATCATATTAACTTTCAGGAAATTTAATGGTTTTCTTTTTCATTTGGGAAATAGACACTTATAGCAGCAACCCTTTTGATCAGAGGTATTCCTATGTAAATGATTGTATTATAGATATTTTTCTTATTGAGTTTTGAAGCACTGGAACCAATACAATCCTGATGTTATATCATTGCTGCTAAAGTGATAGAAAATGCAGATCAAATGATATCCTCAATGAATTGTTTTGTACTTGTAAATGTCATTGGTACCAATCTTGGATGGTTAAACATAGTATGCATGCATCTCTGAATGTGCTTCATTTTTGCCTAAATATAGAAATTGTTGCTTTGTTTTGTGACTATGCAAATGGATTGTGAGCAACACCACAAATCAGCAATCGACATGCATATGACCCTTTTTTGGTTTTTTAGATGGAATATATTTAATTAATTTGCATCATTGTACATTATGATGGTTTCATATGAATTAAGCTTGTACTGTTACATCTACATCATTTTGATCCTTTTTTTCTTATACTATTTTTGGCAGGGATTTTGTCCTGGGCTGACTCATTGGCAGAAATTTGGTCTGTCATACACGGAAGAGCAAGGCCAAACTCAGGAAACTGACTCCCAAAGTCAAACTCAAACTCGCTCTGTTTTTGTAATCACTAAACCAACTCCAAAACAGTCAGTGATCAGTCATCAGAATGATCATCATGAAATCGAAGAATTGAGCCAGGATTCAGAGAAACTCTCATCTTCTTTAGATAATGCAGATGCGCAAGCTATTGATCAAGAAAATACGCAACAAGATGAAGACTAGTCATACATGGATCGCCTGTTGAATTGTATGTTACTACACCAAGATCAGATGAATGATTTGTTTTGGAAAGGCAGAGGGTTAGAAGTAGTTGGCACCAATTCCCTCAGGGTATCTAAGCATGCGGTTGACATTGTCTTCGGCTATTGCTGCTACCCTTTTTAATTGGATTTGTAGATGTTTCACATCAATTTAGCAGGTATCACATTTGCGATCAAAGCGTAATTGTTCATTCAGGTGATTACCTGGTGAATTAGAGGTTGAAGACAAGTTTTGTTCATGACATCATGAGCTAGCAAAAGGATAGTTAATTGGATTGGGAAAACAAGACTTATGTTTTATTATATTTATTGCATTCTTTTAGTTGTGACGTTTCTAGATTGTATCTATGTTTTCCTAGTGATAATTATCTGACATTATGACCAAAAATAATTTTATCACAGTCAGGAAGTGAGAGGAATAGAAAGTTGGAAACTAAATTTGTTTGTTTATGAGGTGATTGCATTGTGAATTGATCTCATGGAAGCCTTGTTGTGCTGAATGTTTTCAGGCTTGTTTAATTGTTTCTTTTTCCCCAGGTTTTATTCATTTAATCTATATTCAACTTTAGTTTCTTTTCCCATCAAATGCTGCTCATTGAGGAAAAAACAGTGATTTTTTTTAATGAAAAAGAAGAGGGATTTTTAAAACATATTTATTCATAATCTAATGTTTCAGAATGGATAAAAATAATTCTATATTTATGCCTAATATTGTATGTGGCAAAATCTTTTAAGGTTTGCTTTTCTTTTTTTGTCCTTTTTGTTCTTGCATATACCTCCCTCGCTATAGCCTTCAAGTATTGCAGGAAACTCTATGGTCTGTTTTTAATTGTCAAACTCTTTGATTTCTTCTCAGCTGTGTATAACAACTTATTATTGAATTTTTGTTTCATAAACCTCATCATATTAACAAAATTGAATGAGACCAATGTCTTGCATTTCCTTAGAGGATGCCAGTCTAGACAAAGCTTATCAAATGCTGAGCTCCAATCAAAGAGGGGTTAAATATAGAGGGGGTAGGGAGAGGAAGGGAAAGGGAAGAAAAGGATTTGGAAACTTGGAGACCTGGCTACGAAGCTAGAAGGTGAAGATAAGCTGTAGATTTCTTGTGTGAGGGAAGTATATGCATATATTCGTTGCTAGACTTGAGGATTATTTTCTCCATTGTCTATTGTTAATTTGTTAAGTATTAGGTGGATGAACTCTTGTTTCTATTGGTGAATGGAATTTTATCCCATTGAGTTGATCTAGTGATTGCATTTATAACTTGGGAATCATAGTAGAAAATTAAATCTAGTATATATGGTACTTGCGTTGCTATTGATTTCCTCATGGCTGAAGCAACACATTTTAAAGATCTTACTGCCAAAGCACAAACCATATTAGTAGTATTCGGTTATTCGGTTATGGTTATCGAGATGAGAGAATCAAAATGTTAGAACAATCTTTGGCAACTATTTCATATTTTAATTTTATTGAGAACCATCAAGCTTAAAGCTCTGCCAGTACCTTTCATAATGCACCACAACCTCACTCTATCTAATGGATCATAAACACTTTATTCCTTTACAAATGTAATTAGTTAAAATAGACTTTACTTGATTTAATGGATCTGATGATCTGCAGTGGATATTCCAAGCAGAACAGTTCTTTGAATTCTATGAGATTTCCAATCCTTATCGGTTGAAGATTGTTGCCATTCATATGGAAGGGCAAGTGGTTCCCTGGTTTCAAATGTTACAAAAAGCTTGAAAATTGACTTCCTGGTCCTTTCTTGCTAAGGCGATTGAAGCTGCTTATTAGTAGGATATTGTTTGGAATTATTACTTTACTTTCAATGCCTTTGCTAACCAAGTGGAAGGACTTTCTTCTGCTGCCCTACTAGATTGCTTTATTAGTAGAGTCAAACTTGACATACAATGTAATGTGATTCCACGACAATAAGTAAAAATCTAATTTGCTCCTTCTGCCGAGCTCCCTCCTAATCCCTTGTCGATCCTTGTTGAACTTCGCCTCCGTAACCCCTTTGCCATGGCAAGTGGGGGGTGACCTCCTGAGTTATCCAACCTCCAAGCTCCTCATCAGTCCTGGGCTCAAGTGGCCTCAGGAAGCAATCAGAGTGCGCATAACTCTCCGTTACACAATCTTGCTATTCTGAATAAATTGAAGGAAACCACCTCCAACTTCATCCGTATAGATGGTGATGCCATAGCTAGGGCTCGCCTGAAGTTCCAGTTCGCTCTTTATGGGAAGCTTTTCGGTAAGGCACCCCGTTCGATCAAGTAAAGGCTGCTCTCATACACATGTTAGAAGACATTGGAGAAGTCTTCATCTCGGATCTACCCAACGGCTTCCTCTTAATACAGTGTTTGAATCTCGTGACCATGCAAAGGCTCCTGGATGAAGGTCCGTGGTCTATCAATGGCATTATTCTACAACTGTCTCCATGGAAACCATATTTCAAGCCATTTGGGTTCAATTTCACAATTTACCAGTTGAGTTCTAGGGCGGAGAAACTCTATAAACCATTGCTACCCAACTGGGAACCCTCCTTCGGATAGATGAACTTACAACCTCTGTGGTAAGAACAAAATATGGCTGTGTTTACATAGAAATCGATTTGTCCAAGCCTCTGAACAAAGGGTTCTGGATCGGAGATGAAACACACCGCGTCTTCGTTGTGGTGCTATACGAGCGTCTTCCGACTTTCTGTTACGTCCGTGGTATGATTGGACATGGTAGTAATAACTGTGCTCAAAAGGCGACACATGGAGATGGAGGAGGTACTTCTCTACCCTCTCGTGTGACACGAGAGCCGACGGTCAATCTTCCTCCAATCTTAAGCGTCACTATCCAAGACGAGCCAGGTATGAAGCATCATCAAGATCCTCCAGTTTTCGGAAGTACTGCGAGCCCCCCTTCCCCCCGACCCGATTCTTCGCCGGAAACGGAATTTAGCCCCTGGCTTTTGGTCTCTTGTCGGTGAGGTAGAGCTCGCGATCGCGGAGGTGGCACAAGTGCCAACCACATGACCCGCAGCTCAGCAGCCGAGAGGAGTTCTGAGGCGGGGGCATCTCGAGGGGGGGGGGAGGGGGAGCTCGAAGCACACATGGTAGCCTTCGATCCAGCGGACGTGGGCGGCTTACCTATTCCCATGACGCGCACAAGGCTCTCTCTGCGCGTGACGGGATGATGAGTTCCGAGGGCCTCGATTCTCCAAATTTGACTGTTGCCTCTGCTTCTGCAATCCAGGCCGTTCCTCGAGATGCTGAAACTAGTAAGGGAAAAGGAAGCCTGGTTGTCTCCTCTCACAAGCAACCGCACAGCCCGCCCAATCCCGTCAATGCCCAGCACACCCCCCAAACAAAGGGAAAACTATTGCCTTCCCTAGATCGAACTCCCCTCCTCCCATTCTTCATTCGTCCCTTGCCCTCTCCATTCCCTCCTCCACCGTTTGAAGCCAATGGTCTTCATTCTATGGTAGTGCACAGTGTTTAGAGGTTGAAGGCATGGATGAAAATGATGACCAAGAGGAGGATCTCTCAGAAGAAGATGATGATGACATCCCTTCTAAAGATGATGGTCCGGATGATTCCATGACTTTATATCAGTTCCAGGAAGAGGTTCACCATGAGCCATTAGTCTATAAAAGTTCCCATCCGGTGAGCTCTTCCCAGAATAAGGGAAAACTAGAAGAGGGTAGTTCTTGCCCTTTCTAGGAAAACCTCCTATGGTTGAAAGGTCCTCACCTTTGATGTTGGAGAATCATCAACACTAGAATCATTTGCTTATTCAGTTTGAGTTTTTGAAGAATTGTTGTCACTGCTGCTGGCTACTGCTGCATCTAAACCATTCTGATCACATGCTTTAGAATTCCCTGCAATGATCATTCTCCTCTCCTGTAGAGTAATTATTCCAGATGTGTCTTCCTTCACTTCAGACCACTGCCAGAACTTAGTTTCAATAAATTTTACATCTCTACTCACCAAAATTTTCCAAGTATCAGGCACAAAAATTTTATATGCCTTAGCATCAATACAGTAAGCAAGAAAAACTCCTTTCACTGCCCTCTTGTCCAATTTCTACAAATTTTGAATAGGAATATGGACAAAGACTACACACCCAAAGATTCTTAACTGTGATACATTTGGTTCCACCCCAAACCATGCTTCATGTGGAGTTTTTCCTTGAACTGCACAGGTTGGTGAAATGTTAGACACATATGCAGCAGTAGAAATTACCTTAGCCCATAATCGTTTTGGCATATTAGCATCCTTTAACATGCTTCTTGCTTTCTCCACTAGAGTTCTATTCTTCCTTTCTGCTACCCCATATTGTTGGGGAGTGTAGGGGGTTGTTAATTCATGCTTAATACCTTTTTTTATACAGAAATCCTGAAATTCTCATGACATGAACTCACATTCTCTATTTGTTCTAAGTATCTGTAATTTCTTGATTGCCTCTGAACAAAAAACATAAACTTCTGAAAAAAAAATTGAAGACCTCATGCTTAAATTTCAACACATAAACCCAGCATATTCTTGAGAAGTCATCAACAAAGAGCAAAAAATATTTACCTCCTTCAATCGATTCAGATTGCATTGGTCCACACACATCAGCATGAACGAACTGAAGTTTATGCCTTGCTCTATAGGATTTTCCAGAATTGAATGGGAATCTTGCCAATTTTCCATAGACACACTCTTCACAATAATTCACTTTCTTGACTTCAAGCAAACCAGTTACTAAATTCTGCTATGATAACACCTGCAGCCCTTGAAAGTTCAAGTGCCCATATCTCCTGTGCCATAACATCCTCAATTCTTCATCCTTTACTGCAATATTCATCTGAATTTCATTAGAAAACTTAATTGGATAAAGATTGTTGCCACTTCTCTGAATATGAAACAAAATCTTTTCAGAATCAGCTGCCTGAATTACACACCAATCTTGCTAAACATCACATCATAACCTCCTTCAACTTACTGACCAACACTTAATAAATTGTGAGCCAAAGAAGGAACAAACTGAACTCTATGAATTAGTTTAGTTTCACCAACACATACCTGAATTGCCACAGATCTTTTGCCAAAAACATCAACTTCCTTGTCATCACCCAATCTCACTTTATGTCTCAATGTCTCATCAAGACTGTGAAATAACCCTCTTCTACCAGTCATGTGACAAGAAGTCCCACTGTCCAGTAACCAAATAGAAGAATTATGCAATTCCTCTCCATTGTGCACCATGAATAAGTTTCCATAATCACTAGAACTAATATTAATAGATGAACTTGAACCATCATCTAGATTTCTGTTTTGAGTAAACCAACAATGAGATTGATAATGGCCATACTTCTTGCACTTGAAGCATTGTATATTTTGTAAACCTCCTCATGCACCTCTCCGACCACATTGTTTTTTACCTCTACTGAATCTTCCAAAAGCTCTTGAACCTCCTCTTCCATTTTCATTTATATATTGTTGTCCTTGCTGTTGTACAACCTGCCTTTGATTACCTCCTCTAGGATTAATTTCAGCTCTTCCTCTACCTCTGAAATTCTTGCCTCTTCCTCTCATTCTTCCACCTCTAAAATTCCCTTGCATAACAAAAGCTTCATGCCTTTCAGAAAATTGATTGAATCTTGCCTCATGAGCCTGTAAAGATCCACTCAATTCATCCAGAGACAATGTAGACATGTCCCTTGCCTTTTCTATTGAAGTTACAACATGTACAAACCTGTAAGATAAACTCCTCAACACCTTCAAAACTACCTTAGCATCCTTCAATTCACTTCCCATACCTCTGATTTGATTCACCACTACTAGAACCCTTGTAATATAATGTTGTATGGTTTCATCTTCTCTCATCTGAAATAAATCAAACCTCTGCCTCAATGTCTGCTGTTTTACTGACACCATCCGAGAAGTCCCTTAATTCTCTTTCTTCAAATGATCCCAGGTTTCCTTTATTGTATCAAACCTAACAATTCTATAAAGAATTATCTCATCCACAGCCTGTTGCAGCAGAAATTAGGCCTTGGCATCATCTTCCAAGTCCTTCTCTGATGGCTTCTCCTTGCTAATCCCTTCTTCAATAATTTTCCACAACCTCTGAGATCTAAAGAAAATCTTCATCCTATAACTCCAATGTTCATATCCATCTCCTTTAAAAATTGGCAATAGAGAATGAGAAATTTTTGGTGTTGGTGCAGATGCTAATGTAGATGCTGGTGTAGATGCAGATGATGAACTAGAAGCCATTACTATTTATCTTGACACCATCTTCACACAAATAACACTCCGCACACCTTCACAAGAACCCTCACTTTTCTTACCAGAATAAAGTCACCACAAATCCTCAATAATCACACCAAAAAAACTTCTCAACACCAAACCTCACAACAGAAATACCACCACTCAACTCACCTACCAACAACACTCACCTCATAGCTCTGATACCACTGTTAAGCACTATATCGACATATAAACTCAGGAGGAACAACTTTGTTATTAAAGGCAAAGATCAAAAACAACTATATTGGACAGGAAAATTCAAACACTAAAATGAACATACATGAAAACAAAGAAAAGAACCTCACTGTTCTAAAAAACAAAGAGACATATATACATCTACTAAACTTTAGTAACCAAAAGGAAACAGGTTCGCTGAGTCATCTGAAACGTGGCGCTTTTCTAGCTAACTGGATCGCTTAATCTCCATGCCTCAAACTAATGAACACCTCTCTGATTGATCAGATCTAGACCACACGATCACAATCCAACCCTCGATGCTAAACTTTCTCTTCTGCCTCAACTTATGCACTCTCTTTGATCTTCAAATTTTGACCGTTCTTCACAATCACAATCCGAGCTCTCTCCATTTGCCTCGAACTTAAACAACTTTGCTTGATCAAACATATCCCCACCATTCAATCTCTTCCTCCAACCTTCTAACGATTTCAACTGACATTTGAATACTTGAAATGACTCAGCTACCCTTCT
Organism: Dioscorea alata; assembly: GCA_020875875.1. NCBI lineage: Eukaryota > Viridiplantae > Streptophyta > Magnoliopsida > Dioscoreales > Dioscoreaceae > Dioscorea > Dioscorea alata. The sequence continues at coordinate 17,320,362 of CM037025.1, read as the reverse complement.
GCTTCTAACTAATTCCACCAGGACATATAGTTACTACAACCTTGCTTCTCTGCTTCATCTCTTCTGAAATTCACTCAACTTCAATCAATTCTAACAGCGGCTGCCCATGCTGTGTATTGGCACTGGTTGACAATTTCAAAGGTTGCACCGTAGGAGAGGGAGGATGAGAAGGGGGAAAGAGGAAGGTTTTTGGAGGCCATTATTAGGTTGCAATTGTGTGCTTTTGTTTGAGGGTATGAAGGGATGAAGTGGTTTCGGGTTGTATTTATATATAGGGGAGGGTTTGTGGAATAGTTAGAGAGATTAAGAGTTTAATTTGTTAATCATAACTTAATTTTGTATTTTAAGAAGAGTTTATTTTTTTGCTTGTCTAATGCTCAAAATAAGCTTTAAATAAATATTAAAACATCAAATATTTTTTAATATTTAACTTTTATTTTGAAGTGATATATTAAAAATAATAGAAAATCAGTTTATTGTTTTGAACACATTATAATGATTTTAAATGTAATTAGCTAGGCAGTTCAATCAAGCGCACAATATATATATAATTTTAAGTAATTATTAAAATATGTATTTACTAAAATATAAATTGAAAAAAAAAATAATAATTAGACAGCTACTTGTTAGTACATCCTAATGCTTGGTATGGCATTTTATGTCTAATTAAGAAACTTCAACCCTGCATGGTCTAGTCTGCACATTTGTATGCATACCATGAACAGTGTTACAGTCATGGTCAATTAAGACGCTTAAATTGATTAATCGACCTCAAGTAAATTTTTTTACTTGTATGAACCATGCACTTACTATGTGTATGTAAGGGCATATCAATCACACATAGGAGATCGAGGTTGAGTACACCCGTAGAGATATTGCATATGGTGTTGAATTCTCTAGATTATAGTTAAACCTAACAAAAGGATTCAATGAGCAATTAATGTAGTCGTAGGCTAATAATATATTGTCATTTGAGATTAGGGTTGATTGCTTGAATCAAAAGGATTCAACTAATCAAGGGATCTCTACGATCCAAGAATTTTTACTAGTATTAGGAAATCATTACTTAGATGTTTTGATTAGGGGATTGCATCATAAGTTAGTATCCCATTCCCTTGCTGATTTTCAAATCTCCAATTGAAGTTTTTATTCTTTTAGGTTTTCTTGATTAGGTTTAGCCTAAGAACAACTATTACTAAGGGCGTTAATCCAAATGGATTGGACTACTCTACTTTAAAGTACAATTTACCACTTCTTATGACTCGTGTAGTTGCGGCGCATACGCAAAGAGACGGTTAAGCAACCTGACTTTAGATTTAGGGCTTCTCTCCCAAATGAAACATAGCCATTGATTGCTTGTAACACATGCATTTTCTGCTTTAATGAGCTCATTTTCATGGGTTTTTTTTTTTTTTTTTTTGCCAAGATGAGCGGTCTAACCGCTAAGACAGGGGCATGCACAAGCCTCGGCGGAGCAAGTGGGAACGGGGCCCGTGCACACATGGGCGCAGGGACCACCCGCACACAACCACTACTCACACTCCCAGAAATATGCCCTCACCCAAGATTCGAACTCTCACCACTTGTGAAGGGTTCTATTGGGGACCCGACTACCAATAGACCGCATGGTCGTTGGTTAGCTCACTAGATAAACATATCTAATTCCTGACATATATTAAAGAATAAAAATAAATTATAAATCAAATATTCTATTGTAAATTCATAATTTCCAATAAATTACTTTGAAGCAATGTTGGAATTTATTTTTTTTATAAATATAACTGATTTATTTATATTTTTATTGGAAGAGATTTTGAATTGAAATGTTAAATTTAAATAATAAGTTTTGTAGTGTTCCTACATACCCATGTGCTCAAAATTTAGAAGTTACCGTGTGACCATGTCCATGTCCTTTCAGTTCGTATTTCCATATACGTACATTGTTACAATATTTATACAATATTATATAGTATATATACAATACTCTACAGTATTATCAACTCAAAAATTCAACATTAACTTTGATCATTTACTATTCTTATAATATTTCACTATTAAAAGTGCTTATTTATCCTATGTCTATGTTACATCTAAAATGGAGTAAGGAGATGAAAACCATTAATTACTTAAATAAAAAGACTCATAAAAACCATTCGATTTTACACCTCTCTCATAAACATGGTACAATCACCCTATTTTTCAATAAGGATCCAATACATGCCCTTATCGTTACATACCATACAATACTGCCACAACTAGATAATCTCACATCCGAATTCGAATTCAAGGGCAAAAGACAACCTTATAGCTAGCCCCACCAGGGCAAGTAAAGGTACTGGTCTTATCATCTAGAGGGTAGCTAAAAGCATCTGGACAGAAACCCTTAAAAAACCTAGAATAATTAGTTGGTCCACAGCCACCTGAGTTGCAACAATACTCATTAGTTTTGAACATAGTGCAAGGGTTGTTGCATCCGCCGTTAGTCTTCAGCTGAGTTGGACACTGCCCATTGATGTCAGCTGAGCACTGGATCATCCCACGCGCACACCCACTGGTCGGACTGAATTCCATGGGCACGTTGAACCCATCAACCAAAGAGATATCAATGAAATCCAGGTTGAATTGGTTTAATGCAAACTCAGCAATTGTGTTGGGTGGCTTGCCATAAGCTTGGCATTCCAAAAGGCCATTGCAGTCACCAGTTTCGCAGCTACCATGACCGGAGCTGTCAAAGTTGCAGCCTGTGCGTGCCCAAACACGGCCGCCGGTGGTGTCAACATTTACATTTATAGTCCATGTTTGGTCTTTGTCGAGCTGTTTGCCTCCGCCGGGGATAGCGGCTGCCCACACTGTGTATGAGCATCGGTTAACAATGTTAAAGGTGGCATTGTTGTTAGGGCAGAAAACAACCCTATAATCAGTCCCTCCAATACAAGTAAAAGTATTGCTCTCATCATCCATAGGGTAGCTATAAGTATTTGGGCAGAGTCCTTTGAAGAAATTAGAGTAGTTTGTGGACTTACAATTTCCAGATTTACAACAATACTCATCAGTCTTAAACACCGTGCACGGATTGTTGCAACCTCCGGAGGTTTTCAGTTCATCCGGACACTGTCCAGTGATGTTGGTGGAGCACTGAATGGCATGATTGCATCCAGTGATTGGACTGAATTCTATGGGGACATTGAAGCCCTCAACAAGAGAGATATCAATGAAGTCGAGGTTGTTGAACCCGTTGAGAGTGAACTCGGCGAGGGTGTTGGGTGGTGATCCATAAGTTTGGCATTCCAAGAGGCCGTCACAGTCCCCTGTCTCACACCGACCATAGCCGGAGGAGTTGAAGGTGCAGCCAGTCCTGGCCCAGATACGAGCGTCGTCCGTCCGAGGGTTGACGAAGATGGTCCAATTCTTGCCGGGGAGGAGTTGGCGACCACCGCCTGGGATGGCAGCTGCCAAGATAGTGTAAGGGCATTGGTTTACTATGTCAAAGATGGCTGCATGGCAAACGGAAAGGAGTAGAAAGGAGAAGATGAAGATGGACATGATGGTAATGGTGAACTGATGTGTTTGGTTGTGTAATGGGATGCTAGTCTTTGTTTCTTTATTGTTTTCCTTGTAAAGTCTTATGTTATACGCGATGAATGGAAACAAAATATATTTATATTTTATAAAAACTTATTTTTATGTGTATATTTTAAATTGTAATATTTGTGTAATCCTATCTTCAAGCAAAATTAGTACGTACGGTTATAATCACTTATTTTCGAGCCATCTATTATTGGTGTTTATTTATGATAAAATTTTATTTTAAAAAATAAATATTAATAATATATTTTATTATAATAATAATTATATTCCAGATTGTGGGTTTAGGCTAATAAATTGAACACCGCATCACCAGATGAGGACACATAGGCTAGGCATTTAGTTTTCACTCGTGCTCACTAACTGACATCAATTATCACATAAAAAAATTAGACTCATCAATTAATCAAAATTTTTTATTTGGGCCACTAATGATGTTAGAAATGTTTTTGGGAATATGCTTAGCCATGTGAAAAGAATTTTAAGTTGGTTTTTTTTTTTCTAGCATAAATTATTTTCAAACAAGATATTAAAACTTTGAAAAGGAGAAGTGAAGTGAACAAATCAATGCACATTGATAATTGCTTGTTTATACATGTTATAAATTAGCACTGTAATAGATTAAACATGATTTTTATTTTATGTGCTCATTTGGTGATTTTATTGTCATCACTTTTCTTAATTTGTAAATTCACCTAATTATTTACCCAAGCTCACCCAAAAATAAAAAAGAAAAAATTTGTTATCATCCATGATTATTGTTGAAGCAAATCGCACAAAGAAATATATATATATAAGCCCTCAAATACGTACGGCCATTGGTTTACTATGTCAAAGATGGCTGCATGGCAAAGGGGAAGAAGTAGGAAGGAGAAGATGAGAATGGATATGATGGTAACGTTGATGATGTGTTTGGTTGCGTATGGGAAACTAGTCTTTGTCCTTTCAAATTTTCAATGCATTCTTTGAAGTTTCTAAAGTTAAGTTTGACCCGTTAGATAAAAACGTATGGCATTGAAAACATGGAAATGTGGGGTTGGTGAAGACCTTGAATCTGGACATAGTTTGCAAGTGACTAAAGTTGACAGATTAGGATGAATTATATGTATACACATAAAATATATATATTTATATAGATTTTAAGATATATATATATATATATATATATACTTATTTATTTATATATATACCATGCGCTTGATAGGTTTGTTAATTATAAATTGCTTTTATTTTAAATATAATGTATAAGAACATATCACATATGGATTTATAAGGGGTAGCTTTTTACTAATTTTTTTTTAATTTATGATAATTTAATATTAATTTTTAATTTTATGTATTATTTATTAAAATAAACCATAAAAAGTAATATAGTGACCAACACTACAAGAAAACAAACATTTCTTGGCGGTTTGTAAGTCATTACGAGACTATTTAAGCCATAGCTGTCAAGCCCGAACCCAGTGTTCTGACAAATGGCCGCATACTTATGGGCCGAAGGCCGATAGGCATGTAAGGCCTCAAACCTGTCTTAGAGTAGAACATAATATCTAATAGAAACATAACTTCCAAGATAACAAAATATGAAGGTACTACAAGTTCAAGGTACAACATGAAAGCAAATAACAAATTTAAGGTCTACAAGACGAAAGGAAAATATATAAACAACCTAACTAAGAAGGGAGTGTGACACTTGGTGACCACAGCTATGCTAGTAACCACAACCTTACTCCTGATTTGAAAAAAGGGCATAAAACATTCATGAGCTCGACAGCCTAGTAAGTAACCCAAAAATAAAACTTGGATTTGAATCATGATTCAAAACTTCATATCAAAATAACTTCAAATAGACATAGGTATGTACAAGAAAATATAATCTTGCAACTTTGATTAATCAGCACGGTAAAAACAAGTTTCAGAATATAGCAATTTTCAAAGTATATGTCTCCTAGACTATGGTCCAAATAGAATATCAAGGTTCATTTGTTTATTCTCGGTAACCCGAGCCAGAATATCAGAGGCATGGTCAGTGTTTGACCCTCAGTGACAGGGTTGTTGCATAGTCAATTCGGAGACTAGACTTTCATAACAAAATAGTTTTAGTGTCAAAATATATTTAACTATTTGCATCTCAAAACATTTCAAATTCTAAATCAAACAAAGCTTAAAAATTCCACTGAACCAAAATACTGATATTATGGGTTATTTGCATAACCCATAAGAACTAAGCCATTTAAATTATAAATAAAAGTAACACTTAACCTCATTCTCCAAGATAAATGAATAAATAACATTTAAAAATTTAAGCAGTCAAATTAATAACTAGTAGATGTCATCCGTAAGTAAAATTTAAACGTTCAAATTAATAATCAGTAGATGTCATCCGTACGTAGAATTTAAACAGTCAAATTAATAACTAGTAGATGCCATCCATAAGTAAAATAGTTTAATATAGATTTAATTCATTCAACAACATTCAAATAGTTCTCTTTTAGACACTAAAAGAAAAATAAGGATAAGTGGATAAGGAATTAAATCAATGAAAGCTATTGATTTAAATAAACTAATAGAATATTAATCAATTACAAAATTCAAAACAAAATAGAAACTCTATCAAACGTTTAACATGAAAAAGAAAAATTTAATAACTTAAATAGTTTTTCTCAAATACTAGATCATTAGAAAACAAATGGATAATATTCAAACAATTAATGTTTACAAAATGTTTAAATGGAACCCAACAAAATCAAATATTTTATAAATAAACAATAATGATAAAAAATTTGAATGAAAGGATAAGAAAAGAATAGATCATCCACTACTCAAAGATTTGGTTAATTAAACTCATACTTAAACAATATCCATTTATATTAAAAGAAAACTTCTCATGATTTAAATTTAAAGAATCAATTGAATTTCGGGATGTAAAATTCTCAGATGGGTCAGACGATGCTTAAAATGAATTTCAAAGAAACTCCTCATCTCAAATAGGAAGTAATTGATTAAAAAGGATAAGAAATCAAATAAAACCCATAAAAAGTAATAAATCAATAAACAATGATAAGTAATGAATCAGATAGCAAATCATCAATTGAATAATTGATTTAATAATTTAATAAATTTAGCAATTCAATAATTTAGACAAATCCAAAGAAGATAAAATAATCCAATGAAATAAACTTTAAATGTCAACCAAACTTATTAATTTTAAAGAAAATTTTCAGATAAATGTATGTGGTTACTTACCTGGTATTCGCTAAAATTCCTGAATCCGAATCAAACATCCAAAATTAAATCTTCACAGAAGATCCTATGGCATACAATGACAAGAAGGTTTTAAAAATCTCTCATAAAGCTATTAGGGTTTCTAATCCTAGTTTCTGTCCTTGAAATAAAAATCCTAATTCTTACAATCTAACAATAATAACAATTCATACACACCTGCAATGTCTTTCTCAGAAATTTCTCTTCTCCTTGACACCAACGAGATGGAAATACAAGGGAGAAGAGTGATTGCTAGACTATGATCTTAAATCTACAGTTTGGATTTGTGGGGAAGTGGTGGTGGGAGACGTTTCTCAAGAACGTGGCTAGGGTTCAAATTAAAATATTTAAAAAAAAAAAAAGGATAATACACCCCACGTGAGAATAATAATAATAATAATAATAAAATATAAAACGAAAATAAAATAATAAAATAATAATAAATTAAATTAAATAATGTGGGGTCCACAATAGCAACATCATATCAGTGGTGGTTTTTAAATTACCATAAATACTGGTGTTGCAAAGTGTTTCGCAACTGTTTTGAATAACCATTTAAATGACTGTCTCAAAATGTAGACTGTATATCACAATGTTTACGAACTATCGCGAAGTGACATAGTTTGCCAGGCGAGGTTGCATTTCACGATGGTTAGTAAACCATCTCACAATGTGATCACTACAAGAAAATAGGAGTATCAGAGATGGAAAATTCTATCATTCATAGGTTAAATTTCGTCGGTGATGACTATTACTAAAGTAATATTTCGTTGGAATTTAACGTAATATTCCATTGGAATTTTCCGTCTCTGAAAAACAAGTTGCTAATACTATTCCGTTGGGAAAAAACTATTTCATCGGTGATGTTGAAGTTGAAGTTGAAGTATCACCAATGAAATATTCCATCCCTGAAAGTATTTAACCAACGAAATTTCGTCTCTGATAGTCTTATCACTACAACAAAACTGGATTTTTGCGACGTTTGACATATGTTGTAAAATAGCAAAAAAAAAAAAAAATCATAGGAATAACTCTATACCGACTTGTGTAACAATTATCTATTATATGTCGCAATTGCCACGGTCGGTATACGTTGTTGTAACGTTTCCAAGAAACTTCGGTACCTATATATTCCAACATTTATTGTGATATTGTCCCAACATTTGTAAATAATTTTAGTATGGATTTTATTCTAACATTTGTATATGTCGTGAGTAACACTTTTTTTATTTTGTACAACATTTGTAGATGTCGCCACAAGTTTTTATCACATTAATTTTGAAATATTGCAATATTTATAATTGTTGTTATAGAGGTTATATAGTAACATTCGTTAAAGGTCTCTTAAATTACTTATATCGACCTTTCGTAAACATTGGTTTAATAAAATAGCAATTATATATGAATACCAATTTAAGTCGATATTTGTAAATGTTGGTAAAAGTTATTCATCTTATCTAATTTTAAAATTAAATGTCATTTATAAATGTTGGTATAAGAATTATTTGATAACATTTGGTAAGTGTCTCTTAAATGTCTTATATATATCGACAGTTCATAAATATTGTTTTGACTATATAGTATTTGTGGATAACAATAAATTGTAACATTTACAAATGTTGGAAAAAATTGTATAATTTTTCACAATACTAATTTAAATAATATTTATATATGATTTAATTAAACAAAATATGAGATATAATTTAAATTCTATAAAATTAATTTGTATTATTTAACAAAATATTAATAAAAATTATTCATCAAAAATTTAAAAGTCCTACATAGCACTAAAACACTAATTAAAATAATGTCAACATGATCCATAACGGGTACTTGTTATTGCAATTTATCAATTATAGGCTTCAATTGCTTGAAACGGTCCTCCCATTCTTTTTCCTTCAACTTTTGAGTTTCTTTGCATCTTTTGCTACATGTTTGAGAGGAACTACTACCATACACATCTTTTCCTTGAGTACCCGTACCTAATCCAAGAACACGACCATGACTAAGTTCTCCTGTAACATTGCGATATATTTCTCATTCATTTACTATTGGACCCTTAGATGGTGCAATTGACCTAATATTATCCATTTGATCCTGACATTGAAAAAATAATTACAAATACTCATTACAATATTAAGACTTAAATGATAAAAAAAAACATTTATACCTATAGATCTTTTGCTTTCTCAGTAGCCCAACTCTCTCCATCCTTTTTAGTGTGGAATTTTTAAAGCAATCAATTGGGCCTAGTTCTAAACCTGTCTCTTTAACCTAAGGTAATAAAAAGATGATCAATTTGAAAGACGTAAAATATGTATCCATTAGAAAATATTAAATAGTTAAACACAAATATTAGTTACCATGTCACTCCTATGCTTGGCCATCAAAACTCTGCCAGTAGTATGAATGATTTGAGATTGTGATCGATTAACTTTATTCTTATCACTTTTGTGCTACATACATACCAACAATATATATATATATATATATATATATATATATATATATATATATATATATATATATATATATATTAAACCTGCCAATTATCTTCCATCCATTTGTCTACCATTTCTTTCCACACATTAGAAGGAATGAAAGAAGGTGAGTGTTTGTAACGATCTTCTCAGGTTTCATACTTCTTAAAAATTGGTTTCCTTATATGTAATATCTAATCAAAATATCGACACTTTACTAAATTCTCAAATGCTTTCTTCACTTCTTCTTCTTCTAGTTAATTATATGAGAACCCCACGGCCAAATATCGAGCAAAAAGAGTATCTAGTTCTAATTTCGAATATTCAGAATAAGATGTCCATGGACCATTAATTTTTTGATGGAAGAGAACATTTATTTCACTAATGGCTTTTGGTGTTATAATCCTGTATATTTGTGGAAAAATAATGCCATACATTAAGATCTCTAAATGATAGAAGTTACAAAACTATAACAAGATATTTTGCAAATCCTAGAGAATAATTTAGGCCATAAAAACATTAAATCAACAATTTATTCATGAGTAGTTATATGATGGTATATTTTACTTGTTGTCATATATCTCAACTTCAATTCCTTCTCCTGATTTGACACCTTTAGCCTTTCTTCTCACATTAACTTTTCAACAAAATAATCCATGAATTTAAAAATATTTAGAGTTCAATAGATAAAGTATATAAATTAAAAATATTATTTCATTACATTTTCTTTGTCTTTTATTTGGAGGTGCTGAAGAAGAACATATTTCATTTGAAGCTCGAGTAGATGATGGCAATGAACAACCAAGATTAATTTCAACATTTTCATCATCTACTTGGTTTGGCGTTTGATTATTTTGTGTTTCTGAATTTGCATCTTTTCTAACTCATGCTTTTCCTTTTCTTGTCATCATCAATATAATCCTATTAAAACGAAAAAAAAATATTATGTCTTAATACAAACATGAAAATAATGGAAAAATAGATAATAACATAAATGATAATTCAGAAATTATACTAATTAATGCTAACATAACAAGATCAAGATCAAAGTAATAAATACAAAATAAGTAAAATGACTCACCAAAATAAAGAATGTTAAAAGGGTATATAATAAATATGTAAAAAGCTTCAATTAGTCCACTATCATATCTTCAACTCCATGCTTATTCTAATCTATATCTTCAAAATCATCTTCTGAATGTGATTCACATACATCATGAACAACATATTCTTCTTGATATGGTTCTTCTTCATTTTCTGGAATTTTATAAAGATTTCTTGGTTTTATCTCGCTGACAATAGCCCATGTAGGATCTTTCAATCCTTTAATACAGTAAACCTAAGTCACTTGAGATACCAAAACAAATGGTTCATTTGTATGTAGTTTTTGTGTCATGTTAACACTAACAATCCCATAACGATCTTTTCTATAACAAATACCTTCTTGGGAAGTATCATACTAGTCACATCTAAATAATGTAACTTTATTCCCTCCTGTATAACGAAGTTCAATTGTATCTGATATTATTCCATAATATAACAACTCTCCATCATTTCCTTTTCCTTTAACCATAACACCATAATTTTGAGTTTTTTTGGTTTCATCTCGGTCTATTGTGTGGAAACGAAATCCATTGATATTGTAGCCTAGATAGCAAATTACTCTTCGTTCAGGACCCCGTGCCAAAGCAAGCATATTTATATCTGTTCCTTCATCATTTTCATTATATGCATCACTAATCTGCATAGTATATTGTACATTAAAATTTTGATAAATTTTCAATCTATGGAATAAGGGAACAAAATATTACAATAAAATAATTAACTTACTCGTTTGTGAAACCAAGAAGAGAATTCACATTTGTGAATCTCATCAATATTTCTAACTCCTTTTTCTGTTAGGATGTTCTTATGTTCACTAAAAAAATCATACAAAAAATTTCAACATTAATTTGATTAATAACATATTATAAATATGCATACAAAAATGAAGTTACATTACCTAATAAATGATTGAACATCTTCACAATTTTGGAGGATGTAGATAATATCCGTATTTAGTAAATCATTACTCAACTCTTTCGTATTTGCTTTTCCGAAAGGTTGCCCAAGCATACAAAAAATTTGCAAGGATCAGGTATTTCTAGATAATGAATCTCCATCGTAATTTTGCTCTGGACTATTAAATTTCGTTTCAATACCATGCAAGTTTCGAGAACAAAATGTCAAGCATTCCTCCGCTATATATCCTTCAGGTCGTGATTTGTTACGAACATACCCCTTAAGTTTGTGCATATATCTAACAAAAAAACACTAGGTATAAATCTAAATGAATTTGATTTAAAAAAATGCAAGTCATGAGAAATTATTTGGGCATATACCTTTCAATGGAATACATCCATCGGTAATTGATAGGGCCACCAACTTTAGCCTCCCAAGCTAAGTGAATTGGAAGATGTACCATTATATCAAAAAATAAAGGTGGAAAATTTTTTTCCAACTTACAAAGTGTTAATGCAATTTCCTCTTGTAGCCAATCCAAATCTTCTGCTTTTAAAATTTTAGAGTACAAAACTTTGAAAATATGCTTAATTCCGTCAAAGCATCGGAAACAACACGAGGCAATAAATCCCGCAAGGCTAATGGAAGTAATCTCTCTAAGAACACATGACAATCATGTGTTTTCATTCCAAAAATTCTACCATCTTTCACATTTACACATCTTGATAAATTTGCTGAGTAACCATCAGGAAACTTGATTTGTTGCAACCACTGACACAGGGCTCTTTTCTCATCATTTGATAACATATAACAAGTAGTGGGCAATACCATCTTGTCATTAACTTCTTTTGGATGTAATGATTGTCTGATACCCATCTCTTGTAAGTCTAACTGTGTCTTCAATGTATCCTTTGTTTTACCATCAATATTCATAAGTGTACCAATAATGTTGTCTAAAATGTTTTTCTCAATATGCATCACATCCAAATTATGATGCAACATTTGCTTATGCCAATAGGGTAGAGTAAACAATATACCGTGTTTTTTCCAATTATGCTCGATTCCTTGCCCTAGAAGCTTTTGCCTCTTCTCTACTTTCCCAAACACTATTTGCTTCATATGACGAAGTTGATTAAGAACATCATCACCATTTAACTATTCTGGTGGAGCTCTTTTTTTTTTTTTTACCATCAAATTGTGATGTTTGTTCACGCCATTTATGATATATCGGTAAAAATCGGTGATGACCCATGTAACAAGTTTTGGAACCATTCCGTGGAGTCTTTAGTCTTTAGTATAGCTTATTTGTTAATTATTAGTTAACAGTAGTGACTAATTATTTACCTACAGGAATTCAGAATTCATTCATCAGAACTCTCATATGACCAGCAACACAACATAATACAAGCTATATTTGATTTTCATATATGTTCTTCAGTATTCCACAAAAACTAGCTATACTAGAGCACATAGTAATTAATCCATTAAACAATCACATCACAGCCACACAGCGATTGAAATGATATTAGTTAGTCATTCAATGTGGATAATGTCGCATATCCACTTTAGTAGACAATAGTAGTATTTCACTATTTGTTTGCTTTGCGTTCATATATATTTACATTCTTTAAGGTTAGTTTTAATAGCATTAATTGCTTTTTATTATATTTTATTTTATTTTTCAGTCATGACCTTTTGGTGCATCTCTTTAATTAAATTGACAGAAAATTTGATTCATGATCTCAAACCCCCGGTTGCTTTGAAAAAAATTATACTAGAACTAGAATTGAAGCAAAAGCTAGAAGATATATCATCTCAAAAAGTTAAAAAGAAAAAAACCTAGAAATGCACTACAAGAACAACAACAATATTATATTGTCTTTAATTAATATATTTTTAATTGGTGGCATGCAGGGAAGAAAATAGAAATTAAGGCATCTGTATATGAAAGATAAATTTTTCAGATTAAATTGCTCTCCAAATTTAACTTCAGCTTTATGAACACTTACTAAATTATGCAGATAAATGATGAATGAAATTATAAAATGGAATGAAACACTAAACAATGAAGATGTAGTACAGTGAGATTAAAACATGGCAGATAAAATTTGAGAAATGATTCAAGAGGATAATGCAACAGTCACCATTCTATAAAAAAAACTACAAAAGATTTAAGTAAAAACTACATCTTAAGAAATTGAATAATTCACTTCCAAAATTGGATCAGAACAAAAGAGTAAACCGGTGGAAAATTATGTATTTTCTATGTTCTTCATTTGGTTCTTGTGTCTTACTGATTATGTTTAGAATATACTGCCTTTTCTTGGTAGGTTCTCAGATAAGACTAAAGCAAATCAACAACAAAAGATCAACTTAGAAATAAAGTTCTTTATTTCTTTGTTAACTATGTGTAAATATTGATGGGGCTAAATTTGAGATTGAGACTAGTCTCATTGTCAAGTGGTAGTGAGTGCTATCTTTCATGTTGTCTTACTTCAATACAAACAAGAAATTTTCTTAAAGATACAAACAGCAGCAGACTTCTTGTGGTGTATATATATGATTGGAGAACCGATTTTAATCTACAATTTAATAGACTGTGTGTCATCTATTCATCCTTTTTACTAATTTAGAATCTTTATTCTATGCTATAAATAGGAGATAAATTTGTTACATGTGGTTAACAAAAAAAAAATTCTTTGTTGCAGTCAACCTGTTGGAATTATTCAGATAGAAAAGTTATGGGCATCTGTATTTCAATTACATCTGGGGCACTACAGGGGCTTCATGGGGTAAGGATTGGATACAAATTTACATATAGTACCAAAAACACACTTCAAATTAGAGACTTTGATCTGTCAACTTCTGAGGATTTAAATTATCCAATTCAGTGAGTATTAGCATGTTAAAATACTGGATGCAAGTTATTTTCATATTTAATTGTGTGTTTCTGTTGACTTCTCATGAATGTTATTTTGTTGTTGTCAGACAAATTCAGAAACAACAGCCACCATGCCCAAAGCCCATTTGCTGTAATCACATTGGTATACCCCACAATACAACCTTTTTTCCCACTAATATGATGTTATACTATTTTGCTACCTTGTTTTTGTTTTACATTTCTCCTTGTTAGGTGATCTGAGTGTTATGGAAACTATTGCTAACATTGTAACATCACTTCCCTTTATTTTTCTAGGGTGTCAGGCACCGAGGCAGGTTTAATTTCGTAAAAATATTTAAATCAAGTGAAATATACTTCATTATCCTTGAAATTTACACATTGTATAATTGTGAAATGCAGGAAAACTGCAAGCTCTGTATTATATACTAATTCATTGATTGGAGTTGGATTAGTCTCATCTCTTTACCATTTTTCAAAAAGAGGAGTTAGGAAAATTTTTAGATTGGCAGACTACACAACAATAACTGCAACATCAATGGCGGTGATTAAAATTATCAGCACCATATAAGATATGAACTATTCTCAATTAGAGAGAAATCTAATATTGAAAAATCATTGCTAGAATATGTCTTCTTCAGACACACCCTCTTACATAAGACAAAATAGTTTGCTGAGTTTCTCAGGCAAAGAAGTTCTGCACTTGGAAGGACAAAATTAACAAAGTGATCAAAATGTAATACTAATTTTAGTTTCGAAAACTAATTTGTGAAATTATCAATGGTACATTTTGGTTCCTTTGCACATATTAAGACCACACAATATTCTTCCACTATATAAATCTTTTCATTGCTATTCACATTGACATAATACAGTTATAGATTTCATGATCAGGATAATGTATAATATTGCATTAATCATCTTAGTTTTCAATAACAATCAAGACCATAATTAACTTCATAAACATCACCACCTATCCCTTTGATTATGAATTACGCAAAATAAATTCTTTGAAGACAACAATCCACCTTTATAAACCATACAACAAAATAAAATGAAATCAGACAACCAACAACCACAGCACATGATGCTTAATTGAATAAAAACTAGCACTCAGACAAAATGATAAATAAAACCAATTCTAAATTGTAATAATAATAATTATTATTGAAGCATGAACATTTATAGTGATAATACAATGACATAAACTGATCATAAAAGTGAGAAAGCAAAGATTATAATGTCAAAATTTGATTAAAAATTGATTATAACATCTAGTGATGCTCATGACTAAACTTACTAGTAGTGAAACAGTTAGCATCTTCAGGAGCAGCAACAGCACTGAAAGAACAACACCAACAGCTTCAAAATAAAAAAAAGAAATCAAAAATTAAAAAAACCCTAAAATATGATCCAAAACCCCTAAAAAAAATAGGATAATACTCTCAAATTCGCTAAGGGTTTCAAGCTTTCCAGTAGTCAAACAGTTAGCACCTTCAGGAGCAGCAACAACACTAAAAGAACAGCACCAACAACTTCAAAATAAAAAAAAAAATCAGAAATTAAAAAAACCCTAAAATCTTATATGCTTACCTGGAGCTTTGGATCACGAGGCCTAGAAAAATCGTGAGAGATTGAGATTGAGATTGAGAGATGGAAATCTATGCCCTAGAGATGAGGACGAGATGACGAGATGAGGTGATTAGGGCTGCAGAGGTGGTGGTGATTAGGGATGTGGTGAGTGCGAGAAGACGATGATGTGGTGGTGAGATAATGGACCGTTGGTGCGAGAAGGGCTGCGGAGGTGGTGATTAGGGATAATGGACCGTTGTTGTGAGAAGACAATGTGCGAGAAGCTAGGGCTGCGGAGGTGGTGATTAGGGATATATGCGGTGGTGTGATTAGGGATATTTGTTTAGAGATGCTTTTAATAAACCTAAGTAACACATCAAATATATCATTAGTTCTATATATATAGCTTTCAAGTTAATTTTCATTAGTTCTATGTTTCTTTTTTTTTCTTTTTTTATTGTAATAGCTATATTTTAATATCTTTTAAATGATTTATTCATTTTATTTAAAAAATAATAACAAAGTTTACTTTACAATTACTTATGTTCAAAATTTATTTCTAAAATTAAAACCACATAACAAGTCCAACTTTTAGAGACTGAATATCACATATAGTCTTTTATTATTTTCTTTTATTTAGATGATACTAATATTGTAAACTTTTAATTAAAGCTAACTCATAATTAATTTTTGGTAGAAAATATATGAATTAACAAGAACCGAACTGGTTGGAACTAAATTGGTGCCGCCTTGGAATTATAACCAGCAACTCCGAACCGGAACTAAGGTCTACAAAACTAGAACCACCAATTCGGAACCGGAACTGAATTGAAACCAAAACAAAGTCAATTCTATTATGATACGCATTTATAAACACTTACTTTGTGATTGATTCTTCATCATACATATACATATATATGTCTGTATATATAGATATAATACCAATAAAAATGCTAAAAGATTAAATATAGATATCAACATTTGAGATAAATTAAATTAAATATGCATATACATATCTTAGATTTTTTTTATTGCACAATTAATTATAAATTAAATTAATTCATGAAGTAATAATTCCCATTATAAGTTAAATATCTAATTGGTGATTTATCTTTAAAGCAAGCATTTTTTAAATTATAATGTTTATTAACATATTTAAATTATAAAAACAAAATTCAATTCTCAATGTTTATTAATTAAACGTATTTTTTTTAAATTACTGTTGATTATATTTATTAATACAAATCAACTAATTTTTCACTTATATATTCCTAAAGAGAAAAAAACCAAAAATAATTAATTTTTAATTTTAAAAAATTTGTGAGTAGACTTTTAAAAACTAACAATTTTTGCGACGGCTGAATCTGGTTGTCGCAAAACCCATAGTTTAGCAACGAGTATATATGTTGGTCACAAAAGCTTATTGATTTTGCAACGACAGAATTTGGTTGTCACAAAAGCACATAGTTTTAGCAATGAGCTTATATGTTGGTCACAAAAACTTTTAGTTTTTGCGACAACAGCATTTTGTTGTAGCTAAAGCTCATAGCTTTAGCAACAAGTATATATGTTGGTAGCAAAAGCTAATAGATTTTGCGACGACGCTATTTGGTTGTCGCAAAAGCCGATAGTTTTTGCAACAAATATATATATTGGTCACAAAAGCTTATAGTTTTTGTGACGACGACATTTCGTTGTCGCAAAAGCCGATAATTTTAGCGACGAGTTTGTATGTTGGTTGCAAAAAATTATTCATTTGTGACAAGGATTTTATAGAGTCGCAAATAGCTTGTTTTGTGACGCAATTTTAAGCCGTCACAAAAACATTTGTCGTAAAAACATGTTTTCCTTGAAGTGTATCTTGCCGATGAGCCAATGTTGGGGAACTTGATCGATCTCTATCATTGAGTTTCAAACTAGAAGAAGTGATCAAAAGAAGTTTTGGGCTCGAGGGATACATCAAGACCTCTTTTTCCTTCTCAATCTTCTTATGTATCTCCATCTCATCAAAGGCTTCTTGGAAACCTACTCCTATACCCCCATCTATCTCAATAAGTCTTTCAAACGGAAGTAAGATATGCGAAGAGCCTCCACCACCATCAAAGCTTCTAGTTGGCTCCATCACTTCATTGCTTTGGAAACCTCACGGATCTGGATTTTTCCCCTTGTCCCCAGAATTTTCAATGGTCTGATCTCGATGTATTGAAAGTTGTGGGTTCTCATCCCAAGTGGATGAAGCATGTACACCATGCAACAAAGCTCTATCTAGATCCTTCACGAGATGCCACGTGTCGATCTTCAAGGAGGGATGAACACCACATGTCACCTGATCGAGTCCTTGTTATATATTATGTAAATATATTAATATTATCTAATAATAATTAGATGCTTTTGTTCGGTTTTTTTTTATAAAATATATTTTCTATTATCCTTATAGTTATAAATAGATAAGGAGATAAAATAAATTTTTAAAAAAAGAAGAGATGCGTTTGAGATGCGTTTGTAGCCGTTGTTCTGACACATCCTGAGAAACAGGAAAAATGTGTCTTTTCACATACTCAACGGATGGATAAAACATCTTTTGAGATCTTTTAAATAGTCAAGTACAAGAATGAAAAAAAGATATAAAAAATCTCTTCTCTGATCTTCAAGAATCTCCTTATTGTTTTCTGGTTTTTTCATTGGTTGGTTTTGGTTGAGGAACAGGATTGAGTTGCAGCAATCTTGTTTCTCTGATTAGGCATTGTATCCTGGGGTTAGTATTTTCTAGAAAGCATCTGCAATTTAGTGAAGGAATAACTATCCTAAAGAAAGTTTCCTGGAAATGCCTTGCCTAAAATCTTTGTCTTCTCATTCATTCAAAAACTTCTTTCACATCTTGATTTTTGTCTTATCCATTTTAAATTTAATCCAATAGTCCTAGCACTGTTCCTTGGAACCGACCCAAGTCCCTTTGATAAGTGCTTGACTAAACATATTTCTTTATATATTTTACATGTATTAAGCATCATTTTTATCATGTTTTATGTCCCATAAATTGTATTTGGTGTTCCTTTGTGCAAATAAGTTGTGAAGGCCTTGAGAGAAAAAAATGAAGCAAAAATAGATTATAAAGGCACCTTTTGGGAGTTTTTGTGCAACTTCAGGATCAAGGCACAAGAGGAGCTCATACACATGGGGAGGTGTCCCAACTTTCAAGAGAATTCAAGTTAGATTGTGAGTTGGAAGGGTATAAAGGCAATCACACTCCCATGTCCCGACTTGTGTGAAGAATGCAAGAGCATTCCCAATAATGATTAGACCACGAGAAGCCTCATAACCTATCACGCGGACGTGTGCCCATCCATGTGGGCTCAAGAGAAGAGTGTTGGAGCCTTGTTTATGAAGAGCACTGCAGCAAAGCACTGTAAAAACAATGCAGCAAATCACTGTAGCAGCACTGTAGTAAAACTATGTTCACTCAACTGGGTGAAAATTCCACCCGGTCATGTTGGTTGTTCTGCAGCCCACACAGGCGCGTGAAGGCTCACACAGTCATGTGGAGGCACATGACAGACATTGGTTTTTGACTATAAATAGCCCTTTGCACTATTCTTTGGAGACTTTTTGACGGTTATTAAAAAGCTAAGCGGCTAGGGTTTTGAGAGGAAGTCTTTGGCAAATTTGGGGAATGTTCTTCACCAAATTTGATAGATTCCTTCTTCGTCATAGCATTAAGAAAGCCATCTGTGACCTAGCTTTGGAGAGGAATCCTTCAAGATGTTGAGTGACTCATCAAGGCCATCATCATGAATTCAAGGTGGTTTTATTCCATGGTTTTCATTGATTTTCATTACATTATTTATTTGCCCCATGGAGGGATAAACCCTAGTAGGTATTTGGGCATGTAAACCCTAGTATCTTATTTTTGTATTAATTTAATTTGTGTTTTCTATTAAATCCGAGTTTAATTGAGTTTCAATCTTGTTTTCTCATTGCTTGCTTGTTGTATTAATGTTTGTGGTTGATTGGTTTGCATGAGTTGTTTGCCTTGGTGAGAGAGAGGTCTCCATTAGGATTAGAACCTCAAGATTAAAGAGGGTTGAGAGGATGAGTCATGAGATAGTAGAGTGTCCCCTTTCTCCTTCAACTAGTACACTCTATCTCTGTATTCCCTAGACTTTATACAACCGTATTTAGTTTGAGGTGTGGGATTGCAAGATTTCTCCACCCGGACTTTTTAGGGGTTTAGAGATCTTTCACCTAGAAGTAGGGTTAGGTTTATCCTTAGGAATCAAATGTACTCTTAGGAATCCCTAGAGTCTATTGCGGTCATATATGGTGTGAGGTGTCGAGATTAAGTGATTTCTCCACCAGGACCTTGTAGGGGACTAGTATCGGTGTTCTGGAGCAAGGACCAATTATTCTTGGATTTCCTCGACTCGATCAACTCGGTTTAGAGACACTTGGTAAATCTTGCGCTTTATGTTAGATCCTAGGGGGAGCATTGCCTAGGTACCTCATCTTTGTCGATTGATAGTTCCCTCATTTCTACCCTTTTGTGTTTGCTTGTGGCATTCATAATTTCCGTGATTAAGTTCATTTCATCATAACCTTGATTCCGACTAGATAACTTAGAAGTGGTTACTACTATTACTTTCGTTTCCTGTGGATTCGACTACCTGACTCATTGGATACTTTATTACTTCGACACCTGTGCACTTGCGGCACATGCACGCAAGAGATGTGTCACCCTTGCCTCGCCCTCGGTCTTGACAGTAGTGCACTACAAGCCAGGGCCCGAATTGGCTCCCAGCATCATGTTCTTCCAGTTTCTTCACATGTTCACTTGTCCGACCTTTATTCGAGACAGTCTCTGTTCTCTTCTCATCATCTCCTGTGTCCAGATGCATGGGCTATTGGTCAAGGTGTTGGTTTACAACCATCATCTTCTCACCTACCTCTCCACCAGCTGTTTTATAGGGAGTAAAGGAATAACTATTTTCTCCATGTCCAATGAGCCCACACCTGTAGCAAAACACCGGTAGTCGCTCATAAAAGATAGCAACCATGCACCGGTGCTCCTCATCACCAATCCAAAACCCCCTCTTAAGGGGCTTGGACAGATCAATTTCAACATAGATTCAAGCAATTTTCATTCGGGAAAGTTTCTCATTGTGATCATTCACCTTCAAAAGCTTCCCAAAATGTTCTCCAATGACCTCCAAAACCTCTCCTTCCCAGTATTCAATGGGTAAGTGGTGAAGTTGCACCCATACAGTCACCTTATGAAGTTTCTCAAACACCGGTTGAAAGTGATATTGCCATGGTGTCAATTGGAGCACCATTCTATTAAATGTCCATTACCCTTCCCAGAGAACTGCTTCTGCCATTTCCTGCTTCTCACAGTGAATTAGGTAGAACCCATTTGACATGTCAAACACCCAAAAAGAACTATTCCCTCTCCACATCTCTGACAGGGTATTCTTGACAACATCCAAAGGTGGGGGCTTTCCCTAGAAATTTGCCGAATAAGCTATTACTCATTCTGCTCATAGCTTTGTCCTTCATCTCTTTACCAATAATTATCACATAGTTAACTAATTTTTTTAATTTTTCCACAATCTCTTTTTGATTTAAGCTATTTAGATGTTCTGTTACAGTTTGCTCATTCGATTTCACAATGCTCGCTTAGGAATGATCAGGGCGAACAAATGAAGATGGCCATCCTCCATTGACAAATCCTCCCCTACTCACCATCACAAGCAAGGGTAAAGCAGGAGCTTACTTCTGGTAGATGAGAAAGGAAACTTCTTCTTGCCAGCAGATAATAAAAGTCATATAATATGTAACTCTAAGCAAGACAGAGC
Source organism: Dioscorea alata (assembly GCA_020875875.1). NCBI lineage: Eukaryota > Viridiplantae > Streptophyta > Magnoliopsida > Dioscoreales > Dioscoreaceae > Dioscorea > Dioscorea alata. The sequence continues at coordinate 17,298,712 of CM037025.1, read as the reverse complement.
ACATGAATTCTTCAAAACTTTACAAGATCAGAGAATTAACCATGTCCTACTTGATATAACATCTCAATACCCATCAATTAATTCATTGATATCAAAGAAAAAAAAGAGTTAGATTCCCACCAAAAGAAAAATTACAGAAACAATTTCAATGAAACAAACCCAAAAACAAAAAGATCAATCTCTTCTAATAAGCTTCATCTTCTTCCCAAAAAATGAATAAATTTAAAACTTAAAATTAAAAAAAAAACACCCCAAAGAAGGGAATCATCAAGCACACACCTTGATTTTGGCAATGTCGTATGCCAAGCTACACAGATAAGACATTTCCTAAAACACCTAAGATTCCTTCTAAAAAACCCTTGTCAAAAGCTTGGAAAAAGAATCTCTATCAAATTCCAACCTCTTCACCTTCTCCTTTATTTCATCCACATCTCAACTGCCATCATCATCTTCCTCAACCACACACTTAACACAAAAATCATCCATTTCCTCTTCATCCTCCTCATCCTCCTCTTCCCACCACTCTGGCCACAAAGGCCTCACCTTTAATATATTCAATGCCCTATTCTCATCCCTCATTCCCACCACAATCTTTGTCACCTGAACCTTCTCTACCGCACTATGCCAATGCCTTGTAGCCCCAAACCCTTGCAAACATGAGCCGAGTGCTAGAGGGAGAAGATGGAGGAGAGAGGATGAAGGGAAAGAGGGTTATTGGGTTTGAATCTAAGATCCGAGCCTGTTTATTTAGAAAAAAAACCAAAAGATAAAAAATAATATTTAAATAATATTTAATTGGTGAAAATACCACATTAGCAAAATTAGACGGAGCAAGGAACGCCCATGAAAGGCTGGACCTAATTTGCCTAATTTCAACAATAGAGAGACCTATTGAGGATAAATTAAAACATAGGGACTAAAGGGGGAAATTGTGTAAAATACGGAGACTAAATAGGGTATTCTACAGAAAGAAAGCATAGCCCAAGTGGTTAGGCTAATTTGTGGTAAAGGGGAGGTCATGGGATCCAAATCAATCAAAATCATGCTTTATTTTGCAACAAATTTCTTATAAAATAAAAAAAAATTAACTTGCTGAGTTTGATCCATCAACTCGTCTGGCCATGGGTTGAGGAAATCTCTACGCGGGTTTTCACAGGATGGTTCTGAGCTAGGCAAATCTCGACTTGTGCGCCTGACACGACCCCTTGCGTGTATCCCACAAGTGCACGGGCTTGTCGAAGTAATAAAATACCCTGGTGAGTGGATAGTCGTATCCACAGGGAATAGGGATTTGGAACACAAGAATTCGCTATTTAGTTATGCGGTGTACGAAAAGTGATAATTGGTTTGATGAGAGAATTATGAAATCAATAAAAGACAAGAAAGTAAATAGAGAGATGGGAGACAAGAGAGTGCAAGTAAAGGTAGAAGGAGAAAGACTAGCAATGAATGAAATAGTGTATCCGGACAAGTTACCTCTAGGACTTATGCTTCTAGTGCAAGACTATGCTATTATACTTTTCTATTGATGTTAATTGAGTCGAGGATATCCTTAAACACACGGTCCCAAACCTAAGGTTAACCATGACTAACCCCAACACTATGTCCCTGCATTAGGATTCACGTCAACCCTTCACTCTGTCGCTCACGCAACTAAGCCCCAGGGGAGTATTTCTACCTAAGCCTAACACTACGTGGGATTGCTTTAAGCTTTAGGGATTCCTAGTGATAAAACCTGTTCCTATGTATAGTTCTAACCCTTTGGTCCAGGTGAAAGAACCCTAGTCTAAATTAAGCCCCAGTGCATAGGATTCACGTCAACCCTTCACTCTGTCACTTGCGCAACTAAGCCCCAGGGGAGTTTATCTACCTAGCACTTCACTCTATTTCGACCGCTAATAAATCAAGGAAACGGAGGTAGGGAGAAATCACATCGGAAGGGAAAGGGGATACATCGCTATCTCACAACTCTCCCTCTCAATCTTCTTCAATCTTAAGTAGTCTAACCCTATAGGAGTTGTCACACCTCCAAAGGATAACCTAGATTGCTCTCATCCTTAGTGTCACGGCTAAGGGAAAACAATAGCACAAGATAATTAAAATTGAAACTCAAATTTATTCATCAATAATGGAAAAGCATAATAACAATGTCATAGAAACATAATAATCCTAGGGTTTACAAGTCCGAATACCCACGAGGGGTTTAGCTCCTCATGGAGCTATACATGTTCATCAAAAAATGAAAGAAAGAACAAAACAAAAGCATTGATGAAAACCCCCTTTCTAATGGTGTGGCCGTGGTCTTATGCGGCCGTCGAACGTCGATGTCGATGCCAATGGCGCACTTCAACCCTCCACAAAGTCCTCTCCGAAACCCTAGTCGCACTTTCCAGAAGTTTGGGAGAAAGATAGGTCAAAAGATGTGTCAAAAATCTCCAAATCCGGCTTTTATAATGCTAAGTGCGGCTTTAAATTTTGGACTTATCGGGACTTCACATGGCCGTGTGGAATTAACACACGGGCGTGTGAAGTTTCTGTCTGCTGAAAAATTGATTCACACGGCCGTGTGTTAATTCTACACGCCCATGTGAATTCTCTGGAATTCTGAAATTCGGCCGAAAGTGAACAGTAGCTTGCTACAGTTTTTTGTTACAGTAACAAACTACATTGCCGCTACAGTAACTCGCCAAAACGCTCCCGAGTCCGTCGTTCTTCATCGAGGCCATTAAATTAGGCACACAATCAATGGTAGATCGTGCCGATTGCTTCAAATATTCTTCTTGGCGAAGTTCTCCTAAGCTACACAAGTTAGACTTGTTGTTAATGTGACTGCCTTTGTGCCCCTCCAAAGGAGGTTGGCACGCACTCACAAGTCTAATCTCGTGCCTTGTTCCTTGCTTGGTCCGAAAACCTTCCAACAACGGCGAACACGATCTAACTTCATTCTTCTTCTCCAAATTAGCTCCACAAACCTACAATGCATAAGAATACACAAATGCACACTATTTAGTGATAAAATCTGATAAAAGATATGTTCATTGTAAGATAATAACGCTTCGCGTTATTATAACACAAGCACTTATCAGCGCCCCTCTATGGGATTGCATCTATATATATATATATATATATATATATATATATATATATATTGTGTGTGTAAATTTGAGGTTTGTACTCTAAAAGGAAACATAGTTTCACTATTGTTTTTTTTAGGGCTTTGAAAAAAAAACTTTTATTGTCTTTTTAATGTTGAACTTGAATACATATTGAAGTATATATTATTTTGATAACTAAATTTTGCATACAAATACTATAAATTGAAAATTTTTCGGTTTTACTTTGAATGGTTTGGATCTCAAATTTAAATATTAGAATATATCTGAATGAAATAAGTTCTTAGTTTTATTGTTAATGAGTTTTACTTTTGCTCATTATCTTGTGTTGGGAGGAAGGATGGCATGACTTAATTTTATGTTGAAGTTTAGATATCACAAATATATTGTTACTATCTTTGTCAATTTGTACACCAACTAACAACGTATTATTTTCAGCTAATAACTGTGTTCTTTGTTACTTTAATGGTGCATCAACCAACCAAATATGATGTGGCCTTTGTAACACTGAAACTCATTTTGATATCTTTCGTTTTTTACAATCTTTATGATTTCTCCACTTTGCAATACCATAGCTGCCATTTCTAAAATTCAACATAAAAATAGTATCACTCTTCCTAGGAATTAAGAAATAATTTCATCCTGATATATTCTAATAATTAATTTTTTTTAATTTGAGATGCAAAACATTCAAATTCAAGCAAAAACAAACAAAATTTTAAAGTATTTGTATGCAAATTTAAGTTATAAAATAGCATAAACTTCAATACGTATTCAAGTTTTAAACAACAAATAAAAAAAACCAATAATTAATTTATGTTCCTAGTTGAATTATGAATACAAACCTTAAATTTGTAACACAATTTTTGAATGTTGGGATATGTATGAAATATCCCATAAAAAAAAAAACAGTAATAGCACCAAAGGCAAAAATCACATGAATGAAATATCCAAAACAAAAAATTAGAATTGTTCCAATAAAATGAAGCATGAAATTGAAGGCAATATCCAAAGGATTTTACAAAGGCACTTAAGGAAAGATTGATATCAAAGGTTGTGAAGGGGTATTAAGAAATCATCTAATATGATCATTAGTTAGTGTATCTTTTGAAACTATGTAAATTTTATGAAGTTTATCTTTTTATTGTTACAAACTCTATAAATTCAATGATTCTCTTGCTCCTTTTATATATTAAAGAGAGAAAATTCTATAATTCAAGAAAGTTCTATATTTTTTATGTTCAAATTTCTCATGTTTTACATTATAATCAAAGCTAAAGCACATTTGTAAACACTGTATAGTTAAAGAGCATATATATCACAATTTAACCAGTATTATGAATAATATGAACTCACTATTTCTATGGAGCATTAAGATTTATAATTTTTTAAGAATATAAAGTAATGGTGTTTCCTTTATGCCATTGTCAT